>SJYA01002807.1:0-103191 GCA_006410615.1 Neotragus moschatus
CACTCCAGTGTTCTTGCCTGGAGAATCCCAGGGATTGGGGGAGCCTGGTGGGCTTCCGTCTATGGGGTCACACAGAATCAGACACTACTGAAGCGACTTAGCAGCAGCAGCATAATCTAACAAAGGTCTGTCTAGTCAAAGCTATGGATTTTCCAGTAGTCATGTATGGACATGAGAGTTGGACTATAAAGGAAGCTGAGCACTGAAGAACATGAAAATTAAAACTATTATATCAATTGGGAAATGCAAAATGATACAGCCAGTCTTGAAAATAAGTTCTAAGTTCCCTTGAAATTTAAATAGGGCCATCAATTACACCCATGGGTTTCAACACCCACCTCCCACAATTGACTTTTATCTTAGAACAAAAGTTATATCAACACAAAAAATCTGAGATCATTGATGGGGATGAAATTCTTCTAAAATAATTAGTTATTTTTCTTGGATATCTTAGTAGTGAGGTAAGACAGGCATTCATTAAATTATCACACAAATATATTAACATTTGTAGCATATTCTGTGAGGCAGAAATACATTATTCATAAAGTAATACAACAGGATTAACTGAGAAAACCCAGAAAGTAAGAGAATTGTTCCTGAGGAAGAGGTGATTGAATCGATATCTGAAGGAATATTTAAGAATTAATGTGGCAAACAAAAGATATGAGGGCTAAATCAAGCCAATGGAGAGATATTTGTTTTCTATAATGTAAGTGTATTAAGCAGGAGGTTTGCGTGTGTGTGTGTGTGTATGTACTATGTTATACCTTATTTGACTACTTAAGAGATCAGTTAAGGTAGGAAATAATGATATCATGGATAAGGCAAGACTGATGGGTATTAATGAGAAAAGTAGAGGTATTTCAAAAGACAGGAAGTGAAGAGGAAGGCTGATCAAGATTCCAGAATTCTCAGTGAATGACTTTGGGTGTTGTGTTGATTTCTTGATATTTAGGATGTTTTCTGTTCCATCTGAAGAGAAGAAAAAAAAATCACTGAAAATGTGAGGCACCTGCACTTCTGAGAATACTGAAGTATAAAGGATTGGGGAACTCTACAAAATAACCTAAGAACTGTTAATGAAGCAACTTGTATTTAACTTTACTTTGTCTTTTAGCTTTCTGCCATCCATGTCACTCTAAAAATAAAGCAAAATGAGTACCAATATAACAACTAATACTACTACTTCCTGTTTAAATTACTCTCTAGGAACTCAGGGTATTATATACATATTATTCCATCAATCTTCATAACATTGCAAATAAGACATTGACATTCCAGGAGCACTGGGGGGAAAAAATGAGTATTATAAGTGCAATAATGGTCAATTGAAATCTTAGATTAGTTCTAGTAGCTCAGTGCAAGCTCATTAGGCAAAGGTTTGGTTTAAGAACTATATTTTACTAACTTTGTTATGAGAGTTGAACATTCATATCTATTAATTCACATTCTCTTTAGTTTCCCTGACTCACCACTGGTTATAAGAGAAGATTTCTGATATAGGGTAAATATTAAAGAATGGATTTCTCTTGGGGAAGAAAAAAAATTAATTGATTATTTTCCATGTGTTATTTTCTCCCCTTTTGAAGAGTTCTTTAAGACATTCTAGTGTCTAGAGCACAGAAAAGGACAAATATCATAAAGAAGTGAGGAATTATAAGTTTCATTTGGGTTTTCCTGAAGCATGCATTAAGATGAGGTGCTCCACACAAATGATAGGAGAATTTTTAAAAGCAGCCAGAAAAGGCAAAGGTAGAAAGCCAAGCCAGAAGGAGGTGTCAGGGAAAGGTCCTTCAGAGGGCAGACATGAGCTTGATCACAAAAGAGCCAAACGCAGAGTGTAAATTACACCTCCTGGTTTCCAAGGAAGAGGAGCTAGGATCTCACAGGAGGGCAGTGCCATCATTGGTTAACTGCTGCCCAGGGAGCAGGTGTAGCTATGAAAGAGGGGCAGAGATGTAAACTCCGAAATATATTAGCTCCCTGTGGCTTCTTGCAAAATATCCCCAGGGGCCCAAGCCAGTCTTCTGAAAATGAAGCTGAAAAGCTGGCTTCCTAAGGAATGAGGAAGCACTGGAGGTTACAGAAACGGTGAAATGATCAAATCTCCAGGAATGTGGGCAGAGTAAAGATATGGTCTGCCACATGTAAACCTGATTAGACGGAATAAGGAAATGTACGAGAATCACCTTGAGAATAATTGGGATTTTTGGAGAAGTAAGCAGAACAAATAAAATAGAAAAATAAAAACAGGAAAGAAAAGTACAGTGTAAATACAAAGACTCTCAAATCTGTAAACACAAAAAACATATCTACTCAAAATGATAGAAGTAATCATGGTTGAAACAGTCCAACAAATAATATTTATAAACTTACAGTAATCAAGTGTAAGAAGTAGGTCAGATTCACAGGAAAAGTAAAATATTTTACATTAATTTTTGAAATCTTTGTAATATTAAGTGACAAAACAATGGAGTAATATACCAGATAGCATCCACATATCAAAACAGAAGAAAGCATTTTCAATTATCTAACATAGCATAGACATTTAATACTTAATGAAATCTTTTTGAAAAAAGTACCTGAGGGCATAAACTTGCCAACTGAAAAACAAACAGAACTCAAAAGTCACAAAAAAGAGTTTTGAAATGAAATGATTGATGGACTTAGGGTCTAAGATAAAAAGAAAACCATGTATTTTTATAAAAAGTATAACTATATGGACAATGTGATTGTTAACTGTTGTATTTTGGCTGAAAAATTATCTGATTAAAAATATCATAAAAGATTCAAACATGTTATATGATCCATGAAGAACTTCAATCTGTTAATAAACCCTGTGCCACAAAAATAGCCCACAGGACCACAGATCTAGATGGCTACCCTGCTGAATCCTAAGAAGCATTTAATAAGAAAACGGTACCAAACATATTATGCAAACTCTCAGTAAAAGGGGATAGAAGCTACACTCCTGAATTCAGTTTTTGTGGCTTTTGCAAACTAATTAAAAAACTGAGCAAGTCTGTGACAAGAAATAAATGGTATATGGGGGTTTTATAATGAATGCAGATGCCCCAAGAAGCAGAGCATGCAGATGGATTTTTGGATCATATTTCTCATGAATTTTATGAGCACAAGGAAGTCTTTTGTTCCCATTATAAATGNCTTTTGCAAACTAATTAAAAAACTGAGCAAGTCTGTGACAAGAAATAAATGGTATATGGGGGTTTTATAATGAATGCAGATGCCCCAAGAAGCAGAGCATGCAGATGGATTTTTGGATCATATTTCTCATGAATTTTATGAGCACAAGGAAGTCTTTTGTTCCCATTATAAATGTGACACTCGCAATCTGTATCAAACAGTCTGGTCAAAATCCCTTATGCTCACTTTCATAGTGGGATAGCATATTACTAGTTTACTAGAAAGAAGTGTATTGGAAGACTAAGGGAGAAAGGAAAAAACATATAGTGACTCGAACTCTCAACTATGAGCACTATAACAAAAAAACGAACTTGTGTGTGTTTGTGTGTGTGCAGACCTGAGATTACTCACCATGATTAGATGCAGTACCTGAAAGTTTGGCTTCTTAATTCAAATAACCTGTTAAAGACACATTCTAGCGGCGACCCACTCCAGTACTCTTGCCTGGGAAATCCCATGGACGGAGGAGCTGGTGGGCTACGGTTCATGGGGTAGCGAAGAGTCGGATACGACTGAGCGACTTCACTTCCACTTTTCACATTCATGCACTGGAGTAGGAAATGGCAACCCACTCCAGTATTCTTGCCTGGAGAATCTCAGGGACAGGAGCCTGGTGGGCTGCCGTCTACGGGGTTGCACAGAGTCGGGAACAACTGACATAACTTAGCAGCAGCAGCAGCAGCCATGTGTAGTCATCTGGTAAAATCAAACAGGCCCCTACTTTTGGGGATGGGCCTCTTTTGATACAAAGAAACAAATCCAAAAACCTTGAAAACCTAAGCTTAAAAATTAATGTCTGTCAGAGTAAGACATCCTCTAAACTAAAGAAACTACCATTTTGATGGAGAAAAAATAGCGTGTATCTATTTTTCTCAAGACCCACCACCAACATATGACATTGTTCCTAGAACCAAATCACAAACTCAGCAGAGACCAGCAGAACTTTCATATTACTAAGCCACAGTTGGAAAATTACCTTGTGAAAAATCTAATAAAAATCACAATAATACGTTTAGAAAAGCTTCATTTCTTCAAAACTGGCAACAGTAGTTAAAACACTGCAACACTAAATTGATATTTACAAATACTGATGTATATTTTCTTAATACATGTAATTATAATATGGGTTTTTATTGGTATTTCCTATAGTTTAAAATACTACTGCTAATGTACTTAGAAAGTTTGGATCCATAAAAAGCTGTTTTAAACAAATCATATTTTTGATTACTAAAGATAATTACTAATAATATTATTAAACAAGAAAAAGAAGAGCTTTAAAGAGTGTATAGTCATTCTAAAATGAACATTAGAATGGATAGCAAGGAGTAAGAAACAAAAATTTCATTGAAAATTGTAGTTAGTATTAGAAATAAGAAGGAAATAAAGTAACTATTATAATAGAGGAGATCAAGGAGAAATCTATTCTGTACAAATTCTTCCTAGGAAAAACTTGCAGTTTTCAGGGCAAAGCAGAAATTAGAAAATGAGTCTACGGACTCCTGCTTGACCTTGCCTCTTTTGATGTTGAATCTAAAGTTCATGTATTACGTATCAAAGTCCCTGTGTGGATTAAATGGGCAAGAAGATATTACCTTGACATTGTATGTTACAGTGCATAGCTCTCACAATGACTCATAAATCAGAACCAGCGCAATGCATTTACATAGAGACAGTGCTAAGTGCAAGGGCAAAGTTAAGCTCTGCTCTCAGGGAAATCAGGAAGAATTTGAGAAAAAATTGTATATGTAAGTTAACTCAGTTTTTTGCTGTTGATACTAATAATTGACATATTCTAAAAGAACTTAGACTGTTTGGATTTCTAAATATGTCATAAATATGTAAATGGAACTTCTATTTTTAGTATACTTTCCTAATTAATGGTGATCATTGGCTCAATGGATGATTCATGTGAATGTATGGCCTGGTGGGCTGCCTTCTATGGGGTCGCACAGAGTCGGACACGACTGAAGCGACTTAGCAGCAGCAGCAGCAGCATGGCAAAAACCACCATAAAGTAATTAGCCTCCAATTAAAATAAATAAATAAATAAAAGAAANAACTTCTATTTTTAGTATACTTTCCTAATTAATGGTGATCATTGGCTCAATGGATGATTCATGTGAATGTATGGCCTGGTGGGCTGCCTTCTATGGGGTCGCACAGAGTCGGACACGACTGAAGCGACTTAGCAGCAGCAGCAGCAGCATGGCAAAAACCACCATAAAGTAATTAGCCTCCAATTAAAATAAATAAATAAATAAAAGAAAAAAATATTGCTATTCTTTTATTAAGGGAAAATTATCATCAATACATAAATCTATTTTGTCAATTAATAAAAATATTGAGAATTACTTCTGTTTGACTGAAATATATAACAAGCAGAATGTTGCAGGTTTTAAGCTAAATACCACAATAAATATAGATTTTTCTTCTCTCAATAGTTGTTAATATATTAAATAACATTTGAAATTATTTGATCTGTTTTTAATCTTTTATATTATTTTCATTTAATATTTATTACCCTTTCATATATCAGTTACTTTAGGAGCAGTTCACTCCATTCCAGTTTGGTTTTGATATAAGCTAAAAATGGGGAAAAAAAAAAAGAGAAATAGCAGTTTGTTAGATTATACAACATGGCTGTATAACATAGCTATATAAGAAAAACATGCAGGTTTTAGTTTTTGTATCTCTAATCTCTGGTGGGTAGGAGTGTGTGACTTTTTTGGCTCACATTAAATTATATTTTGAGTTTTTGCTACTTTAGATAAAATATATACCTTTTGAAAACTGATAGGTTACAGTTTGCAAACTGAGTTTTCTTTCTGTTGATTGTATCTAAATATGTTTACAAGAGACCTACAATGGAATATTTTCCCTGGCAGATAATATATTAAATGGAGTCCAATATTTAGGACATTTTTAACACCTGTTAACATTTGGAGTAGTTTTAACTGATAAAAAATAGCTAAAATATATGATTAATTTAACTATGACTATAGTGGTTCCTGATGTTGCATCATATAATTTACTCATTAAGGTTAAAATTAGGTCAGTTTTTTATAAAGTCTATACAAATATATCAACATTATTATTAAAACAGATTACCACAGTTTATGTAAATGTTAATGTTTCCTTCTGATTTTACAATGGGAGCATCAGAACATGATTCAGGATTGTTCTACTTCCTGATAATTTTGAAAACATATTTTAAATATGTTAATATAATATGTCCCTCATTGTTTATAAAGAATCAGTCTTAAAATGTGTACTATGTATTGCAGGTATTCACTGTATTACTCCAGCTACGATCAGAAACACCTGACCTCAGTTACCTTCTCAATATTCTCTTGACAGTTTCGTGTAACTTTGAGTACATCTCAGCTTTTAGAGAAAAATGACTCATTTGTATGCAACAGAGAATAAAACAGAAATAAGGAATGCAAATAATGTCTGGACTTTAAAACTTGTTGTAAAATATAAAAACAATAATTAACACATATTTAGCTTGTTAAAAACTGTGGATAACATAGATGATTAATGTGTGAAGAGATGATAGATGGACAGCCAGATAGATGAGGGTCAGCAGTATGTACTATAGACAATCAAGTATAGGGATAGAAGAGACGCTTTGAGGTTTAACAGTCCCGAGGTTTATTTGAAATCAAAGCAGATGCTTTGATAGTTACACTACAGAGGCAACTTTAATTAGTTGTATTAAATATATTAAACGACATTTTTCATGAAAGTTAATGGAAAAATCTTGTTAAACAGAACGAAGAAACAAACTCAAAAGTGAACAAATGTTTTGTATTGAGGATAGAAATATCCAAAATTAGCATATTTGTCTATAATAATAAATAATGGAAAATATTGGTGTTATAAACAGGAAATCTTCAGAAAGATCATTTCCAGTCAATATATAATGCACGAAGTCATTATAGTTAATGACGTAGAGCTTACCAGTACAAGTACGAATTAATCATCTCAGCAAGGTGATATTAAATATGACATTTGTGATATGAGACAAACATGCTCCCAAACTTCAAAAAAACATTTAACAGATATTGTTACTTGATCTTCTGGCTCTTCCCACAGTAGCTAGTGTCTATATATATTCCTTGAAAGTAAAAGTGAAAGTTGTTCAGTCATGTCCAAGTCTTTGTGACCCCATGGACTATACAGTCCATGTAATTCTCCAGGCCAGAATATTGGAGTGGATACCTGTTCCCTTTTCCAGGGGATCTTCCCAACCCAGGGATCGAATCCAGGTCTCCTGCACTGCAGGTGGGTTCTTTACCAGCTGAGCTACCAGTGAATCCCTACTCTGACACAAATTATTTTTATTCATAAAAATAAATATGTCATAAAATTTTTATTTAATATGGATTCTGAGCCAGGCACTTTAGTAGGTACTGATCATGGGGGAAAAATGAAAAAAAAAAAAAGAAGAAAGAAAAGAAAATATATATATATTTCTTAGTTTTTGGAAACCCATATCTTTGTTAAAGAGATAGACTCCCTTTGCCTTGTCAATGAACATAGAAAATACTTGAATATGTTAGCAATCGGGTAACTAAAATTAAAACCAAATGTGATAGAGAGTGTGATACTTCACATCCATCAGTATGGCTAAATTATTTTCAAGTCATTAAAAAATGCCAAGCTTTAGTATGGATACAGAGCCGATGAAATTGTGAATTGGTAAAACCACTTTGGAAAATTGTTTGGCAAAATCTGTTAAAGCTGAGCAGAACACTGTAGAGCACATCACCACANTACTTCACATCCATCAGTATGGCTAAATTATTTTCAAGTCATTAAAAAATGCCAAGCTTTAGTATGGATACAGAGCCGATGAAATTGTGAATTGGTAAAACCACTTTGGAAAATTGTTTGGCAAAATCTGTTAAAGCTGAGCAGAACACTGTAGAGCACATCACCACATCATCGGATCATTCCTTTCAATTTACATTTGGTATTAAAAATAATCAGAAGTTACTTTTTGTATACTTGCACACATTCTATTAAAACAGCAGTCTGCATTTTTACAATATACTGAAAGTCAGGAAATAAGATATATTCAGATGTTTGTTACATGCAGTCCTAATCATTCTTTAAAGTTTATTTTTTAAATATTCCTTTTTGACAACTGTTGCTGCTTTTGCCTTCCTAAGATTTTCTGTATTCTCATTTTAAGTGCATAAAACTCGTGTTCTTTTACAGTCATAAAGCTTACAGTTTTGTCTGGTTCTTCTATTCCAAAGAAATCCACTTATTGATTATAGAGATATTACGTCTCATTTTGGTAAAAACACAGAATTGGGGAATTAACTAGTGAGAGTTTCAGGTGGAAATGGTTTAAAATGCTACAATAGTTACATTTTTAGAAAACATCCTGTATTCAAACAGAGCTGCTGCTCATGTATAAAAAGCAGAGATCTAATTTTCATGAATATATATATGATTATACAGGTATCAATGTAGATATATAAAAACTGCATTTAAGATGTTTATATATACATATTTTGTATATGTCTGCGTGTGTGTACTCAGTTCATTTATGAACATGCAGAAAAAAAAGTCAATAAAATCCTCGCAGTATACTCTTACTCATCATGAAATTAACATGCTGGACAAATATTTCACCTGAGGAATTTCAGATTGACAAAATATTTTTAAATTCACTAATTAAATTTTCTGAATTATTAGTATAGAGAACAATGGCATGGCCATTTCAAAAAATGTAGAGAAAGCTTTCAATAAAATTCGACACTAAATCCCCTAGCAACATAACAAAAGGGAGTCCTTTCTATATCATCAAAATATTTACCACCAATGTCAGTGCTTTAGTGACTATAAAATCAAGAAGTGATGAAACATGACAACTTCAAACAGATTTCAGCCCATGTGCAAAGCTTTAACAAGAAATGTAATTATCTGGGACAATGTCGAGCTATATAAATTCTTAAATTTATACATAACTTATATGCAGAGTACATTATGCGANCTTCAAGAGATGGGAATACCAAACCACCTGACTTGCCTTCTGAGAAATCTGTATGCAGGTCAAGAAGCAACAGAACTGGACATGAAGCAATGGATCAATTCAAATTTGATTCAAAATTAGGAAAGACATATGCCGAGGCTGTATATTGTCACCCTACTTATTTAACTTATATACAGAGTACATTATGCGAAATGTTGGGCTGGATGAAGCACAAGCTGGAATCAAGATTGCCAAGAGAAATATCAATAACCTCAGATATGCAGATGACACCACCCTTATGGCAGACAGTGAAGAACTAAAAAGCCTCTTGATGAAAGTGAAAGAGGAGAGTGAAAAAGCTGGCTTAAAACTCAACATTCAGAAAACTAAGATCATGGCATCCAATCCCATCACCTCATGGCAAATACATGGGTAAACAATGGAAACAGTGACAGACTTTATTTTGGGGGGAAGATGGTTAACTGCTGTCATGAAATACAGCAGATGGTGACTGGAGACATGAAATTAAAAGACACTTGCTCCTTGGAAGAAAAGCTATGACTGACCTAGACAGCTTATTAAAAAACAGAGACATAACTTTGCTCACAAAGGTAGGTCTAGTCAAACCTATGGTTTTTCCAGTAGTCATATTTGGATGTAAGAACTGGACTACAAAGAAACCTGAGCACTGAAGAATTTATGCTTTTGAAGTGTGATATTGAATAAGACTCTTCAGAGTCCCCTGGACTGCAAGGAGATCTAACCAGTTCATCCTAAAGGAGATCAGTCCTGAATATTCATTGGAAGGACTGATGCTGAAACTGAAATTCCAATATTTTGATCACCTGATGCAAAAAACTGACTCATTGGAAAATACCCTGATGCTGGGAAGACTGAAGGTGGGAGAGGAAGGGGACAATAGAGGATGAGATGGTTGGATGACACCACTAACTCTATGGACATGAGTCTGAGTAAGCTCTGGGAGTTATGGACAGGGAAGCACGGGGTTCTACAGTCCATGGGGCTGCAAAGAGTCGGACATGACTGAGTGACTGAACTGAACTCAATGTCAAGCTATATAAATGATATTAGTGCCAGTTTAAATTTTAATGGATAGTAAGGCTAAGCTGGATTCTAGCTGTATAAAAAGCAGTGGGCATATAAGGATTTAATTTGTGGTTCTTTTTAGGAGGAAGTAGGATTAGAAGCTGGGAGATAAAAGGGGAAAAAAGTAATTTTTATATCATACAACAGTTTAAGATAATTATAATATAATATCTATAAAATGTAAATTAAGGGAGACTTACAGATGGTTGTATTTGTAGTCATCTTAAAATTGGCAGTTGCTGCAGGTGGAATTTTTGATGGTCTCCAGCACCACAGAAGGCACCCTGAATAATTTCCTTATCACCACTAACAAAGATGTAGAAATGTACGCTTATGATTTATTTTATAAAATCAAGATATCATTCTTTCCCAAATGCCTCGTGTATTTATCACGCTACTGTTGTTCTACCAAATATAATCATTCAGTTGCTTGCATTTTTACTAGTCTATCAGTATCACTGAGTACCTCAGAAAACATTTAGTTATAACAACTGGCCTACTTTGCCTTCAAATTCTTGAATATTGTCATTCACAATGCTTTCAGTTCCTTTTATAAACTTCATGGATNGTAAATTAAGGGAGACTTACAGATGCTTGTATTTGTAGTCATCTTAAAATTGGCAGTTGCTGCAGGTGGAATTTTTGATGGTCTCCAGCACCACAGAAGGCACCCTGAATAATTTCCTTATCACCACTAACAAAGATGTAGAAATGTACACTTATGATTTATTTTATAAAATCAAGATATCATTCTTTCCCAAATGCCTCGTGTATTTATCACGCTACTGTTGTTCTACCAAATATAATCATTCAGTTGCTTGCATTTTTACTAGTCTATCAGTATCACTGAGTACCTCAGAAAACATTTAGTTATAACAACTGGCCTACTTTGCCTTCAAATTCTTGAATATTGTCATTCACAATGCTTTCAGTTCCTTTTATAAACTTCATGGATGACTAGTTGCTATGTTTAATAAAAGAACTAATTCTTATGTCCTAGATGTATAAGTAGAACTCATAAAAATATTCTGAAGAACATGACTTTTACAGATCATTATTCTCTAATATTACTTTATGGTATCTTAGTGGACATTTGCATTTGACCACTACTTTTACCTCAGTTCTTGTGAATATTTAAATATAAATGCATCCTCTTGGGCTGTATCCATGTAACCATTCATTACTATTCAGCTCGTAATTTTTCACATTTGTCACTGATTTAAAAAAAAATTCACGTTTTAGACTTATAACTATTATTTTAATATAGGCAAAATTTTATAATAATATGTATAATTCTAAACCTGGATACTCTTTTTGATTGCCTTTTTATCAACTTTAAATAAATAATTATTTTGCTATGGAGATTTCTTTAGAAGAGCAATTCTTATAATTTATTAACAGAAGTTCCTTTCTTTATCCTATTAACTATATAGAATTGACTTGAAATAACCTGAAAATTACTAAATCAATCTGTATTTGTATTTGAACTGACCATAGAAACCATAGTCAGCCAATTATTGACTAGTTTATTCACTCTTTACACGGTTCTAGAACTAGAATCTGGAGAATACAGTAGAGAATAAAACAGTTATTGTCCTTATTGAACTTATGAAGACAGTAGGTAAGAGAGAAAGAAAAAAGTTTTATAATAGTGAGTATATTAGATCAATAATTTTCAGATGATGAAGCAGTTGAGAGACTGTATTAATCACATGTGATGAATGCAATGAATTTAAAACATTTAAAGATTGTAAACCTGGTTGCTTCGACTTAGGGAACTACTATTATCCAGATGACAGGACTTTGTACTAGTCTTTTAAACATATTGATAGACTCACTTTCCTTATATTAAAATATATCAGTGGAATGAATGGAATCAGGTGTACTGCATGCTTTCAATTGGTAAGGATAAATACATTAGTGCTTGAGAAATTAGAATTTATCTAAACTACCCCATCCAAAATAAATTGAATTTCATTTATGTAACAGTGTATCTGTATTTTTACATAAATATTTCAGATAATCATCTGAGGCATTTTTTGTCCTTGTTGAGTCTCTAAGTCAAGTCCGACTATTTGTGACTCATGGACTGCAGCATACTAGGCTCCCTAGTCCTTCACTATCTCCCAGAGTTTGCTCAGGAACGATAGTTTTGACTGGAATGACTTCTGTTGGTAAACAGATGTCTCTGCTTTTTAATACGCTGTCTAGGTTTGTCATAGCTTTCCTTTCAAGGTGCAAGTGTCTTTTAATTTCATGGCTTCAGTCACCATCTGGTGGAGCCCAAGAAAATAAAGGCCAGTTTTTTTACTCTTCTCTTTCACCCATTTGAGGGGGTGGGGAATGTTATACCTATTACCTTATTTTCCAGAATTGTCATTAAAAAAAAAAGAAAGATCATTTTTATGGATATTCAAAGTATAATGACATTTAAATAAGCAGTAGTTATCTGTAGCCTGGCATGCTACAGTCTATGGAGGCACAAAGAGTTGGACAAGACAGGACTTAGCAAGTGAACAGCAACAAATTATCTGCAATGCAAAATAAAAGATATATCAACTTACTTCAGGCTAGTGTAATGTTAACTGTGGTATTCTCATACTATCAAGTCAAACTATAGGAATAAAGACTTAGAATTTCCTTTAACTCAAGAAATTCTGTTCTGAATACCAATATTGCCTACTATCTACTTTTCTAGATTCCACAGGACATGTCCTAATCATTAGCGGTCTCAGCTAAGATGTTAAGTATTAATAGAAATGACACATAGTAGGCCAGCACTTACTACAAAGCACAGTCACAAAAAATTGTTACATTAAAGCCATAGATAATGCTGTAAACAAAAGGAAGATTTTTCTGGTTTGGTGACTCTCTGCTTAGAAATGGTTAAGTTCTTAAAATATGTATCCATGAATCAAAAATAAAAGTGCATGGTCAGGCTTCCCTGGTGGCTCAGTGGTAAAAGTCCCACCTACCAATGCAGGAGACACAGGTCCCATCCCTGATCCAGGAAGATCTCACATGCTGCGGAGCAAGTAAGCCCAGGAGCCACAACTACTGAGCCTGTTCTCTAGAGCCTGGGAGTCACAACTACTGAAGCCTGTGTGCCTAAAGCCTGTGGTCTGCAACAAGAGAAGCTGCCACAGTGAGAAGTCCACACGCAGCAAGGTGACAGTGGCATCTGCTCGTCACGACTAGAGGAAAGCCCAAGCAACAACAAAGACCCAGCACCGCCAAAAATAAATAAATCATTTAAATTCTAAAAATCAAACAAACAAAAGACATGGGAGGTGAAACTTTTGCTAATTATTATGAGCTGAATTGTGCCCCTCTCTCCAGCTCAAATGTTAAACCCATAACTACCAATATAATTATATTTGGAGATAGGGTCTTAATGGAGGTNTACAGATCATTAAAATCATTTAAAATCTCTTCTGAGAACAATAGATTTAAATAAGTCATTGTCATAGCACTTACCCGGATGCTTAGTCGCTCAGTTGTGTCTGACTCTTCGTGACCCCCTGGGCTGTAGCCCACCAGGCAATGCTCTTTCAACAAATGAAAGTATGACAATGCAAGATGATTTTGAGAGAGACACTAAAATAAATACTGTTATCACAGAATGAAAGGAAGAGGAGAGAATAATCTGATTAAAATATGGTTGGCTACTACTGGCAGTGCTTTGAATAAAATTTTGGACTATTTTAAAAAAATTTGTAACTGAATTTAATCAAATTAGCCAAATTTCCTCAGTTCTTTCTTAGGTATTCTAGTCCATAACAATGCAAATTAAATATCTTGGTCATGAAAATTAACACCCTGGATATGCAGGCATTTTGATGATGATTGCTTCAGATTTTTTGCTTGTTGAACTTTGGTATCACCAGTTATTTCCAATAGCCNTACTGGCAGTGCTTTGAATAAAATTTTGGACTATTTTAAAAAAATTTGTAACTGAATTTAATCAAATTAGCCAAATTTCCTCAGTTCTTTCTTAGGTATTCTAGTCCATAACAATGCAAATTAAATATCTTGGTCATGAAAATTAACACCCTGGATATGCAGGCATTTTGATGATGATTGCTTCAGATTTTTTGCTTGTTGAACTTTGGTATCACCAGTTATTTCCAATAGCCAAGAAAAATAGCCAAGAATTACTCATTATTTAGTAATTAAAATAGGGCTGAAAGTGTTGATGATTATATGATGATTGGTGGCTAATAAGCTTATTGCACTTTATGCTATTCTGCTAGGAATTTTTGAAACTAACACTTGTTAAATTATTATATTTGACTACATATAAATACATTACTAAAAATAACAGTACAATATATGGGTTGAAAATTTTAATGAAATTTGTCTATTACAAAATCCAAGACATTTTAAAAGTTTGATGCAAATATAAAACTAAAAACACGTAAAAAATCATAAAAAACAGAGGAATAAATTAATAAATAAATCAATAAATTAGTAACAAAGCATTTTTTGTCCTTCTTGTCTATCACCATTTGCAAAAGTCCATAGCCTTCTCAAGATATTGCTAATTGTGTTTTGCCTAACTCAAGAGTGGGATGCTTTGAGAGAAGAGCATTGAAACATGTATATTACCATATGTGAAACAGAGCGCCAGCCCAGGTTCAATGCGTGAGACAGGGCACTCAGGGCTGGTGCACTGGGATGATGCAGAGGGATAGGATGGGGAGGGAGGTGGGAGGGGTGGTTTGGGATGGGGAACACATGTATACCCATGGCTGATTCAAGTCAATGTATGGCAAAACCCACTACAATGTTATAAAGTAATTAGCCTCCAATTAAAATAAATAAATTAATTTAAAAATACTTTTGTGACTCTTTTTGCTCACATTTCTTACAAATTTTTCAATCTTTAAACAGCACTGGAAACAAATGTGATGACTAAACTTCTTTCTACAGTGGTTGAACTAACAAAATGGAAATATTTTTATTGAATTATTTCTAAATAATCCTATTTTAGAGAAGAGTGATTCTTCCATCCTGGTCCTTTTATATCCTTTCAAGAAAGATGTTTCTTAACTGTGCCAATTAGAACACTTAAATATGTTTAAATTCATCAATGTCCATCTTGGAAAATTTAGAATTAAGCTTGATATCTATTTACTTTCCTCTACATCTTTAACACTAGATCTCTTCTGTCTAAGATTTATCAGAAGACTGTTTCAGTTTTTACAAGATATATATATCGAAGTGTTTATTTTTAAGATTGAGTAAATGATTCTAAATTATTTCCAATTAATGATACATTAGCTGTATACATCTCCTCTCAATCACTGGAATATTTTCCCTTTCTTCAGAATAACTTTTCTCCAACTGCTATTTATTTTTTAGTAATCTATATTAAAATGTATTTTTGTAGAATACTGTGTGATTTTCTCTTGCTTCTACACAGAATCCAATTAGAGGCTTACAAAATTGCCTCCTGCATCTACAACTTTCAGGACAGTTTGATGCTGAGCATGTTGAAATCCCAAATTTCCCTGAAATATTTGCTTTCTCCTTGTCATAGAAGCACAGACATCCCTTGTCTATGAACCACACACTTTCACTTAAAGCAGGTGCTCTCTAAATGATTTCTCAAAATCCATCAGTTTTTGTCCCTTGTTGCTAGAGCCAGTACTTAAAACTTAGTTTAGCCAAAGCAGAGAAAAATAAAACCTACTCTGGGAAGATACAACCTTATCACCACAGAAGTGTCTGGAACTATCTTCCATAAGCAAGCAGGATTTATGGGAACATACATGGAATGCAGAATTAAAGACTACATAAAGGAGATCAAACCAGTCAATCCTAAAGGAAATCAGTCCTGAATATTCATTGGAAGGACTGACGCTGAAGTTAAAGCTCCAATACTGTGGCCACCTGATATGAAGAGCTGACTCATTGGAAAATATTTTGATACTGGGAAAGACTGAAGATAGGAGGAGAAAGGGATGAAAGAGGATGAGATGTTTGGATGGCATCATTGACTCAACTGACATAAGTTTGAGCAAACTCCAGGAGATAGTGAAAGACCAGGAAACCTGGCATGCTGCAGTCCATGGGGTAGCAAAGAGTGAGACACAACTTATTGACTGAACACAACTTACCAATTGAACAGAAGTAAAAATATGTTGTTAAAAAAAATAAAGAGAAGAAGGAGGTGGAAGAAGACAAGTGGTCACTCATGAAAGTTCTGGCAAAGATACCTGCAGCTGGGACCAAGAGTTTGCTAGATGGTACTTAAAACATGGGTCCAGGGAGAGTCCTTATTAAACTAAACAGAAAAATCAGAACTGTCTTACATCAGCATCCAATAAGGGAGCATTCAACCCACTCCAGTGTTCTTGCCTGGAAAATCCCAGGGATGGGGGAGCTTGGTGGGCTGCCATCTATGGGGTCGCACAGAGTCGGACATGACTGAAGCGACTTAGCAGCAGCTTAGCAGCAACTTCATGAAGTGGGACTATTAGGCTTGATTTATCATATTTGGCCTGAGAACCCACCATCTGATACACTTATTTGGATGGCCCAGAGAACCCCCTATTTTTATTAAGGCAAAAACCAATACACTATTGAGGAAGTCACCAGGAGTCCTAAGAAGTTTAGGACTAGTTTTCCTTAGTATGCCAGATATTCTGTCCCAGAAGTAGGCTCAAAAATAGTAGAGGGAAAGATGCCCTCTGGCCCTGTACCAGAAGGGCAGCGAGGAAATGCATCACGTACAGTACAGTTAAGGTGGGCATCATTTCAAAATGGCCATCCAGGCCTGAGTGGGAAGCAGGATCTCTTGATCTGCAACAATTTATAGCAGTATTTGATAGGTCTTGAAGTCACTAGTGTTCAGATAGATAAACGGCTAATGACAGTGTTGCGTGATTTATACAAGAAAACAAAAAAACAGAAGCTGGCAGACAGGTTAATGAGTTAGCCACTACAATGAAAAATGATGACCTCTTACCCAGTTTCAGATTTAAATCAAGTTCACTGACCCAGAATGAAGAAAAGGCCACAGCAGCTTGAGGTGAGAGGCCGCAAAACCGTAATAAATACATTCAGTGTGCATTCCTTCCCCAAGAGCTTCTAAAGTTGCTCACCAAGGTAGAAGTCACTGGGGAGAGGAGGTTTCCCAGATTTTCAAGATCTGCTACTTGCAGGGATTGACATGGAGTTGACACTTAGAGACCTAAAATTCCATTGTGGTTTTATAATGAGAGTTGAAGTAAGAAAAGCCAGGGGGTAAATGGAGTTTGGGCACAATTCAGTGAATCCTATAGGTTCAATATAACTACCGTGGTAGGCAAAACAATGCCCTCTCCCAAAAGTCTTTGTTTTAATCTCTGGAACTTGCGGAGCCTTACCCCACATGGCAAGGAGGACTTATTTGATGTGATTAAAGTAAAGCCTCACCATAGTGAGATTATCCTGGTTTATTAGAGAGCAATCAATGTAATTCAAAGAGTCCTTATAAGGAAAAGATGAAGCAGAAGAGGCAGAGTTAAAGGAATGGAAGCAGAGTTAGAACCGACATTGTTGTTGGTCAGTCACTCAGTTGTGTCCAACTCTTTGCGACCCCATGAATTGCAGCACACCAGACTTCCCTGTCCTTCATCATCTCCCAGAGCTTGCTCAAATTCATGTCCATTGAGTTGGTGATGGCATCGAAACATCTCATCCTCTGTCATCCCCTTCTCCTCCTGTCTTCAATCTTTCCCAGAATCAGGGTCTTTTCTAATGAGCTGGCTCTTAGCATCAGGTGGCCAAAGTATTGGAGCTTCAGCTTTAGCATCAGTCTTTCCAATGAATATTCAGGACTGATTTCCTTTAGGATGGACTGGTTGGATCTCCTTGCAATCCAAGGAACTCTCAAGGGTCTTCTCCAACACCACAGTTCAAAAGCATCTATTCTTTGGCACTCAGCCTTCTTTATGGTCCAACTCTCATATTCACTATGGAAAAACCATAGTTTTAACTATATGAACCTTGGCTGGCAATGCAATGTCTCTGCTTCATAAGAGCCACATAATGCATGAACGAAGAAATTTCCAGAAGCTAGAAAAACAAAGGAAAAAAATTTGCCCAGAAACTTCAGAAAGGAACTCATCTTGATGTCAGCACCTTAGTTTTAGACTTAATAAGACCCACTTGAATTTCTAACCTCCGGAAATGTAAAATAATAACTTTGTTTTTGTTTTAAGATGCAAATTAAGTTACAGTAGCAATAAGAAACTACCTTGTAGTTATTTTATTTTCAAAGTATAATGGGATAGATAAACTTAACCTGATGAAAGCCTCACACCGCTTCCCTGGCCTGTGAAATAAGGGCATTACCTTGCAAAACATCAAGTGAAAGCCCATTAAATGCTTCCCTCCTCTTACCCACCACCTAATACACACATGTATACCAGTGACAGTAAGTCAGAAGTAAAGTCACAGAAATTAGTGCACCTTCGAATATTTGAAAAATGTAGTGAGAGAGGCTTCTATCTTCCCCTGTTTAATTTACCTCTCTGGACACTGTAGAAACATATGGATCCTGCTCAATGGCTGTGCACAATGATAAGCGTAAACAGGTCATAACTCAATGGCACTTGCTATCTTGGATGCTTTATGCTCATGAGAGCAGAGAAGCATGCCTTCAGACACCTGGCAGAATTTAGTAAATATTTTCTTCTTAGTGCACATGAAGATCAAAAGCAAGCTGAGAAGAAAATCTTTGCTCTCTGGACTCAGGGATACTTTGTTCTACTTTCTATAGTCATACAGCGTAAAGGGATCTTAATTATGTCGACCTTAGGAAGAACACTATGCTAGTTAATATACTGATGTGTGGGTACATGCTAAGTCACTCCAATTGTGTCTGACTCTTTGTGACCCCATGGACTGTAGCTTGCTAGGCTCCTCTGTCCATACTGGAGTGGGTTGCCATGTACTCTTCCTGGGAATACATTGATGACAAGAAGCAAATTCCTGGTAGATAGGAATGGGCAAGAAAGACACATGAATGCCAGGGGTAGGAGGTAAGACCCATATTTGGTAAAGTATTCAGGATCTTAGTTTCCCCAAGGCATGCTAGCCCGTCACTTCTTTATAAAACTTAAGATGGTATACGTCATGCTTTCTGCAAGTAATAACAAGGCAGAGTTGGCTGGCACTTCAAACATTTTGGAAGCAGCACACAGTGCACTTGGGAATAGAACTTTGATTCACTTTTTCAAAAACTCAGGAAACTGCCATTTACAAAAATGTGGCAGGAAAAGGAAGGCAGTGGAAAAGCTTCAAGCTGCGATAGAAGCTGTACCGCTCCTCCGGGCGGGTGGTTCTTGATAAAGAGTGTTGGCGGATGTATTTAGAATGTGGAGACTATGAAAACACCAAATTGAAGACTCAACACAGACTCTCCAGGATTCTGTTGAATGGTCATGTCTTCCAAAAAGAGAACTATTCAGCTTGAAAAATACCTCAAGACTTCTGATTTCAGTGAAGTGAAGTGAAATGAAGTCATTCAGTCGTGTCTGACTTTGCGACCCCATGGACTGTAGCCCACCAGGCTCCTTGGTCCATCGGATTTTCCAGGCATGAATACTGGAGTGGGTTGCCATTCCCTTCTCCAGGGGATTTTCCCAACCCAGGGATCGAACCCAGGTCTCCCTCATTGTAAGCAGACGCTTTACCATCTGAGCTACCAGGGGGAGGCTGTCTCACCCATTATGAAAACCAGCAACAGCAGGACAAACTAAAAATGAATGAATTTTCTTTTACCCATCACAGAAATGAGTTTGGAAGGCAAACAGCCACCCTGAAATCTGGAAACACACGTACACTTATGGTGATCTAGATAAGCTGAAATCTGCTTATCTAAGTTGGAAACCACTGGAGCTATAAACTGCTGGGAAAACATAAGTGGCAATTTTGACAAAGAGATGGAGGCTGATTGTGGACTAGTGCTAAAGTAAGAAATTCCTAGAGGAACAGTCTTATGGGAGACCCCACCTCTCCCTGGGCTTTCCCTTCAGTAACCCCACATGGAAAAATTCCCTTTGAGGCCACGCAGAGAAAAGGAAAAATAGTTGTAAATATACCCAGAGCCATCTTCACAGCAAAAGCCTATGCTCTAGGAAAAAAATAATTCACCAGACTTACCGAAGCGTGTTCTGAAACTTCATCCCAGATGGCTGTAGCGAACATCTCTCCAGTTCAGCCTCTTTCAGCCTTCTTGCCCCCTCTAAGGGGGCAGGACAACAACAACCTATTAACCCAGGGTTGAGACTTTAATAACATAAACTAATAATACTGCAACCAGCTAAAGGAGTAGGGGTAAGTGACATAAAATTATATGAGGGAAGAAGACAGAGAAAAACTCATCACGTCACTAGCAAAAACAGAATGCAACTAAGAGGCTGATAATTAATCAGATTGTTATTGAATACTCTAATCCACTACCCCTACCATCACATCACAGGCTCCAGTTCAATAACAGTGAGTTAACTGTGGTGTTGGAGAAGACTCTTAAGAGGTGCTTGGCCTACAAGGAAATCCAACCAGTCCATNAGAATGCAACTAAGAGGCTGATAATTAATCAGATTGTTATTGAATACTCTAATCCACTACCCCTACCATCACATCACAGGCTCCAGTTCAATAACAGTGAGTTAACTGTGGTGTTGGAGAAGACTCTTAAGAGGTGCTTGGCCTACAAGGAAATCCAACCAGTCCATCCTAAAGGAAATCAGTCCTGAGTGTTCACTGGAAGGACTGATGCTGAAGTTGAAGCTCCGATACTTTGGCCACCTGATGTGAAGTGCTGACTCATTTGAAAAGACCCTGATGCTAGGAAAGATTGAGGGCAGGAGGAGAAGGGGATGACAAAGGACGAGATGGTTGGATGGCGTCACCGACTCAATGGACATGAGTTTGGGTAGACTCTGAGAGTTAGTGATGGACAGGGAAGCCTGGAGTGCTATGGTTCAAAGGGTTGCAAAGCGTCAGACACGACTGAGCGACTGAACTAAACTGAACATGAAAAGAGCTGTAACACACAGACTCTTTCCTAGAAGCAAGGCCCCACCTTGAACATAAAATTGCAAGATATAAACAAAGATAAGGGGATAATGGGCATAAGCACACAAACTAAACATCCAGCTCAGACTCAGGTATGACACAGATGTTAGAAAGATCAGGTAAGGAATTAGAATAATTATTTTTTAATGTATCAAGTAGTCTGAAGAAGAAAGTAAATAACATACAAGAACATACAGGTAATATAAACTTAAAGACTAAAACTCTAAGAAAAAAATAAAAAGGAACTTGTAGAAGTCAAAACTCTGTAACTGAAATGAAGGCTGTCCTTCAGCGTCACGTGATTGAGCAAAGAACAGTGAGTTTGAAGATATGTCCGTGGGAAATATTCTAAACTGGAATGCAAAAAGGAAAAAGAGTAAAGAAAAAATGCTTAATTCTTGGGAAATTTCAAAAAGTATAACACCATACAAGGAACATTAAAAGGAGCAGACAGAAAATAGAGCAGAAGAAATATCTGAAGTAGCAATGGCCAACAATATCGCAAAATTGACTAAATGGTCCATCCAAAAAGTAAGAACAAATGTCAAATACACATATACAAATGGACTTCTATACAAAATATCAATCGACAACAACATAAAACAAATCATTCTTAAGAAAAAAANACCAAGTATTTATTTAAAATATGTTCTAGATATTGTATTAAAACTGAGAATTCAAAGCTAAGTAACCAAAGTAGTATAAGATGCTGAGAAATTAATAAGAAGGTAGATTTTAAAAGGCTTTGGCTTTTCAAAATATGAGACATCAAGTTAAAAGTGTGAATATTGCAGTATTTCAGCAAAAAATCTCTTACTAAATGATAATAAGGATAGCTAAGGAATGGTAGAATTAAAAGCACTAAAAATGATCCAAGCAAATACATTATAAACATCTGGCTTTTGACACTGACATTTGAGAGTCTAGGAAAACAGGACAAGTTCACAGCAGCACACACAAGTTTTACTGGGTGACGCCTTTACAGTTGTGTGTGTGTGCGTGTGGAGGGGGTGTCCCTCACAGCTGGAGTCAGTTCAGATGAGGGAGCACAGGTTGGGGGTCTACGCTACTCAAAAAGAGAGGAGGGCAGGGACCTTCCAGGGGAGAGGGAGATTGAAAAACTGAAAAGGAGACTCAGCTGGCTAGGTGACACCCCTCAGCGGCAGCTTGGTTGGGAGTCTTTGGGTCTCTGAGTTTGAAAACTCTGAAATGCAGTGCAGCTTAAACCCCTTGTAACCACAAGCCTTATTTTATCAGTGCCTCACAGATATTGGGTGAGATTTCCCATTATGTGAAAAGCAGTCAGGTTTTAAGTGTCAAAACATTTGCCTGTTTGGGCTCATTTTGAAATAATTGGAGGTGTAAAAATTGGAGTTTCTTGCAGGTGGGCTTTTGGACTAATGGGTCTCAGCCAGCACTGAATAAATAATGAAGGGATGGTATACTGAGCATATATAACAACAGTTATCAAACTCACTTATGGAACCACAGTGAATACATATGGGTGATTTATTAGATAAATGGCCATGTGCTACCTAAATATATTTTCCTTTAGAAGTAGGATTTTAATTAATGCCTATTTTCTGATTTTACTATTTTATCTTCTCTTGTTTGTTGGCCTTCTGTTGTTTGTTTTTTTGAATATGCTGTATCTATTTGCACATGATGTTTTTGGTTAAAATTACCAGTGCTGTCTAAAATATGTTAATATTTTTATATTAATTACTTCTAAAATGTAATATATCAACAATAAAAATTATTTGTATTATGTGAAAGTCGAAGTCAGTTATCCATATTAGAGCTTTTATACATATAAACATATGAATGTATATATGTAGGTGTGTATACAGAGAGAGAGAGAAAGAGATGGAGAAAGACAGATGTATGTGCATGAAAACACATCATTGTTTAGTCTCCATGTCTGACTCTTTTGTGACCTCATGGACTATAGCCTGCCAGGCTCCTCTGTCCATGGAATTCTCCAAGAAACAATACTGTACTTATTCGCTCAGAAGTGTCCAAACCTGCGACCCCATGGATTGTAGCCCATCAGGCTCCTCTGTCCATGGAGATTCTCCAGGCAAGAATGCTGGAATGGATTGCAATTTCTTTCTCCAGGGATCTTCCCAATCCCATGATTGAACTGGTGTCTCCTGCATTGCTGCTGGTTTAGTCGCTAAGTCGTTCCAACTCTTGTGACCTCATGGACTGTGGCCCTCCAGGCTCCTCTTCCATGGGATTNCCATGGAGATTCTCCAGGCAAGAATGCTGGAATGGATTGCAATTTCTTTCTCCAGGGATCTTCCCAATCCCATGATTGAACTGGTGTCTCCTGCATTGCTGCTGGTTTAGTCGCTAAGTCGTTCCAACTCTTGTGACCTCATGGACTGTGGCCCTCCAGGCTCCTCTTCCATGGGATTTCTCAGGGAAGAATCCTGGAGTGGGTTGCCATTTTCTTCTCCAGGGGATCTTCCTGACGCAGGGATCAAACCTGAGTCCCTTGATTCTTTACTAACTGAGCCTCCAGGGAAGCCTGAATTTGTAGGTGAGCTCTTTACCACAGAGTCACCAGGGAATACACACATGTAAAATAACATGGAATAGTCATTACTTTCAAATTTGTGTGGGGCTTATTTCTGCTTGTATGTTTTCTTTAGTAAATAAAAAAATAAATTTGGTTCTTTTATCACTTTGGAAGAGAAGTGAACATATCTAAAAAATTTACATTTTTCTCTAACTTCTCGAGCAGATCCAGAGAAGGTAATGGCACCCTACTCCAGTACTCTAGCGTGGAAAATCCCATGGATGGAGGAGCCTGGTGGGCTGCAGTCCATGGGGTCACTAAGAGCCGGACACGACTGAGTGACTTCACTTTCACTTTTCCTTTCATGCACTGGAGAAGGAAACAGCAACCCACTCCAGTGTTCTTGCCTGGAGAATCCCAGAGATGGGGGAGCCTGGTGGAGTAGCTCAGAGTCAGAGACAGGTGAAGTGACTTAGCAGCAGCAGCAGCTTGAGCAGATCTAAATACACTCTTTGTACAGTCACCATTTCAATTTTTGTCTTTTGTCACACAAGGTTTCTGTTTCTGCTTTAATTAATACCACAACTCAGTAAAACTGTTAAGAAATAGTAGAGAGGATGACGTTTTAGCAGATGTCAAGAAAATTAATATTGTAAGATTTTCAGTTCCAGAAAATCTAAGGAACAACTTCTTCTACTCTGAAAATCATATTTCTTCAATGCTGAGTGGATAACCTAGAAAGATTCTAAAACTGAAACACATTTAATTGTCAATATGTTGCTTTGTTCTGCCTCACAGCTTTGTTGATCTCACAAAATTTTGCTTTAAATTTTTAAAGTCATTTTTCCACTTAGCAAAATGTTGTAAATCTTGCTGCAAATGTCATTTACCAAACTAAAACATACCAAATGTAGAAGAATATAGGGAATAGACAAATCTTCTAATAAACCTCTTATTTACACAGATTTTTTTCTGTGGGAAACAAAATAGTTTGGTAACTTTTCATATAAGACGAATAATAGCCCTTAGTATGGAATTTCCCATTTCCGAAAGACAAGGAACTGACTATAATGATCAATACTCAAATCTCAGTCAAAGATAATTTTCCTGGGAACGATAGGAGTGATTTTTTCTTTTTTGTAATAGAGATTCAAACTAGGCATTTAACTCATGGGACCAATATCCTCCTTTTAATAGTAGTTAGACATTTTGAGTTATTTCGACATTGTGATTTAAAGAGAGAAACTTGTGTAGATCAAATGGGCCATATGAATAAAGATGTTATAAATAAAGACAGAGGTAATTAGAGAATCAAGAATTTATAAAGATGTGCTATTTATTAATTATCATACAACAAGGAAATTATAACAGAAACAGAATGGCATGGCAAATATTTAATTTCCGACATATAAAAAATGTTTTCATTTACCAAACTTAAGAATTAATGAGGTGTCAGTGAAGCAATATTGGTGATGTATTTTGCAGAAAAACTTAGTAAACAGGAAACATTTTTCGGATTGAGGCTCAAAAGGACTTAACAGAAGAGGAAGTGTTAGCCAGAAACTAAAGGATAATTTTAACAATTACAAGTTAAGAAAGAGTAGAAGCAAGTGTTGTCCTACACTGTTTTAAATGTATTTGTATCACATCATAATTTACCACTCATCAATGAGACAATAAAATGAAGCTTCAGGGAAAAGAAAGTGAATGGTCACTATGGGCTGTTCCGTCAGAAATGTGAACTGTTCACTTCACGTCTCTACTTTCACATTTATAAAATACTAGGGTGTGTAACAAACTGATATACATTTAGTGACAATGCTGTGTGTATATATATTCATCATTTTCATTAAATTATCTTTATATTGCTAAGGTCAGGAAAATCGAAACTGCTAAAATATTTGTCAGGTTTGTAATTTCAAGCTAGTGGAGATTTTACATATTTGAGATTATTTTCACTGATCCACAGAAAAGATTAATGTATAGTGATTAACTTCCTATTATAGGGGGTCAGTATTTTCAATTTTGTAAATGGAATTCAACAGTTATTTTTNAAGTTAAGAAAGAGTAGAAGCAAGTGTTGTCCTACACTGTTTTAAATGTATTTGTATCACATCATAATTTACCACTCATCAATGAGACAATAAAATGAAGCTTCAGGGAAAAGAAAGTGAATGGTCACTATGGGCTGTTCCGTCAGAAATGTGAACTGTTCACTTCACGTCTCTACTTTCACATTTATAAAATACTAGGGTGTGTAACAAACTGATATACATTTAGTGACAATGCTGTGTGTATATATATTCATCATTTTCATTAAATTACCTTTATATTGCTAAGGTCAGGAAAATCGAAACTGCTAAAATATTTGTCAGGTTTGTAATTTCAAGCTAGTGGAGATTTTACATATTTGAGATTATTTTCACTGATCCACAGAAAAGATTAATGTATAGTGATTAACTTCCTATTATAGGGGGTCAGTATTTTCAATTTTGTAAATGGAATTCAACAGTTATTTTTAAAATTATACAAGTTACAATTTTAATGTGTTTGGTTTTCTCTTTTCTTCTAAAGAAAATTATTCATGTGATTTATGGTTGTAAATATCATCTTATCAATGTTTTTATGCTTAATAGCCACAGAAATGGCTTACTTTCTACATGACCTGAACACTAATTACATAGTGAATACATTGGGGAAATATGCATGTTAGTAGACATATTTAATTGGTTACTGAAAAAGTGTTCTAATATTTTGTGTATGCTCAGAAAATGTATCCAAGTAAAAGGCTATCAGTAACTACTATAACGTAAAGAGATTTTCACAGAATATTGAAATAAATCTCTGTGGAAAACTAGATGGCACACATAGATATTCTTTAAAAAATTAAAGTTTTTACAAAATTAAATATGAGAGAAAAAAAAGCATGGGAAAACTTTTTCCTTTATAAAATAAAATTAACAACGTGAAATATTTGTGGTTTGTAGACACTTTTCAAGAAGTGTGTCTTTACAAAAACACTATTACAAATGAGTTACAAATTACAAGCAACCAAAATGTGTAATGTTGTCATTATAAGCACTTATATCCTATTTGCCTTTTTAAAAAAATCTATCAGTAGTGTCAAAATTATTTCTTCTCAGTTTTTCACGAAATAGCTTCCACCTTCATGATTTGGCTTATGGTTTTAATTTTGCAATTCACTAAAATGTTTCACATAATAAATATAGAAAAGATACTTTATAAACACTATAGCTTCTCTATCACAACAATTTTTCATCAAACATATGATTTGACTGAGTTATAAATAAATTACCACAAATTTATGTGCTCAGTTGGGCTTTCTTGGACTTCCCTTGAATTCTTGAGAGTCTCTTGGATAGCAGGAGATCAAACTAGTCAATCCTAAAGGAGATTAACCCTGAATATTTACTGGAAAGACTGAGGCTGAAGCTTCAGCCTTTTTTTGCCACCTGATGAGAAGAGACAACTCATTGGAAAAGACTAATGGGAAAGAGTGAAGGCAAAAGAAGGGGAGACAGAGGATGCTATGGTTGGATAGCATCACTAACTCAGTGGACATGCATTTGAGCAAACTCAGGGAGATACTGGAGAACAGAGGAGCCTGGTGTGTGCAGTCCATGGGGTCACAAAGAGTCAGACATGACTTGGCAACTGAACAACAACATTTATTATCTTACAGTTCCGAAGGTCACGTGTTTAACACAGCTCTCAGTGCGTTAAAACCAAGGTGCTTGCTGGGCTGTATTTCTAGGTGTTCAGGGGAAAATCCATTTTCCTGCCTTTTTCCACTTCTGGAGGATTCCCACTCTCTTTGACTCATGGATTTCTTCCTCCATCTTCAAAGCTAGTCTTTTCCATGCTGCCATCTCTCTGGTTCTCCCTCTTCCACCTCTTCTTTCATTTGCAAGGGCTCTTGTGGGTATAATAGGGTCATCCAGATCATCCAGGACAATATTACTATCTTATAATTTTAATTATCTTTTGCTGTGTAACCTAACAGAGTCACAGATTCTATGGGTTAAAACATGGACATCATTGGGGTGGCCATTTTTCTACCCACCACAAGATGAAATGTTTGGTTATGATGAGTTTTTATATTTTCTACCTGCAAACCATCTGTAGTAACTCCCATAACATGTTTTGTTTGTTTCAAACTAATATATCCATGGCCAACTACCATGAAACTAAAATTAAAGTGATCCTGTGAAGGAGAAAATAATTGCGTAAAGGTAGAAACACAGAATTTTCACATGATCTGCACTGAGCACAATTAAAATGATAAAGTTAAAAAAAAATGATAGCNTTCTCTGTAAATCAGATTAAATGTTTGGAAACTGTTTCAAAGGGTCAGATTTAATTTAGAGACTGTTTTGCTCACCCTACACCTAGTAACAGGGTGGAACTCTCTGTATTCTCTGAAAGTGTTTGATGTGCTTGTTAGGTGACATTTAAATTGCTAAAGGAATCGCAAGACTTAGCCTTGCAGCTGAAACTAATTTTTCAACAAATGACAGCATTCATCATGGTGGCAAATAGCAGCCTCTAGTATTAAAAAGAGAAAAGCAAGGAAATTACCTGATCCTTCTGATTCTAAACAACGCTGTGTCTTGGTCAGCCACGATGCAGAGCACTTGTACTCAGGGGAATAACCTGCGACTGCGGGTTTTCTCAGGGCTATCGAGTCACTGCAGCCATGACAGTGACAAGGTGCCATTTTCCACGCTTGTCTGGACGTTTCATTTCAGTGTCCGCTTGTGTGAGGATTGATGGCTCTGCAAGTGAGTGGAAAGATCAAGGTGGTTTATAATGCTGTGTCAGTCAAATCTCAAAGTTTAGCAACATTTTAATGTGAGATTTTGCCCTTGGATGAGCGCCCCTTATCAAAAGCAAGGGAGAGGAACACGCAGCTCAACATGCAGGACTTAGGAGTCTCAGGGTGGAAAAGAGAGACATCGGGCATTAAAAGGCAGTGCAAATGCACTGATTATCATTGAACAACTGAGACATTTAAGAATGACATAACTCTTGAAACATTAGATTAGCTGAAAGGATTTGTTCCATTAATTCTTAGACAGTTAACATTTCATAAAGAAAAAAAGGATAATTAGCACCAAAATTGTCTTCAATCCCATGAGAAGTTTTTGGCCTTAATACCTCATGCTACACAAAGGTTACTGTTATTTATTGCTGTGCCTTCCATCTTTAATAGGAGTCTATTCAATAAAATTACCAAGAAGTAGTTTCTGCTGCTTTCTTTAAAATCTCAAAATCAATGACTTGAAATAAGTCCATCTGTTAAAGGCTACAATGTCTTTTGCACAGATATACTTTTGTCCAAAATACAAATTGCCCTTTTTTTTTCCCCAAGAAAGATCTGTTGTAAATAATGATTTCATTTTAAAGGGGAAAAAAAAGTGTTTAAGGACTAAGGATAGAATAATTATAGGATACACCACTCATTTGTAGTGAAAATAATATATATTTAAATAACTGAAAAAGAGTACTTAATATGCTGTAAGATTTGTGACCAAATATAATCTTTAAAAAAGTACATAGGGGTATAATTTTCATATATTTCCCTATAGACTACAAATAACCTGAGAAATAAATATTCAAATTTAAATTATACTGTATTAAGTAATTATGCCTATGTTATCCAATGTCAACCAATGTCATCCAATGTTAATGCACTCTGGTATTCTTGCCTGGAAAATTCCATGGGCAGAAGAGCCCATGGTGGGCTACAATCCATGGGGTCATCAAAAAGCCAGAAACAGCTGAGCACACACACATCCCCCTATTTATGTTGAAATACACAAAGATAGAAGTTCATTTGGCATTGCATTTCTACCTCTATTTCTCTACAAATTATTCATTAATTCTCTAAAGCATATGCCATAGTAAAAAACAACAAAAAAAGTTTTCAACTTCCATAAGTTTTTAATGTAGTACATAGACAAAAACTGAAATCCAATTAGAAATAAGTAAGAAATATGCAATGCTCCACACAATAAAAGACGTTGCATAGTTTTATTTGAAAATGAGGATATCAAATTCTCCCATGAAAACCAATGCTGTGTAAAATTTTTCTGATATTTAAAGAGGAATTGCAGTGCAAATGTAATGACCAACTACATTACAATACTAACTTTTGCAGATTTTTTCTCTTCAAAAATTTTATGTAATTTGCAAGTTTTTAGACTATATTTTATAATATTTTGCTTTTGTTTTGTTTTTGGGTAACCTCAGGAGAAATGATAAGTGTGCTCTTAAAAGAATTGAATTGTAACTGAAAAAAAAAATTAAATGGCAACAAATTATTGAAACATATTTAGATCTTTTTTTTTTTTTTTCTGACATAGTTCTCTATTACAGTGTNTTCAAAAATTTTATGTAATTTGCAAGTTTTTAGACTATATTTTATAATATTTTGCTTTTGTTTTGTTTTTGGGTAACCTCAGGAGAAATGATAAGTGTGCTCTTAAAAGAATTGAATTGTAACTGAAAAAAAAAATTAAATGGCAACAAATTATTGAAACATATTTAGATCTTTTTTTTTTTTTTTCTGACATAGTTCTCTATTACAGTGTGCTCATTGTTTTATACTAAGTACAAGTAAGGGAAATGAACCATTGCCGTCTCTAATAGGCAATAGTTAATCAATGATCACAGGCTGAATTTAAAGTGTATATTGTTATCAAGGAAAAGACACTTGATTTATTGATTATTATAGCTGGAAATGCTTTATGCATTATTAACTGAAATTTTTCCTTTGTTCAGCTTATTATATTGCAGACCTAAAGGCTTATAATATATGCTCATGGTCACCCCTAAGGAGGCTTCTTCCCCTTTGAACAATGTTTCTGAGATTCATCAATGTTTTCAATGCACCCCCTGGGTATTCTCGTTTAGTAATATCCCACTGTATGGAAACAACAGTTTCTTTATTTTTTTATTCTAGATGAACAGCTTGATTGTTTCCAGTGCCCAGATCTGTGTATAAGTTTAAAGTATTAGTTCACCAGGGCTGCCATAGCAAACTAATACATTCATTTGGCTCAAAAATCACAGAAATTCAGAGTCTATAAGACTAAAATCAAGGTGTTGGTGGGAGCACGCTCGCTCTGCTGCCTCTGCGAGGATCTTTTGACGTTACTGATTTCTGGTATCCGTGGGCATCCCCTGACCTGCAGATGCCTCATTCCAATCTCTTTCCTCACATCGTTCTCCCTGTGCAGCTGTATCTTCACATGATGTTTTTCTCTTATTATAAGGACATCAGTCATATTTAATTAGACACACCCTAATGAATTCATTTCAGTTAACTTGATTTCATCTGCAAAGACACTATTTCTAAATGAATCCCATTCACAGGTTCCCAAGGTTTAGAACATCAACATATTTTTCAAGGGACACAATTCAACCTGTAGCAAAAATTCTGTACAAATCTTTACATGACATATGCTTTCATTTTTCTTGTTTTAACTCCTAAATATAGAGTTTCTGCTTCATATAAAGTATACGCTACAAGTAGTTTTTCCATTTTATAGCCCTCCTACTAAAATATGAGAGCCTCAGTTTTCTTGTCTCCTTGAAAACATGAAGGACTACAGTACCAGTTCGAGTAAGTTAAGTGACTAGATGGTGGTCTATCATTGTGACTTTTAATTTGAGAACAATGATGTAATAATTTTGCAGCTGTTTAGTGGTGATTTATGTATTTAGATCACTTAATGTTGAGCTACATTCAGGTCACTTCAGTTCAGTTGCTCAGTAGTGTCCGACTCTTTGCAACCCCATGGACTGCAGCACACCAGGCCTCCCTGTCCATCACCAGCTCCCAGAATTGACTCAAACTCATGTCCATTGAGTTGGTCATGCCATCCAGCCATCTTATCCTCTGTCATCCCCTTCTCCTCCCACCTTCAATCTTTTCCAGCATCAGGGTCTTTTCAAATGAGTCAGTTCTTCTCATCAGGTGGCCAAAGTATTGGAGTTTCAGCTTCAACATCAGTCCTTCCAATAAACATTCAGGGCCGATCTTCAGAATGGACTGGTTGGATCTCCTTGCAGGCCAAGGGACTCTCAAGAGTCTTCTCCAACACCACAGTTCAAAAGCATCAATTCTTTCTTTATAGCACAATTCTCACATCCATACATGACTACTGGAAAAACCATAGCCTTGACTAGATGGACCTTTGTTGACAAAGTAATGTCTCTGCTTTTTAACATGCTGTCCAGGTTGNCAACACCACAGTTCAAAAGCATCAATTCTTTCTTTATAGCACAATTCTCACATCCATACATGACTACTGGAAAAACCATAGCCTTGACTAGATGGACCTTTGTTGACAAAGTAATGTCTCTGCTTTTTAACATGCTGTCCAGGTTGTTCACAACTTTTCTTCTAAGGAGTAAGCGTCTTTTAAATTCATGGCTGCAGTCACCATCTGCAGTGATTTTGGAGCCCCCCAAAATAAAGTCTGTCACTGTTTCCCCATCTATTTGCCATGAAATGATGGGACCAGATCCCATAAGCATAGTTTTCTGAATGTTGAGTCTTAAGCCAACATTTTCACTCTCCTCTTTCACTTTCATCAAGAAGCTCTTTAGTTCTTCACTTTCTGCCATAAGGGTGGTGTCATCTGCATATCTGAGGTTGTTGATATTTCTCCCAGTATACTACCACATTTTTATTGTTCTCAACTTTTAGCATACTTCTTAGAACTATAGTGTATATGATCAGAATACTTGTTTTATCAACTGGTTCTCTATCCCATTATACTTATTGCATTTATTTGTAAGAAATGGGTTAAAAACAAACAGAGCTATCATATTATCTATATTTTCTTGTTTCATTTTTACTTTATAAATTTCAACATTGTATATTCATTTGTATAATGTATTATATTGGTTATATCTTCATTGTGATAATAGGTTAATGTTTACACAATTGTTGTTGTTCTTGAAATATTTTCCCATTTTGTTACTTCATGCAGGAGAGAATTTTTCTTACAACACTGGTTTTAGTTTTCCTTACCTTTAAAGGAATCCTGACCAATACTTTGTTCACCGTCAATCTCATTATTTTCATTTCAACTCAAGATATCCATCATTTGTTCTTTTTTCAAATGTCATTATTATCCTATTCTTTTGCGTGTGCTTAGTTGATCAGTCATGTCTGATTCTTTTGTGACACAAGAACTGTAGCCTGTCCAGGTCCTTTTCCATGGGGATTCTCCAGGCAAGAATATTGGAGTGGGTTGCCATACGTGCCTTCAGGGGACCTTGCATCCCAAGGATCCAACCCAGGTCTCCTGCATTGCAGGTGGATTCTTTACCATCTGAACCACCATGGATGCCCATGAATATTGGAGTGGGTAGCCTATCCCTTCTCCAGTAGATCTTCCTGACCCAGGAATGAAACCGGAGTTTCCTGCATTGCAGGTGGATTCATTACCAACTGAGCTACCAGGAAGGCCTGATTCTTTTAATATCTATTCATTAAATGTCTGTGCTGTGCTTAGTTGCTCAGTCATGTCTGACTCTTTGCAACCACATGGACTGTAGCCCACCAGGCTCCTTTGTCCATAGGATTCTCCAGGTAAGAATACTGTAGTGGGTTGCCATACCCTCCTCCGGGGGATCGTCCCAACCCAGGGATCAAATGGGGGTCTCCTGCGCTGGCAGGCGGATTCTTTACTGACTGAGTCACCAAGATAATGCAATTAAAATTCTACTAGGATATACACTGGAGAAGGAAATGGCAACCCACTCCAGTGTTCTTGCCTGGAGAATCCCAGGGACGGGAGAGCCTGGTGGGCTGCCGTCTATGGGGTCACACAGAGTCAGACACGACTGAAGCAACTCAGCAGCAGCAGCAGGACATTATTCAGAATAAGTATATATATTTTCCTGCTAAAAATTGCTCTATAGAAATAACAAATTATTGTGAATATATCAAGTTAATACTTCAAAATACAACAGCTAGCGTCTCTATATGGTGTCTTATGATTCTGTATAACTATCAAGCCCTCATAATTATCAATTACATCAATTTCTTTGACATGAAGCTTAATTCTAAACTTTTTTAACCCTTTCCTATTCCTTTGAAAATAGAGCTTAATAGAAACATTAGTACTGTAGTTATCCATTTGACATTTTGACTACATACTATATATAAAAGAGGGATGTTTATTTCTCTTTAGTTTCAAGTCAGTTTTTACATTACATAAAAATTTTCTAAAGGTATCTATTTTAAAAACAAAATCCTGCTTGTCAATTTTTTTTTCTTTTTTAAAAGTAACACTATGAAACCTAGCAAAAATTATTTGATTCTGGGTATTAATGCTAAACATTGTCACTTTTTCTAAAGTTAAAAGACAAATCATCGTGCTATCATGAAATGCGTACATTTCTAAATATCAGGTTTTATGTATACCTTCTGAAGAGACTCAACATTTATATTTGAGTTACACATCCTTTTGTTCCTGTTTTTCTCCCCCAAAGAAATGCAGCTGTTACATTATTCCTTTATTATAAAGTCCTTTCCCTGAAATAAAGTTATCCAGAAGCCACAAAGATCTTTCCCCAGACAGATTGTAACTTTTCACCAATCCCCAGCAGCATAGAAAATGGTAACATCTGCATTTAAATGACTTATTTATTCAACTCCTTCATATAAAAGTGCACTAAACCTAAAATTCAGTTCTGGAACGCTGCTCTGAACCTAGAGGACATCCCATTTCATATAGTGGCTCCACAACTTGTCTCTGGCAACTGTCAAACCGTAATCTATACAGTGCTGTATTGCAGCATCATTCAAACGCGGCATCTTGGAAAGCCTAATAAGAAACTAGACTGTAAAGTAGGCTTTTCTAAAATGGAAAAAAAAAAAATCTTATTACTTTGTGAGACTATCTGCCATCCTTTCAAAACATCTTCACTAAACTCGTTCCCTCTGGCTCCAATGATTGCTCCTCACCATCTGTTCATTAAAACGGGTACTAATCATTAACATTTAGTAGCCACTTTGGAGACAAATTCAAAATATATTTTCTATAATTTCAAGTACATTCAGTCACACTTATTCAGTTGAGAAGCCTCTGTCATAAGTAAACTGTATTTCTATGTATAAAAATATCACTAATTACCAATTTAGTTGAATGAAGCAAATATTGAGAGCTTACTATATGTGCAGAATTTGGCTATAGTTAGTGTAAGAGATACAAAAGCAATTAAGATTCGGATCTTTCTTAAGGAAATTTCCAAGACATATATTATGACAAGATAGAATTATAATCAAGAAGAATGTCCTAACTGAGTAGTCCAGAATATTGTTATCACTGTATTCAAGGCAGCTTTGTTATTATTCAGGTAACTGAAGAAGACTTCATAAAGGAGAAAGTATCGCAGTTGACATCAAAGGTATTTTAATAGTCTAGCTTATAAAATATAGATTTTAAATTTTAGAATATAGCAATGGTGTGGGAATGGGCATAGAAAAAAAGTTCAGAAAATAAGTCATCCCTGTGTGTGAATGAAGAATTTTTGGAACAATGTTAAAAATTCCAAATAGTTTATTTATATTAGGTAATAGTGGGATATGAAAGCTACACTAAAGAGACACTTGTATTCTATGGAAAATGCATAAAACACCACAGGTTATTGAGTTTATACAACCTTTGTTTTAAAACAACTTTCAGAAGGTGACAGAAGAAATGGACATAAAACAACTAAGAAGACTTAGAGGGCTTCCCTGATGGCTCAGACATAAAAAGTCTGCCTGCAACGTGGGAGACCCAGGTTCGAACCCTGGGTTGGGAAGATCCCCTGGAGAAGGAAATGGCAAGCCACTCCAGTATTCTTGCCTGGAGACTCCCATGGACAGAGAAGCCTGGCGGGCTACAGTCCATGGGGTCACAAAGAGTCGGACACGACTGAGCGACTTCAATAATTAAGAAGACCATGGCACTAGTGAGATAAACTGAAAGCTAACATTGTGATGATGACATTAGGAATATATATATTATAGGCATTCTGTGTTTATGTAAGTGAAAATGGTAATTACTGCTCAGAAGTATTGATTTCCACCATAAGTATGCTAAAAACAATATAGGAATACTAAGGAATTGCTTTCATTTTTATCTGCAGGAAGTTTACCTTCTTTTATGTCTAAAACCCATGAGACAGTATTTTGTGTCTTTACGACTCATTGTATGAATGAGTCCCATGCAGAATCGTATCAATCATGATTTAAAAGTCCGTCTTTCCAGAAATGTAATTTTATCTTGCTTATTCAACTCTAGGAAGAGCTCTGTATTTCATAATCACATACTGATCCCTTCCTCTTCTTCTCCCATTTGTTGCAAAGTCCAATCAATGTTTCTTTAAAAAAAATCTCATAAAGAGTATCATTTTTCTTCATGTTACCATATTAATCGTCCAAAGGGGAAACTGTGTAGAGAGAGGTGGGAGGCAGTGTGGCATTGTGAGTGGCATCCATAAACCTAGGAGTCAGGGAAAGCAACTGAGCTCCTAGTCCAAGTTCTGCTACATTCTAACTGCAACATTGATCTAGTTGATTAACCTTTTTTACCTTGATTTCTTCTTTATTAGCAGGAAAATAATAATAGTTTGTCTTTGCAACAATCAATGTCAGACTGCCATAAAAATGCCACATAACAAATGACACTAATACCCTGTGTTATACCTCCCATGCAGGTATTTCTTACTCACGTGTCCCCAGAAGGGCAACATTTCAGCTGCCTTAGACTGGTCGTGCCTGCAAACTGCACATTCGGTCCTGACCTGCTTTGTGTATCTTTTGTAGGTTTTTTTTTTCTATCATAACAATTTCAACAAACTTAGAGCCTTAAAACAACACAGTTATTCATCAGTTCTGTGGGTTAGAAGTATGGGGAGGCTCTGTATTTCTCTAAGGGAAAATCCGATTCTCTACCACTCTAATCATTGGCAGTTTTTTCAGACACAAAGCGTGATTGAAGGCATTCAAACCAAATTTCATTGTGGATATAATTCACAGACAAGTACCAAGCAAAATGTGGAGGTTTACTGTCAAGATTTACAAGTTGATAAACCATCAGTTGGTAAACCCTGATGTCAGGGCACTCCACAACAGGCCTCTAGTATGCCTACAAATCTTGCTTGGTGGTGGCGGTTTAGACTCTAAGTCACGTCCAGTTCTTGCAACTCCATGGACTGTAGCCCACCAGGCTCCTTTGTCCATGGGATTTCCCAGGCAAGAACACTGAAGTGGTTTGCCATTTCCTTCTCCAGACAAACCTTGCTAACTGAAACCAAATAACCAGGGCTGCACCATTATTTTCATCCAGAAGAGGATCGTTTTATACTTCTGGACATTTCAAAAAATAAGATAATTATGCAAAAAATGAACAGAATTCCTGTTTGTACCTGGTTGCCTCCCGGCAACAAGAAGAAGGTATTCTTTTAAGGGTTGCTATGGACTTCCCAGGTGGCCCAGCGGTAAAGAATCTGCCAGCAATGCAGGAGACACGGGGTCAATCCCTGGGGAAGATGGACAGATCCCCTGGAGAAGGAAATGGTAACCCTCTCCAGTATTCTTGCCTGGGAAATCCCACAGACAGAGGAGCTTGGCAGGCTACAGTCCATGGTGTCGCAGACAGTCGGACACGACTGAAGCGACTAAACAACAGCAGCAATAACAAAAGGCTTGCTGTACAATACAAATCCCTTAAGCTTCTGGTTCCTCAGCTGAGATACTGCCCATCCAGTATATGCAGCATCCAGCTAGATATATCACATTGCCACATGGGTTAGGGGAATCGAGTACAAATATTTTGATGCTCCTGCTGCTTGTTATGCTGTGATTGATTCATATGGTTTTATTTCTGGCACAAGAATCTCTTATTTTTTTGCCAGCATCCATGGAACTGTGGTAGGTTAACTTGTCAGAAAGCAAGGTTATTTTGCTGAGTATTCTACTGCTTCTAGAATCTCTCTGCTTCGTCAAATTTATCTGAGTGACAACCTCACAGCAGGTCACATAGATAACACATTGCTGCAAATATATTATACACGTGTTTTTGGCCACGTGGTGCAGCTGCAGGATCTTAGGTTCCCTGACTAGGGATTGAATCAGGGCGCTCCACAGAGAAAGTGAGAGTCTTAACGGGCGGGACCACCAAATGTATCATTGAATATTCATGTTATGGCCAAACAGAAGATGTGGAAGCCAAGCCAGTGAGTGTTAACTAGTTCACCTTGTTTACAGGGCTTATAAAATGCAGACTAGGATTCAGGCAGTCTGGCTCCAGAGCTATACTCTTGGTCAATGGTTTCTGTATAATGAAAAGATTATGAATGTTGGAAACAGACACACCTGTGTTAATATCTGGGCTTACAGCTGTTCTATTTTTGGATCTAAACAAATTACATGAACTTCTAAGCCTCATTTCCTGCAATAGTGGAGTATTTTGCCTACTTTGAAGAGTGTTTATGTGAATTAAACCAGATCATAGAGGTAGTATCTCTTTTCACAGTACTTGCCCTATTATTGGCTCTTGGTAAATTTTAATGTCCTTTATCCAAGACTTCTAAAAAATGTATGTGGCTTCAACTATTTTATGTTTAACCTTGTAGGTCTTACTTTAAAATGTTAAGTTTATGTTCCCATTTTGTATAACAGCTTTTTCAAAATTATTTTGCATTTCAAAAACTCATTTTTTCCACTACCCAGTTCAACGATGACAGTGAAAAAGTCTTATATTATCACATTCTGTGCTTTCTGAAATAACTCTCCAAATAGAGGATTAAATGAAAATTCCCTGACTCTCAGATGTACCTAAGAATAAATGTTAGATGTGGTCATATAATTTAATGTTTGAAAAATGATACTTTCTGCAATCATTTACTTAGGAGGCCAACTAATTCTTAGGATATAGGTATTATAACTCTTCATTACTGATGATTATAAATTCCAACTTTTTATAACACACATATAAAATCCTGACTTCATAATGCTTTTCCAATCAGTTAACAATGTGTTTGTTATAAAGGAAGCTATAATGCCTTGATGAAAATACTGAATAGTTCATAAAATCCATGCAGTTTGAATTGGTCTCATAATCTCTTTGCAGTTAGGGAACAAAGTGGTTTATGTTATTGCATGTATTATTACTGATTCTGATCATTTAATTATCAGTTAAGTTTAATCCAAATATTAACTTTGAGAGCTCATGCATATTTCAGAACAAATATAAACAAGAAGACACCTTGGGGAATGGTTTATTATATTGATATAATTAAACTGCAGGCTGCCAATTAAGAACACGTGTATTGTTGTGAATTCTTAGGCTTCAAGACAAATAAAATTATATAAATTCAAAGAAAACTGCCTAACTGAAAATTGAAAGGAAAAAAAAAACTTTCAAGTGATGGTTTATAAGCAAACAATACAATTAAAATGTTTTCTGTATTAAAAACATGAAGTCTTAGACCATAATAAGATAAATAATTCAATTAAATAATTAATGATTAAATAATACATTGCTCTATTTTTAAATTTGGGACTAAGTTTTTATGCAATAAATAAGGGAAAATTTGAGAATTGCAGAGCACAGAAATGACCTCTCAGCATCTTTGTATACAATGAGTGCATATTTCTGATACAGACTTCCTTCTCACAGGTGGCCAGCTTTCACAACAATTACAGAAGGGCGGGGTAGCAGAAGTTCACGGCATACTATAAGAGGAAAGACAGCCGTGTTTTCTTTCTTTCCCATTACCTAACTTTAGGATCTTCACCAAGAATCCCAAGATTAAGCATAGAGGATTCTTTAAATAAAATAATTCAATCTGCATCATCCACTTTTAAGTCACCTGACTTATGCTGCTAAATGTTTTATCTGCTGTCTTAAAAGTTTGCCATGTATTTCATTTTATCCTTATCCTGTTAAAGTTTAGCTTTCTTACAAATTGGGCTTTCCAGGCTAACTATCTAATAAGCTAATGACTACTCTAAGAAAATACAGTAACCAAGCAACAATCTTCATATATACTTAAAGTACAAGACAACAGATATGGGGTCTACATCTTGTTAAAGGCAGATAGGGAGTAAATGGCTCTTGAAGAGTAGCATTCCTGCATGGAGCCAAGACAGACACTGTCATGAATACTGTGGTTGACTCAATTTTGAGTTAACTATGGAGCCACCGTGAAATGCACAGGTAACACAAGGAATCTATAAATTTAAATATGAGATAATTTTTCTATTCTCTTCCACATTCATTTAAACACAGTCCATTAGGCATTAATTTAAAAATGAATACATCTGCCTTATGGTGTCTTTGAAACAGTGGCTATGACACCCAGTAGAATGGCTTATTTTTCAGAGTTTTAAGATATCTGAATTTGGAAACAAAATTTTAGTTTTGAATGATGTTACTCTACCAAGAATTGTACTGCTACTTAGCTAAACATTTTAAAATTTATTCTTAAGTGATAAAATTGTAAAGTTTGTATAATAATCCTAGAATAGAAGATCTTATCTTTTTATAAGTGTCAGCTGTGAATAGTTTCCTTGGAAGAACTTAATTTTTAAGACAAATTTGAGCAAAGATAGGTAAGCCTCAGGTTTAATTGGCATACATTCATTTAAGCCTTCCAAACTCTGTAGTCAGTACACAGTGATAGTCTAAATATGAATGTACCTAATTGGTAGAAATCTCTTAATTACTGAAAGTTTCGGTTCAAACAGATGCAAATAAAAAGGTCAGTGTGACCAACTGGGTGAACAATTTAAATCTGTGTGAAGTACAAGAGATTAAAGGCCTAGAAACAGGTGTGTGGAAGGAAAAGTCAGTGCCAAAAATCATGATTTAAAAGTGTGATCAGGGTGTCCTAGAAACTTACTTCCATGACAATACAAGAATGCCAATGGCATGCTTTTAAAAAGTCACAATAAAACGTCAGGAAGACTAGATCAGACATGTGATGTCAAAATCTGCCCTTGTTAATGGGATCTGGATATTTACGATGAAAAAGCTTCCTAAGTTGAGCTAAGAGAAGTTTTGTAATTAGACATGTTTGACACATATTAATAGATATTCAAATTATGACCCTTAAGAAGAGCAAAATTGCTCACACACACACACACACACACACACATATACACACTTACCTCTATGATAACCTGCATCATATTTAAAGATGAAGCCTTTATTTTTATATGGAAATAGTAGGAAAAAGTAAAATTAAATGAATAACACACAATTAAAACTTGACAGAAATATTTAATTCTGTAGAGTCTGGTGAGACAAAAGTATTTTTGTCTAAACTGTACCAAACTGAACTTAGACTTTGCAGAGAAGTATACATTATTCAGTTGAAGGCTTACAAATTAGAAGCTAAGTCAAACTTCTTGATTTAATGTAATAGGTTTATCAACAGGAACATAACTTGAAGAACAGTAATTGTGCAGTCTCACCTTCACGTGGACTCAGTTTATTTACATAACAAGATCTTGGGCTTTACACGAATAAAATAATAGGATGAGTCTTTTTCAAGGCTCTGGAGATGATGAATATATTACACATGTGGAAATAACAGAATTGTGGCCAGCCAGTAAAACTCTAGTAGATTAAAAACTGTCATGCATATTTCTTTTTTGCTACTTTTCTCACTGAGTGTTGGAACTCACCTTGAACCTGGGTTGGCCTGGGTGACTGGTTTGACCAATAGAATGGTGGAGAGTGATACATAGGGGACTTCTGAGCCTAAATGATAGGAAGACTTTTAGCTTTAACCTAGGCTTGGAATGTTCATCCTGGGACCCCAGTTACCTTCTCACTGGAGGATGCTCAGGCCCACTCAGCTTTGTGCAAAGTCCCAGGAGGAAAGGTCATGAATCTTCCAGCTGGTGCCTCCGGCTGAGCCATCAGTTAACCACTGGTATCGTGTGTGAGCCTGGTGGACAAGGGCTCCTGAGCTACATGTGAGCCACGTCTGCTGTTACTCTGTGCAGGTGAGAAGGGCTGCCCTCCGAGCCCTTCCCAGTTGCAGGATTATGGGCAGAAGTATGTGTCTTTATGTTCTCAGGCCTCGTATCCAAAGAGCTCACTTGATTTTTTTCTAATCTTGTCTCCAAAGCTTATCCAGGTCTATGAGGACATGTGCAGATAAGTTTACATTCCTATTGAAGTTCAGGAAATTTGAAGAGGTTCTCAAGCCCACTATTTAGATTCTCAGCTCAGTGACTGAACTTCTGAGAAACATGGATCTGTCTAGGACACTGGCAATCTTTCTAGAGACTATGTTTAAAAGAAAGTTGATAATTCCTCGATTCTGAGATTCCCAAACATAAACAGACCCATGCTCAGTTATGTTTGACTCTTTGAGAACCCATGGACTGTAGTTAGCCAGGCTCCTCTGTCCATGGAATTTTCCAGGCAAGAATACTGGAATGGCTTGCCATGTCCTACTCCAGAAACATAAATGGAAGGTTTTTTTTTGTTGTTGTTTTGTTTTTTTTTTAATTTTCTTTCTAGATTCAAGAGCTACAGATTTTACACACACACTGAAGCTCAGGTTACACTCTATCCATTTCTCATCAGCTGGATTAAATGTAATCCTCTTTGAGGAAGGGCTTTTCTTCCCACACATCATTCTACACTATCCCTTTTTTCTGTGTTCTAAATTTTGGGGGGCAACGTTTTCAAAATTCTCAGCCCATGGGGCTAAAAAGCATATTTAATAAAATTCAGTCTTGAAGTTGAAGCCCCTCTTTAGGTAGAGCTTTTCTTTTATGCATTGCCAGAGTCTCTTTTAGAACTCAGTATTAGGAAGCAGACTCATTTTCAACTATATCATTCTTCACTAGACAGTATATATAAAAAATCTTGCTTATTGAGTCAACAGTGGGAGCACTGTCATGAGCACAGGGAAGTAAAGGTAGATCAATTTTGATTTTTACTCAAAATAGTCTTAATAATAATAGTAATAACAATCTGTCTGCTTTTATAGACAAGCTTATAATAGAAATTTTTTGTAAACCAGGAAACAGTGTCTTGTATTAATGTCACCAGCTAATAATCAAATCGCCAGGAGTACTTAGAGGCTCAAGAATGTTTTATATATTTAATTTTCATCCTTACCCCCAAATGTCATTGGCTTTTTGTACAAGTGCAATTACAGGAAATTGCTCTAGCAGAAAGATTTTTGGCAATCACTGTAAAAACCGATCAATAGTACATCAAGCTCACGGTGGTGTAAACTTTAATGGAAGGAGTGAACATGTTTGCTATAAATGATTCTCAACAGAAATGCTGGCAATTATACAAAATATTTAAACCTCAGGTGTCACTTGAGCAGCAATGGGGGGTAGGTTATGAGAAGTAAGCCTAATAGATTTAACTCTCAGAACCTAAATATAGCAATGTTCAGGATAATATTTTGTGAAAATAAACTATTTCTATAGTTTATATATTCTATACAATCTCTCCTTTCTATATTTTTTATGTTCTAATTAATTTTAATCAGAGAATAATTACTTTACAATATTGTGATGGTTTCTGCCATAACATCAACATGAATTAGCCACAGGTATACATGTGCCCCCCCCTTCACACTGAACCCCCTTCCCACCTCCCTCCTCACTCTTTGGGTATCCTGCTTCATGAATCAATCTTGCACTGGTCATCTGTTTTACATACAGTAATGTACATGTTTCAATGCTATTCTTGCAAATCATCCCACCCTCACCTTCTCCCACTGAGTTCAAAAATCTATTCTTTATATCTGTGTCTCCTTTGCAGCCCTGCCTTAGTCAATAGCAACATTAAAGTCTAAACTTTCTTCCGCAATTTGGGAGGATTTTGACAGACGGGGGCAGTACTTCTGGAGTTCTTCCAACAATAATGATTAACCAAGTCAAGTAAGTAGAAAAAGGTTGCCTGGAGGGTGAAGTATCTATATAAATATGTCTTAGATTTCCTTCAGTTTCTCTTCTCTATCTCTGGTCTGATGTCCTTAACCCTTATATTTGTGTACTATGTTTAAGATATCTAATCTCTGGCAGTGATGTAACTAAACTTCATTTCTTTTTAAATTTCACACATTACCAGTTACCAGTGAACTAGCATCCTAAGGTAAATCAGATTCTAAAAAAGGCAACTCTAATATACATGATGCATTGAAGATATAATTTTGTTTTGGTGAATTTTCTGCTTCTTCTTGACAACTGGTGGTCATTATCAAAGGGGGGAAAAAGAACATATATGAATGGTGGGTGTTCTAATATTGGCTGATAATTAAATGTTTGAAACTTAGAACATTTTCTTACAGAAATAATATTCACAAATTTTTGAAAACTTGTACTTTCTTAGTGTGACAAGGTTAATGTTCAATGTTGCTATTTGACCAGTGATTTCTGAAAACCACCTAGAAGGTCGCCTTTGAGTCAATGGACACTTATCTATAACAGATTAAAGTGTTTAGTTCACAAGAAATACAAGGATAGTTTTAGAAAACTTAAAGAAAAAATACATGATTTTCAAATCAACAGCCAACATGATGTCCATTGATAAAGCTGTTCTATTAAAACAAACACTATAATTCCCTTAGTCTTACTTTTGAAACTTTTATTTTAAATAAATTGGAAAGAGATGTAATATTCATTTATTCAAGAATACTTACTGATAACCTGCCATGTGTTGAGACTAGGACTTAGTCTAGAAACTAGAAATGCAATTATGAATGGTGAAAAAAAGGACTCTGCCTTTGTGCAGTTACATTTTGTTTGATAACCAAAAATAGAGACAGATGATTTCTGATTTGGGCAGAAAATGTCTCCCTGGATAGTGATATCTAAGTTAGACATTTAATGCTGAGAAAGTACTGTCCACATTAATATACTGAAAAATAATGTTCCCCAAAGAATCAACATCTTGCTTGTGAAATGGTACTCATTTGAGAATGAGCTTGATACATCCAGGGATAGAAAAGAAAGAGTTACTGGAACACCAAGAAAACACCATATAAGGTAAAAGATGACATCAGTAGGAAGGTCTAGATCATTTAGGGTTTTGAAGGTCATTGTAAGGAGTTTGGGTTTTCATCTAAATACAGTTATTTGGGAGGTTTTAGAAGATTCCCTTTATTACAGGGCAAAATATTTAAATAGGAATTAGTTGCAATAAACATGAGGACTATGAAAACAGCAAAATAAAAGCAGCAACCTTCAAATTCATAGCTTTTATATATACATCTGCTAACTGATTTTGAGAGAAAATTCCAGTCAAAGTGCCAACAATAACATCAGACTTCTTATGAAATAGAAGAACAAGAGACAACATTTGTAAGGATACAGAATATCTGCTATTTAGAGCATCATTCATCAGGAATAGCTTTATACTGAAACACAATGAGAAAAAAAAAGGCAGGAAAAAAAATAAAATGTCAGAACCTCAGTATCAATATAGTAACTATTGAAAGCAGGAATATGATATTGAATTAGAACCAAAAAAATTCAGTAATTCTTTCATGCAATCAGATATATTACAGTGGACTGCTTTTCAATGTCTATGTCTTGGGGTAATCAGGGCTGTTTTGTTTATTTCTTTCATTTTGCAGTTGATGAATAAAATGAACCTATTTGTGTCATTCAAGAAAACATTTCCAAGTCAGTTCACAGGTGAACACTTTTGTGATTGAAATCATGGCTCATTTAAATTTGTGAATATTTTCACACAAGGAAAAAAATATGATTTTATTAATTCACACCAGTAAAACAGACTTAAGGAAACTCATTTTATTGCTGTCATCCTTCTGTGCTTAAACAGCTTTCAGAAATGAAATTGATGGTCTGATCTACTTTCCCCAAAAGTGGATGATTAAAGAAAATTATTTAATTTCATCTTTTATGACTTAACATTTTTCAGTTCATTCTTCTCAATTATTATGGAGTGTAAGTGAAAAACTACTAGAGGAAACTATTAAAATGTGGTGAAAAAGAATACTAAAAATTACAAGATTTCAGTTTCAGTTCAGAGACAGAGCTAGAAAGATGTCACTCTCTCACTTATGAGAGTAGAAATTAGAGAAGTTAAAAACATATATATTGACTTAGTATTTATCGCTTATTCAGTTTTTAACTTAAAACATTATTGCTAAAATCAAACATATTTGCATTACAGCACATAAATATTTGTATGTGTGATACTGTGATTTATAAGATAAAAGTAAATATTTGGTCTTTATACTCTTTTCCAACACAGAACTCCTAAATTCCTTGGCCTTTCTTATGTGAGGTGAATGATAAAGCTACCTTTTGTTATATTAATAAGGTGAGTTTGTGACCCCCACCTAAGGATGGAGTCGATTGCCAGAAGAATAAACTTTGTGATTAGAGTTGGAAACTTCAGTTCCCTCTATCCCCACTAGACACCACCAGCAAGTAGGGAGGGGCTGGAGGTTGAATCAATAACCAATGGTCAATGGTATAATTAGTCATGACTATATTATGAAGTTTCCATAGAAGCTGAGAAAGAAAGGGTTTGGAGAGCTTCCAGGTTGGTGAACATGTGGAGATCTGGGAGAGGGGCGCATTTGGACAGCTCAAAGAAGCTCTGTGTCCTTTCCCCACACCTTTCTTTAAAAAAAAAAAAAAAACTTTTAATTTTTACTTTGTTTTACAATACTGCATTGGTTTTGCCATACATTGACATGAATCAGCCACTGATGTGCATGAGTTCCCAATCCTGAACCCCTTCTCCCACCTCCCACCCCATATCATGTCTCTGGATCATCCCTGTGCACCAGCCCCTGCCAGGAGCCAGCGTGAGAAACTCCGCTCATGGCAAAGGTCATGAGGAAGGAGGCTTCGGCATACGCAAAGGCAGGATCAAGTCTCAGGAAACCCCCTGTTCCCTAGCATCTACCCCCAAAACTTTATTACTGTTTTATGGCCTCACCTACACCTCTGACTTTATGGGGGGCTGACCCCCATTACCTCTCTCGAAGAAGGAGTTAACTTACAGCTCCAAGTCAATAAAAATTCCTGGGCGTGACAAGAGTGTTTCAACTTACGAACTCCTCTGAAGGTTATCTAGCCTGCCTGTACAGGTTCGTCTGGCCACATGTGATTGTTTACAGCCTCCAGAGGCATGAGATGTTTTAGACCTGTTAAAGGCAAATTCTTTTTGGGAAGTTAGAAATTATTAGTATAGTGGATTGGTTAGGAATTATATTGGTGAAGGATTTTTCATTTGTTGTGCCAAAAATTGCTGCTAATTCCCTGCCCTGGGTGTGACAAGGATGTCTCAGGTTAAACCTCTCTGCGGGCAGGCAGACTAGCTTGTGTGACAGGATTATCTACACTCCTGCTACTAGGCACATGATTATTTACTACCTCTCAACCATAAACAGCACAGAGAGTTTGGAGTATTTTGAAGGTCTTAATTAGCATAGGGCTTTTCTCACTGTTGAGTCAATGATTGCTGCCAGGTCTCCACATCCTTAGGCACCTGGGAATATATTAATCAGTGTATTTGGAATATAGNTAAGCTGCACCACCAAATTAAACTAATCCAAGGAGAAGGTTGTCAGAATCACCATTCTATAGCTAGTAGGTAAGAAGCTCAGATCATAATCTGGGCTTGCAACTGGCACCTGAAGAGTGTGTGTGTATGTGGAGTTGGGGGGAGGTTTGGGGACACTCTTGTAAGACTGAGTCCTTCAACTGGAATCTGTTGCTATCTATGGGTTGTTAGGGTCAGAAATGCGTTGAACTGAGCTGGCCACATAATCAGAAGGGTTAGTGTTATGCCCAAATTGTGAAATCTCCCAATGACCACCAGGGAGCTGATATCCGATGCAAAAGCAAGAGAGTTTTTATTACGAAGCTCGATCTGGGGCTCCCACTGACACTGACACAGCGGCTATAGGGAGGAGCCTCGAACTCTAGGTTTCATTGCTTATATAGGTATTCTCGTGCAAAAAATTTGAAAAATGGGAGTTTCCGGGTTCGGAGACATCTAATTGGTTACCTTCTGTGGAAGAGTTAGGTGTTGGGTTCTAATTGGTTTTCATTTCCCGGGCTGCCATGGGTTCTCATTGGTTCCCATTTCGCAGGCTTAATTTGAATTTCCCGGGCAGGTCATAAGTCCTGAACGTAATAGCTCGCAGGCGGTGGGGTGATGTCAGAGGATTTCCAAAGACTCTTTCCTCAGAACTCTAAAATGGAGCCTTTTTTAACAAAATGGGTGGCTTAGGTTCTTCATTAGCAACGCTCAGCGGCAAAAAGAGGGGGCAGCTGAACAGATCTGTCACTGGGACTTCCCAAACTGGTACACGTTTTGTAGTATAATTTGTATCAGAGAAGCATTGGCGTAGCACCCATGAAAATAAAATGAGAGAGAAGATTACTGCATCTGAGAAGGGAAGAGGGGATGGAGTTAAGGACAGTTTGGGGGGATCACTGTGAGAGAGGAAAGGGAAGATGACTGGGGGTGCTTTTGGTATTAGGTAATTTTGGTATGAAAATTGAAGAGATTTTACTCCTGTACTTTTTTCTATTCCTCCAATCTCTTTTTTCTTTTCCTCTAATCTCTAGTGAGATTATTAGTGAGAATGAGATAATGTGGTCAGGAAATTAGTATCTAGGGAGACTAAAGCTAAGTAGAAACATTTTTTGTGCTATTTATAAAAGTATATTTTAACCTAATAAAGTGGCCATAGTTAGAGAAACAGAGTTCTCAGTCCTGTAACTAAACAGGAGATATAGTATGTGAGCATAATTTCTTATAAGTCTACCTATTTGCACCTTAGGAATATCAGTTTTGGTTTATGTTTTTACTTGGTTTGTGTCCTTCTAAGTTCCCACAGTAACCACCAAACTTTTTATTCTTAAGTCTCTCATCCACAGTAATGAGCAACAGACTGTGGAAACCAAACACCAACGTTAAAGCAGAAATTGCCACTCCATAACCATTTACTTTTCAAAGGCTTAGCCAAGCAGTCCTGCACCACAATCAGCAATAAAAATATTCAAGATTGATGGCCTTAATTATGAAAGCAGAACAGAGGACCTTGGACCATAGTGAATGCCATAGTGTTTTTTAAGTAGAGCATAACTAGAACATAGCATAAGTAGAACATAGAAGAATGCCATAGTGTTTTTTAAGTAGAGCAACAGGGTATTCTCAAATCAAACTTCATTCAACTCATTTAAGAAGTTTCTTCCAAAACAAGTACCTTCAGAAACAAAAATGACAGAATGGTATCTTTTTTATTTTTTGTATACTTAATAAATACAGGTAAAAATATTTATATGAGCTAGTCTTGATATTTTATTTTACAAAGTGTATTTGTGGGAGAGGACCAAACTGTCTAATGATAAACCATCATAGTAGGAGTTGCCTTTCAAAAGCTCAACTGTGGCCATTTAAATGAATGGTTTCCAAAGTTATATACTCACACCTATGTGAAAATATAAAACCATGATTGAGGCATAAAAAGAAGAAATTGTAAATTTTATATATGTGTACATATATCTTCTATATTTTATACATGTAAATATATACACTCTACAAAGAAAAAACAAGCTTTTGTAATGTAGACTATATAGATTCCATCTCATACCATCATTTGGTCATAATGTATCAGGGCCCTGATGGAAATAACATGGTACCCAGAGGGTGCACATGGCCTATGAGGGACTTTTTAAATGTAACTGTTTTGAGATATATTTTAATTTGTTGCTGCTGTTCAGTCACTAAGTTGTATCTAAGTCTTTGTGACCCCATCAACTGCAGCATGCCAGGCTTCCCTGTCCTTCACTAACTCCCGGAGTTTGTTCAAAACTCATGGGCATTGAGTCGATGATGCCATCCAACCATTTCATCCTCTGTTGACCCCTTCTCCTTCTGCCCTCAATCTTTCTCAGCATCAGGGTGTTTTCCAATGAATCAGCTGTTAGCATCAGGTGACCAAGTATTGGTACTTCAGCTTCAGCATCAGTCCTTCCAGTGAATATTCAGGGTTGATTTCCTTTAAGATTGATTTCCTTTGGGACTGACTGGTTTGATCTCCCAGGGAGTCCTATGTATACTCTCAGTCCCTTAGATTCTCTGGGACTGCAAGAGATGGAGAGGAGTCCCTAGAGGAAGACTGGGCCTTCATTATAACAGTAAAGCTAATTTTTCCAATTTTTTTCAACCCATAAATCAAAAAGAATATTAGAAAGAAACATATACACATTCTAAAACTATTAGTAACATGAATCAAGAGAATATTCAAAGACATTTATCTATATATCTACATCATTTATCTATATGTTTCTCTGGACTAAAACAGAAACTCTGAACCACAATCAATTAGCCTGATGACAGGCTTCAGTCAATTACTGTTCACAGTTGGTGAATTCTTTACCTGGTGACAAAGAAGGTAATTAGAAGACTGATAATAGCAAGGCTACTTTGACAGGAAGACTAACCCCTCCATATTCTTACTGAGGGAAAAGTGCTTTCCAGATTATTAGTTGGCTAAAGGTATGAAGCTTTTTCTCATAATAAATGATGAAACCTAATAGAAAAATTGTGTAGTCTACATTATATGTGTAATGTGTAATCTACATTCATTAATAGAGTAGCAGATATAAATAGTACCCCAAAATCGAGCAAGAGGTTGTTGGGGAAACAGGAAATTCACTGAATGTAGTACTCTCCTTTGACTGTGCTTAACTTTCACCCACTCTCTGCACCCTATAGCATAATGAAAACAATATAATCTTACATAAATGGTCATTATGCAATATTATGATTTGCTGCATATTCCTTTGTCTGCTTTTCTTTTTTATTTTTTTGTCTAATACTTGCTCCTATTTCCTTCAAAGAACAGCTGGAGTTCTGTGAAATTTTCATAAGGTAAGATACTCTGAGATGTAGGAATAAAAATAAAGAATCAAAAAGACTGCTTGTAAGATTTAAAATGCATCTTATAATGTATTTCAACTTTTGCTATTCATAATTAATATTTTTTATAAAATTCCACTATGAAACTGGGTGAGAAATTTTATCTGTATTTATTTTAAGATATCTCATAGCTTTCCAGTTAAGTTCAGTTCAGTCTCTCAGTCATGTCCAACTCTGTGACCCCATGAACTGCAGCACACCAGGCTTCCCTGTCCATCATCAACTACCAGAGCTTGCTCATACTCATGTCCATCGAGTCAGTGATGCCATCCAACCATCTCATCCTCTGTCGTCACTTTCTCCTCCCACCTTCAATCTTTCCCAGCATCAGGGTCTTTTCAAATGAGTCAGTTCTTCTTAATAGGTGGCCAAAGTATTGGCATTTCAGTATCTGTCCTTCCAGTCAGGACTGATTTCCTTTAAGATGGACTGCTTGGATCTCCTTGCTGTCCAAGGAACTCTCAAGAGTCTTCTCCAAACCATAGTTAAAAAGCATCAGTTCACCAGCACTCAGATTCCTTTATAGTCCAATTCTCACATCCATCCACGACTATTGGAAAAACCATAGCTTTGAGTAGACAGATCTTTATTGGCAAAGTAATGTCTCTGCTTTTTAATATGCTGTCTAGGTTGGTCATAGCTTTTCTTCCAAGGAGCAAGTGTCTTTTAATTTCATGGCTGCAGTCACCATCTGCAATGATTTTGGAGCCCTCCCTCAAATAAAGGCTCTGTCTCCATTGTTTCCCCATCTATTTGCCATGAAGTGATGGGACTGGATGCCATGATCTTAGTTTTCTGAATGTTGAGCTTTAAGCCAACTTTTTCCTCTCCTCTTTCACTTTCATCAAGGGGCTCTTTAGTACTTTTTCATTTTCTGCCATAAGGGTGGTGTCATCTGCATATCTGAGGTTATTGATATTTCTCCTGGCAATCTTGATTTCAGCTTTTGCTTCATCCAGTCCTGCATTTCATATGATGTATTCTGCATATAAGTTAAATAAGCAGGGTGACAACATACAGCCTTGACATACCTCTTTTCCAATTTAGAACCGGTCTGTTGCTCCATGTCCAGTTCTAACTGTTTGTTCCTGACATGCATACATATTTCTTAGGAGGCACGTAAGGTGGTCTGGTATCCCCATCTCTTGAAAAATTTCCCACAGTTTGTTGTGATCCACAATCAAAGGCTTTGGTGTAGTCAATAAAGCAAAAGTATATATTCTTCTGTAATGCTCTTGCTTTTTCGATGATCCAGCGGATGTTGGCAATTTGATCTCTGGTCCCTCTGCCTTTTCTAAATCCAGCGTGAACATCTCGAAGTTCACGGTTCACATACTGTTGAAGCCTGGGCATTACTTTGCAAGCAAGTGAGATGAGTACAGTAGTGCAGTAGTTTGAAAATTCTTTGGCACTGGTTTTCTTTGAGATTGGAATGAAACTGTCCTCTACCAGTCCTGTGGCCACTGCTGAGTTTTCAAATTTGCTGGCATATTGAGTGTAGCACTTTCACACCATCATCTTTTAGGATTTGAAATAGCTAAACTGGAATCCCATCACCTCCACTAGCTTTGTTCATAGTGATGCATCCTAAAGCCAACTTGACTTCACATTCCACGATGTCTGGCTCTAGGTGAGTGATCACACCATTATGGTAATCTGGGTCATGAAGATCTTTTTTTGTATAGTTCTGTATATTCTTTCCACCTCTTCTTAATATCTTCTTCTTCTGTGAGATCCATAGCATTTCTGTCCTTTATTGTGCCCATCTTTGCATGAAATGTTCCCTTGGTATCTCTAATTTTCTTGCTTTGGAAATAATTAAACAGCAAAGTGTATCCTAGGTAACTATTCATGTTCTTTTAGAATAAGGCTTTTCTCTCTTCCTTCCTAATGCAAAAATCTTCTTTGCTCAATGTCATTAAAGCAGTAGGGTAAAAGTCATACCCAATTTGTACACTTAACTGGGTAAAGAAAATTATTTTCATTCAGCTTAGGGTCTCCCAAACTCTACCCCACATGTTTGTGTATAAATCTTTAATATTTGAGAAAATTGAGTTTTCATTTGTAAATTAAGCAAAATAATACCTGTAATCACTCTCATACATGAACTGTCTTATTTTTCTAAGACAATGAAAAAATGAATCATTATAATCCTTTGCAGATTTTGGATATTTTAGAAATATAGGCTATTTTAATTCTGAGCAATTAAGGCTAAATTAACTATTTTCTATCAAAATAAGTAAAATATCTAATGAACTGCTTTAAAGCTTATTCTCCGAGAAAACTGCAAAATGTTTTATATAATTTCTCATATTTAGTCCTTATAACCATCAAATTTCGTACATACTAAAATGACCCGCATTTGCACATAGACATACTGAGGATTAAAGATGTTGTTTCCTGCTGAAGATGATGCCAATAAAAAGTGGAAAATGTATGATTCAGGAAGTTTGACTCCACAGAACACACTCTTCATATTTTGTGTAATTACCACCTTGCTGCTGCTGCTAAGTCACTTCAGTCGTGTCCGACTCTGTGCGACCCATAGACGGCAGCCCACCAGGCTCCCCCGTCCCTGGGATTCTCCAGGCAAGAACACTGGAGTGGGTTGCCAGTTCCTTTTCCAATCCATGAAAGTGAAAAGTGAAAGAGAAGTCGCTTAGTCGTGATTGACCCTCAGTGACCCCATGGACTACAGCCTTTCAGGCTCTTCCATCTATGGGATTTTCCAGGGAAGAGTACTGGAGTGGGGTGCCATTGCCTTCTCCTAATTACCACCTTAACACATCATTTTAAAGCTAACAAAATATCGAGTCAGAAGAAAGCAATATGTAATTCTTTTCATCAAGAGATTCATTTGAATGCTGTGTCCTAGTTACTGGCAAAGTAGTTATTGTGAAATTTTATTTGGTCTGCAAGGTGAATAATATGTGTCTGTTTTATCCATAAATATATACTCTGTGTCGATCTCTTTGCAAAAATCTCTACAGAAATATTCATAGCAGTATTTTGGCAAAACTCAAAAACTAAATACAGCCTGCCACTGATGAGTGGTTTAACAGTGTGTGGCACATCCCTGCATGGAATGCTACTCAGCTATAAAAGGAAGCAACTTATTAATAAGTGTAACTTTGATAGGCCTCAAAGGAATTCTAGGTAAGCAAATAAAATCTCAGTTAGTTACATACTGTATGATTGATTCTGTTTATACAACATCTTAGAAATTACAATATTAAAAATTTGGAGAGCAGATTAGAAGTTTCTAGGGATGTGGCTATGGCTCTAGAGTGGAACCATACTGGGAACCATTCTGATGGCAATAATTTTGTACTTTGTGATGAATATGAACAGAATTAAAGCCACACAAGGGGCCTGCCAGGTGGCAATAGTGGTAAAGAACCTGCCTGTCAATGCAGAAGACATAAGAGACCCAGGTTCTGATCCCTAGGTCTGTAGATCCCCTGGAGACAGGAATGGCAACCCATTTCAGTATTCCTGCCTAAGAAATTCAATGGGCAGAGGAGCTTGGTAGTCTATTGCCAATGGGGTCGCAAAGAGTCAAGACATGACTGCCCAACTAACACACACACACATGCTATAGTTCAGTTCAGTTCAGTTCAGTTGCTCAGTCATGTCTGACTCTGCAACCCCATGAATTGCAACACACCAGGCCTCCCTGTCCATCACCAACTTCCGGAGTTTATTCAGACTCATGCCCATCTAGTTAGTGATGCCATCCAGCCATCTCATCCTCTGTCGTCCCCTTCTCTTCCTGCCCCAAATCCCTCCCAGCATGAGTCTTTTCCAATGAGTCAACTCTTCGCATGAGGTGGCCAAAGTACTGGAGTTTCAGCTTTAGCATCATTCCTTCCAAAGAAATCCCAGGGCTGATCTCCTTCAGAATGGACTGGTTGGATCTCCTTGCAGTCCAAGGGACTCTCAAGAGTCTTCTCCAACACCACAGTTCAAAAGCATCAATTCTTTGGCCCTCAGCCTTTGTCACAGTCCAACTCTCACATCCACACATGACCACTGGAAAAACTGTATCCTTGACTAGACGGACCTTAGTAGGCAAAGTAATGTCTCTGCTTTTGAATACACTATCTAGGGTGGTCATAACTTTTTGTCCAAGAAGTAAGCGTCTTTTAATTTCATGGCTGCAATCATCATCTGCAGTGATTTTGGAGCCCAGAAAAATAAAGTCTGACACTGTTTCCACTGTTTCCACATCTATTTCCCATGAAGTGATGGGACCGGATGCCATGATCTTTGTTTTCTGAATATTGGGCTTTAAGCCAAGTTTTTCACTTTCCTCTTTCACTTTCATCAAGGCTTTTTAGTTCCTCTTCACTTTCTGCCTTAAGGGTGGTGTCATCTGCATATCTGAGGTTATTGATATTTCTCCCTGTAACCTTGATTCCAGCTTGTGTTTCTTCCAGTCAAGGGTTTCTCATGATGTACTCTGCATATAAGTTAAATAAGCAGGGGGACAATATACAGCCTTGACATACTCATTTTCCTATTTGGAACCAGTCTGCTGTTCCATGTCCAGTTCTAACTGTTGCTTCCTGACCTGCATACAGATTTCTCAAGAGGCAGGTCAGGTGGTCTGGTATTCCCATCTCTTTCAGAATTTTCCATAGTTTATTGTGATCCACAGAGTCAAAGGCTTTGGCATAGTCAATAAAGCAGAAATAGATGTTTTTCTGGAAGTCTCTTGCTTTTTCCATGATCCAGCAGATGTTGGCAATTTGATCTCTGGTTCCTCTGCCTTTTCTAAAACCAGCTTGAACATCTGGAAGTTCACGGTTCACGTATTGCTGATAAAACTACTCCAAAAACAGTTTTATGTAAATTTAAGAGGTAAGATGATAAGTCATAAAAACTATGGTATAAAAATTTCTAACTTCAGGTTAGAGATATATTTCTTCATATTCTCAAAGAAAAAAAGTAGAAATAAAAATTTTAAGTTTAACTTCATAAAAACATAAAGCTTTTGCCAACTTCCAGCTATAAGAAATATAAATTCTGGAGATTTACAGTATAACATGATGACTATAACTATAATTAACAATACTGTATTTAAGGACTTCAAATTTTTAAGACAGTAGGAAAAAAAGTTCAGCCGTTTTGGAATAAGAAACAAAAACTTTTGCTAATGATAAGAAGCTATTAAAAAATAAATAGAAAGAATAGGCTAGGAGAAAATATTGGCAAAATATACTATACAGAGAACCCTCATATCAACTATAATGACAAATAAATCAATTTAAAATGGGCAAAAGACTGAATAGATAGGTCATAAAAATGATACAAATCACCAATAAACATATGAAAAATTACTCATTCCCATTTGTCATCAGAAAAATGCAAAGTAACACCACAATTAAACTAATATGATTAAAATTTAAAAAAAAAACTGGGCTAAAATGTAAAAAGCTGGACAATGTCACATTTAACAAGTATGTGGAACAACTAGATTAGCAAATACCTGGTGAAGCATGTATTTTTACTATCACATTGAAAAACAACTTAGCAATTTCTTACAAAGTTAAATAAGTACTTTCCATATTATCATGTTCATCCCTTTCTTTTATAAAGAAAAATAAAAGCATATATCCACCCAAGACTTATACAAGTGTTCATAGAAATTTTATTCATAATAACACAAACTAGAATAATCTCTACTACCCACCACCAATCTAAAAATTTGTAGTATATGCATATAATGATAAATTACTCAAAAGTAAAAATAAAGAACTATGAATACACAAAATAACTTAGGTGCATCTCACAAGGATTGTGATAAGGAAAAGAAATTAGACACAGAAGACCATATCTTATTTAGTTTCATTTATATAAAATTCCATACACACACAAAACAAGGCTACAGATATAGGAAAAAAATGATCAATGGTCACCAAGAGTTTGGGGAGTATCTAGAATGCAGAAATATATGAGGGGACACTTGTCATAAAATAATTGTTCTATGTTATACTTGTGGTGCTGGTTTCCTTCCTGTATATATGTTTTGAATTTATCATATTGTACATTTAAAATTGATAAACACCACACACACACACACACACACACACACACACACACACACACACACTGAGTTTAAAGATAAAATCATTAACTTATCCTAGCCTTTATAAATGGCAATGATACAAAATTAACGTTTGGCTTCCAGGCAGAAATACATTCTTAGGTGCTTTTTAAAAAAACATGATCTCAAAAGCCCTAAGAACTATGAAGTATGGTGGGGAAGCCTCTAAAAATCTTACAGACATGCTTCCTAGATCCATCCATAAAACCATGCCCCTTAGTTATTTACCATTGTTGCCTCTCAATATTTTTACAGAAATCTCAAGACAGAGAAGCGTTTATCTCAATGATATATGTGGGCTTGGCTTTTATCTACAGAAGCGGATATTTCTTAGGGAAAAGAAAGGAGTTTTATCAATTATTAAATAAACTACCCGCTTGAGTCGTTAGCACTTCTGCCTGAAAAGAGTAACAGAACCATATAATGGGACTCTTTTGCTTGGAATCAAGAGAATTATTGCTAGTAAAGCTCTCTCTGTCCAAAAGACAAATCTTCTTTGCCCATTGTTAGCCAGGGAAGAAATACAAAATATATATATTAGGGAAGAAATACAAAATATATATATTAGGGAAGAAATACAAAATAAACACATTAAACTTTCCTATGTCTGTAAACTGGTGACTTATAGAAAAATACTTTTCAAAAGTTTGCCACGTGAACTCAATAGCAAAAGTAGTGGCTAAGCTCTTCAATGCTATAATCCAAATGACTAGATTCAAATCCTGAATTTGCTACTACCTATAAGCATATCCTCAGGGTAATTCACTCATCCTGCACAGACCTCTGCTTCTTCGTCTATAAAGCGAAGCTAAAAATAGACCTACATCATAGGATTGTTATACATTTAGAAAATCCTCTCAAAAAGTATTAGCACAGTATCAGAGACTCAGTATTATTTAACAAATCTTCAATTGAGTTCAGTTCAGTCACTCGGTCGTGTCTGACTTTTTGTGATTCCATGGACTGCAGCACACTAGGCCTCCCTGTCCATCATCAACTCCCGGAGCTTACTCAAACCTGTGTCCATCAAGTTGGTGATGCCATCCAACCATCCCATCCTCTGCCATCCCCTTCTCCTCCTGCCTTCAACAAATCTTAGGTGTTATTAACACCATGGAAGACATTGGTGTTAAGACAATCTGTTTTATTTTATTCAAGTAATTTTGAAAATGTGAAGAAAAGAATTATATAAATAAAATGATAAAATTATATTGGTCAATATATACATTAAATGAAGGTCCTATATGACATATGTTGGGCTTCCCTGGTGGCTTGGACCTAACGAATCTGCCTGCAATGTGGGAGACCCAGATTTGATCCCTAGGTGGGAAAGATCTGCTGGAAAAGGGAATGGCAACCCACTCCAGTATTCTTGCCTAAGAGAATTCCATGGACAGAGGAGCGGTGGCAACAGTTCACGGGGTCTCAAAGAGTTGGACATGACCAAGCATCTGAGCACCATATGATATATTACTACCTTGTTTCTGATAGCCATGTTACTACATTATGATAGTACCAACATTTTCCAGACAGATAGTCAGATAAAACTACTATTGCTAAGGACTTAACACTGAAGAAAAACATCATGCAAAATAAATAAGGATATTACAACAGACTATATAGAAATTGACTTTATAGTTTTTCAACCTATATGTAATTATATCTGCAATGTAACATTACCTATTTTAAATATTTTGAAACATTTTCTAAAACTTTTAATATAAAATGTTGATACTAAACTTAATAAGATACTGAATGTCTTCATAAAACTTCATCCTGTATATATTGCTGATACTTCAATTTTTGCTGTAGTTTTAGTTCAGTTCAGTCTCTCAGTCCTGTCTGACTCTGTGACTGCATGGACTGTAGTACGCCAGGCTTCCCTGTATATCACCAACTCCTGGAGCTTACTCAAATTCATGTCCATGGAGTTGGTGCTGCCATCCCTTCCCACCTTAAATCTTTTCCAGATCAGGGTCTTTTCCAATGAATCAGTTCTTTACATCAGGTGGCCAAAGTATTGCAGTCTCCGCTTCAGCATCAGTCCTTCCAATGAATATTCAGGACTGATTTCCTTTAGGATTTAGGAGATCCTGGTTGGATCTCCTTGCAGTCCAGGGGAATTTCAAGAGTCTTCTCCAACACCACAGTTCAAAAGCATCAATTCTTCACCACTCAGCTTTCTTTATAGTCCAACTCTCAAACCCATACATGACTACTGGAAAAACCACAGCTTTGACTAGATGGACCTTTGTTGGCAATGTAATGTTTCAGTTTAGATAGATAAAAACAATTTGACAGCAAAACATGCTGTACATTTTATTATTTTTAGCTAAATTCTTAGGCCCCAGAGTACTGTGAGACATGGCAGAGGTAATGATGTGAACAGATTGAAAAGTGTGATACTGATTAGGCAAATAAAGAAAGATATCACTGCTCTGCACGAGTCATTACTAAACCATTTGATAATGTTCTCAGGCATTATCCACTGATAGACTTTTATCAATGGGTAATTAGAGCAATACAAATAAAGGAACAAACAGACCTTCTAATTGGACCAACACAATAATCATTTATTTCAGAAGAAACCAGATATAAAAATATTTTATGAAATTAAAAACATATATTTATATATTTTAACAGTGGTACATTTTTTTTTGAAAAGTTACAAGGACTTAGAAAAGTCTGTAAATTTCAGGATTTGAAGCAAGCACCATCATCGTCTCTTCCCTTTGGGTATGCCCTCGGTTCTATTTTACTCTTCACAAACATTCTGTGTAACCTGGCTATCATAACTGCATCTACTGTCCAAAGAAAATAAGAGCCATAGACACTTATCCTAGCCTGTCAGTCAGTGAACTGAAAAATAACAGGAGAAGAAGGTACCAAAGTATAGTAAGATGGGATTCTTATTTGCATATTTATATTCTACATATTGAACAGATTAATGCTACAAAGTAGCATGTCTAGACCATCTTTCAGATGCCATCTAATATTAACTAAATTCGATTTTTAGAAATTTACTTTATCAAACAGTCAAGTTAGCCAGTCTGCATTTGTCATCACAACTAATTAGGCTTGTGGAAATATCTAACATTATATTTACAACCTGTTTATTTTTCTGCTTCTGTTATGGACAAAGTAGAGACAAGAGTTACTGACAGACCTTTGTAAAACTACACATGATCAGATGTTATGAGAGATTAAACAGAAAAGTCACAATAGAGAAATTGAGAAAAAAAGAGAGAGAAATAAAGATGACAAAGGAGAGACTAAGGTCAACAATAAAACTGAGGTGATAATGATAAATATTTAAATATTAAAAATATTTTGTTATGTTATAAAACTTTGTAAAAATTATATATATATATGTATATATAACACACTATGTAAAAATTAAATAATACTTTGGCCACCTGATGCAAAGAGCCAACTCACTGGAAAAATCCCTGATGCTGGGAAAGATTCAGGGCAGGAGGTAAGAGGGTGACAGAGGATGAGATGATTGGATGATATCAGCAACTCAGTGGACATGAATTTGAGCAAACTCCAGGAAATAGCTAAGGACAGGGAACCCTGGCTTGCTGCAGTCCATGGGGTCGCAAAGAGTCAGATATGACATAGTGACTGAATAATGATACAAAACTTTAAGATAATAGTTTCAAAGAGATAGATGGTGTTGATAAACTTCTCAAAAGGTACAAAATGCTGCAACTCTGTTCAATTAAAGAGATTAACTTGATAAGAGCTCTATATTTATTAAAGATATTAAATTGATAAAAGTCTCCTCACAAAGAAAACTCCAGTCTCAAACACCCTCCTGGTGAATATCTAACAATTATGAAGAAATAAAATACATTTTGTTGAAATTCTAAGTAAATAGAAAAAAATTTAATAACAGAACAGGGAAGATACTCAACAACTGTTATGAGGCCAATAGTATCCTGATATCAAATGATATATGTCCAAATGTGTTTCATTGAGTTTTAAAGACAGAGACTGATAAAACTTTATTACACTTTAAATATCTATATACTAGAATCTGACATATACAAAATATCAACGTAGTGGAAAACTCTGCATTTATACCAGTAAACTAAGAACTTTTCTGTATGCTGTATGAACTCTGCACAGTTGTATGGCACTTAAAGAGCCCCAGCCTTGCTCATGCAAGAAGCAAAGTACAGGACTGTGAATATATTATGAAAATGTGTGTGTAACAAAATGAAAACAACAACAAAAAAACTATGGATAAGTATCCAAATTTGTTTCTGGATGCCTTTTTTTAATTTTAAAGAAACATTTTAACAAGTGATGAGAAGACAAAAAAAAAATTTAGTTTATTCAGTGAAGATGTGAACTAGATGATGCAGGGTTATTTAGAATAAACTTACCTGAACAAGTGATAATCAAGCTAGGATCTGGAGAATTTGTAGAAAATTGTCGATTGGAAAGAAAGAAGGATTCTCTCAGGATGATGTTGAAACATTTGCAAGAGAGTGTGTAACAGAGAGCTTGGCACTGGTAAATCCCACCACAGCAGGTAGAAATCAGGAGAAGAAGTGAAGAAGTGACCAGGAAATCAGATCTGCTTAAATCTGGAAAACCTGTATTCAGCCTCTGTATATTCATGATTACTTTGCAGAATGACATGATTCCTTTCTAGAGTTGAAATTCAGCATTATGATTAATCTTATGATTTTACAGCAGATGTCTTGATGATTTTTATTAGGTTTTTTGAGGTAACAAGAAGGGCAAATGAGCAATATTCTTATAGGCACTGAAAAGTCCCCAAACCAGAAAGGAATCACTAGTTTCCACGGATACAACAAAATATTTCACTGATTTTTGGCAAAGAGAAAAGTAAATCTTTGTGTTCACAGAATGCTCAACTGGCAGATTCCTGAGAGTCTTTCTGGCCCTGCAGTCTCATCTCATGGGTAAAAATACTAAAACAGTTAAGATTTGCTCAAAGTTCCAGCTTTAAAATTGGAACAAGAACACACTGTTCATGACAATAAGTCTATTGCTCTTTGCTCTAGAACATTCCAAATTTCTAAAATTAGTTGGAAATTTTGTCAAACACATGATCAAGAAACATATAGTTAACATGCAGATCTACATACAAAGTCTAAACAAAACATGTGTTGCCCCCTCAAATTCACTATCTTAAATTAGATGGAAATCAAATTTTTTGTGTGTTTGGATAGAGCTTTATTCTCTAGCAAATACAAATTGCCTCACCAATGAACACATGGTCAGACACCCACATTCCTTTCCCAGGCACTGAATAATGAAGAATCATAATTTTTCTAACATAAATAGAAGTTCATAAGAATTTCAGAAGTGAAATACTGAGATCTATCTTTCACTAGTAGAAAAAATGTGAAGTATAAAAATATTTAGAATAACTTTTATAAAATACTTTATTTTTAATTAGTGGGAAAATGGCTTGATATTTGAAATTCAACCTGACCTACTTTTTCACTATTAGAGAACAAAATTAGAAAAGCATAAAACGCAACAATGTCTGTATTTGAGTGATAAAGCTTTTGATTTAAAGAGAGTATCTTTAGTTTTCTTTACATTTGATGTTTTTAACTTTTACTTTATACTGGAATATAACCAATTAACAGTGTTGTGATAATTTCAGGGACTCAGTCATACATATATATACATGTAAAAAAGTGTCCCCCTAAAAAAGTGTCTTTATTTTTTTAATTCTAAAGTGGTTTACAGAGTGTTTTTTAAGTGCTTACCCCAGCTTAAAACTTTTATGAATATCTTTGAATATAATAATGTAGATCTCACTAATTAATTGAGATGTAAAAAAAGTTTAATCAGTAATTATAATGTCATAGGGCAGTTAAGTCAAGTAATTCAAATATGAGCACAGTATTCCAAATGATACCTGATGGTCTGAAAGTTAAAAACTTAATCTTCAAAATCTTTTCAAATCAATTTCCAAATTTTCTTTTATGTTTAATAATAAGATTGCTGGGAAAAATATCAAAAACCTCAGATATGCAGATGACACCACCTTTATTGCAGAAAGTGAAGAGGGACTAACAAGCCTCTTGATGAAAGTGAAAGAGGAGAGTGAAAAAGCTGGCTTAAAGCTCAACATTCAGAAAACGAAGATCATGGCATCTGGTCCCATCACTTCACGGGAAATAGATGGGGAAACAGTAGAAACAGTGTCAGACTTTATTTTTTTGGGCTCCAAAATCACTGCAGATGGTGTATGCAGCCATGAAATTAAAAGAAGCTTTCTCTTTGGAGGAAAAGTTATGACCAAGTTCAGTTCAGTCGCTCAGTCGTGTCCGACTCTTTGCAACCCCATGAATCGCAGCATGCCAGGCCTCCCTATCCATCATCAACTCCTCGGCCATCCAGCCATCTCATCCTCTGTTGTCCCCTTCTCCTCCTGCCCCAATCCCTCCCAGCATCAGAGCCTTTTCCAATGAGTCAACTCTTCACATGAGGTGGCCAAAGTACTGGAGCTTCAGCTTTAGCATCATTCCTTCCAAAGAAATACCAGGGCTGATCTCCTTCAGAATGCACTGGTTGGGTCTCCTTGCAGTCCAAGGGACTCTCAAGAGTCTTCTCCAACACCACAGTTCAAAAGCATCGATTCTTCAGTGCTCAACCTTCTTCATAGTCCAACTTTCACATCCATACATGACTACTGGAAAAACCATAGCCTTGACTAGATGGACCTTAGTCAGCAAAGTAATATCTCTGTTTTTGAATATGCTATCTAGGTTGGTCATAAATTTTCTTCCAAGGAGTAAGCATCTTTTGATTTCATGGCTGCAGTCACCATCTGCAGTGATTTTGCAGCCCAGAAAAATAAAGTCTGACACTGTTCCCACTGTTTCCCCGTCTATTTACCATGAAGTGATGGGACTGGATGCCATGATCTTCGATTTCCGAATATTGAGCAGCCTTAAGCCAACTTTTTCACTCTCCTCTTTCACTTTCATCCAGAGGCTCTTTAGTTCCTCTTCACTTTCTGCCATAAGGGTGGTGTCATCTGCATATCTGAGGTTATTGATATTTCCCCTGGCAATCTTGATTCCANTAGACGGCATCACTGACATGATGGATGTGAGTCTGAGTGATCTCTGAGAGTTGGTGATGGACAGGAAGGTCTGGCATGCTGCGATTCATGGGATCAGAGTCGAACACGATTGCACAACTGAACTTAATTCAATGACTGATGAAATGTTTAAAGTAAAAAATGCCTATATGTTCTCTGCTAACCAAATCCAACAGATACACTGAAACCAAGTCCCCCTAAAATTGAGTTTTTCTGCCAGGTTTATGGTTATCTTCACTATACAAAACTTTTTTCCCTTACTATTCATGAACCTGTTCTACTTAAGACTGAATATCAAAGAAAAGAGAAAATTGCAACCTTACACAACCCCTGTGTCTCTGACCTTTGAAGTAAAAGGCTTTAGTCTCCCAGGCCTCTGTTGGGTCATGAAAAGCTGACTCCAGAGCTTAGAGTTAGGACATGTGAAAATGTAGAAATCAAGAATAGCTGTTTGGCTGGAACACTGGTAACAACTTAGGCTACAAATCTACCACATCAAATCACTGAACCTGCAGTTCCCTGAAAGATATAGATAAAGACCTGACACACATTCCTGAGTTATGTTTATGTGAAGTAGACTCCCACCAGATGAAAACTGCTGATCATAAGCACAGAGACCCTAGACTGGTTGAATCCAGAAGGATGATGATGCTTGAAACTTCACCTTGATTCAACCAAACCAAGAGCTATGAATAAGCTAAGCTCGTGCCCTGCAGCCCCCTTCCTCACACTACCCTGAAAGCCATCAGGGAGTTTGGTTCTTTTGAGCATGAGCTGCCTGTTCCCCTTCTTGCCCCCCTGCAATCAATGCTGTTCTTTTCTTCACCACAACCCAGTGTCAGTAGATTGGTTAATGTATACTGAGAGTAGACTCAAGATTGGCTCAGTAACAACACTACCATTTTAAAAGTGGTATAATGTGATTTAATGGAAAACCTACAGGTGTTAGCCTTGGGAATACCTGGCCCAAAGCATGTTCCACAATGAATTGGTTGTGAAACCAGAGGAAAATGTATTCATTTCACTAAGCTTCAATATTTGCATTATAAATTGAATATTAGAACATTTAATCTAGAAGATTAAGTGGAAAAAAAAAACACATACAAAAAACATAGTAATATCACTGCCATGTTCAGTTCAGTTCATTCGCTCAGTCATGTCCGACTCTTTGCAACCCCATGAATTGCAGCACACCAGGCCTCCCTGTCCATCACCAACTCCCGGAGTTCACTCAAACTCGTATCCATCGAGTCGGTGATGCCATCGAGCCATCTCATCCTCTGTCACTGCTATGTAGCAGGGGTTTAATAAATTATTTTCACTGTCACTCTTTGCACATATGCACCCTAGTTGTATGTTTGTTGCTCAGTCATGTCTGACTCTTTGCAACCCCATCGTCAGATTCCTCAATTCTGAGATTCTCCAGGCAAGAATACTGGAGTGAATTGTCAGTTCCTTCTCCATATTTTCCCAACCCACGGATCAAACCTGGGTCTCCCACATTGCAGCCACCAGGGAAGCCAACTCTGATTAGCCTATAGAACCAACTTTAGACACTTCTGAACTCACCATCACCACACTGTCCACACTGAGGTTCTCTGCTCATCATCAGAACTGTGGAGTCTGCTCTGGGGTTCTGTGCTCACCAACAGTGAGCACCTGCAGTGTTCACAATGGGATTGTGTGCTTAGCAACAGTGCTATGGTGTCCACACTGGACATGCTTACTCATCTATTTATACATTTATTGAGATAATGAGCTTCTGTGTTCCTACTTGAGTATAGGTTTTGTTTTAGGAATTAGCAAGATAAAGATTAATAAAATACAGTTCCTGCCTCAAAAAGAAGCTCCACATTAAGGAGCGTCAATGATTCTGCCAAGGTGGGCAGTGCTGAGCTTCATGCTACTCCATCTATATCCTGTGGGTGGGCCTTATAAGGGTGAGCTCTGGATGCAGCTGTACCCTTCTATCTGAACTCCCCTTATTTCAAGGAATCTAGAAACCACTGACAAGTAAATATTAACAGTGACTTGAGAGCTTGTTTGAAGGTTCTAGCAAAAGAGCACAGGTACTTATGTACCCTTGATAGAAGAATGTGTGCTTGCATGCCTGCTCAGTCATGTCCAACTCTTTGTGACCCCATGGACTATAGCCTGCCAGGCTCCTCTGTACATGGAATTTTCCAAGCAATAATACTGGAGGGGGTTGCCATTTCCTTCTCTAAGGTATCTTCTCAACCCAGGGATCGAACACACATCTCTTTCCTTGCAAGTGGATTATTTATCATCTAAGCCACCAGGGAAGCCCGATACAAATAAACTTATTTACAAAACAGAAACAGACTCACAAACTTACAGAATGAATTTATGGTTATGAGAGGGAAGGGCTGGGGGAATGGATAGTTAGGAAATATGAGATTTATATGTACACTCTGCTATATTTAAAATAGATAACAACAAGGACCTACTGTATAGCACAAGGAACTCTACTCAATATTCTGTAATAACCTAAATAAGAAAAGAATTTTAAAAATAATAGATACTCATATATATATAACTGAATCACTTTTCTGTATGCCTGAAACTAACAGAACATTGTTAATAAACTATACTCCAATATGAATTAAAAATTAAAAGAAATATTAGTATATACAAATATGCCAAATCTGGGAATTGTCTAGTGGTTCAGTGATTAGGACATGGTGCTTTCACTGCCAGGGCCCTGGGTCCAATCACTGGTCAGGGAACAAAGATCCCACAAGCTACATGGTATAGCCAGAAATAAAAGTATGTCAATTAAAAAAAAAAAAAAAGCAGTGACTTAACTAGGCATCAACTTACCCTAGATACTAGGATGGACCAGAGGAAGGAGGATAAGCCAAAACTAAAAAATATTATGGCAATATAACCTTGAATTAAGAAGCTTGCATCAATGCACTTTTCTTAAAAAAAGGAAGAGTTTAGTAGCAGTGTCCCTGTCTCAGCTTTGCTCAAATCCAGCTTTAAGCAAGAGCAACACTGGCCTAAATCTTTAACTGTAATCATTCCAGCTGTTGTTGAAAATTAATTAATTCATTTTTAATAAGCTGCAAATATACAGCCTTGCCATTTAACAAATGCTTTCCCAATTCTTAATTATGCATCAATAACATTGTGTCACTAAAAATCAAATAAATAGAAGAATTCATTCCACACTCAGGTGCCCATGTATGTGTGTGTAAGTACAGATTTTAAAAGACCTCCATCCTCTCCTTGTTCCTCCAGTTTCATGTTTCTTCTTAATTACCTGGCTCAAAGAAGCATTAGTGTTATTTCTAACCAATATCAGAAGTTGTACCTAGAATTAGATGCTTTTATTTTAATAATAATTAATATTATGGAATATGTCCTATATATAAAAGGAAATAACAACTGAAAGTTATAAAAATGAGATTATTTTATTAATTTCCACCTGGCTCCTTTGTTGTCTACATTTCTATATCTTTTTTAAAGTATATCATCCCCTTCACTAAATAAATACTATTAAATATTTATTACTTAGGAATTTGTTATACATGGAAATGTGTGTGTATTTCCCTATGACTTGCCTTTTCATCCACCAATAAGAGTTTGAGACTCATTCATGCTGATGTGTATGACTGCAGTTCTTTCATCTTCTCTGCTTGTAGTCATCTATTAAATGAACGTACCATTTATGGATGGACATTTACATTGTTTCCAGATTTTTTCCTATCACAAACCTTTCTGCTACAAACCTTTCATGCATGTCCCCTGTGCAAGCATGCAAGATTTTCTGTAGGAGGAAATGTTTTCTAGTAGGCTTAGAATTGCTTGATAATAAGATATGTATATCTTCAACTTTCCAAGAAAATGCCAATTCTAAATACATGCCAACTTCCACCAGTAGTAGATGAATGACTTTAGCTCCACATTTTCACCAAAACTTAGTGCTGTCCTTTCTTATATTTGCCAATTTAAAAGTGCCAGATACCACTTAATTTTTTAATTTGTATTTCCTTGATAAGTAGTAAGGTTGAGTATTTTTAAAATATAAAATATATTTTAAATATATAGTATTTTATAAATATATTCATATATTTATATTTAAATATGTCATGTTTCTCCCATAAAATGCTTGATCATATCTTTCTGTATCATATCCATTGTATTTTTATGATTTTCTAAAGTGTACTTCTTAATATATTCTAGATTGTGTCTCTTTGTTTTATACATTACAAATGTTTTCTCTCAGGTTGTGGTTTGTCTTTTTCATTTTTTTTTAGTACATAGAAATTTGTACTTTTGCTTTTGTTTCAATTTGCTTTTGTTTCATTTTTAATTTGTTTAAATGTAGGACAATCTCAGAGACCTCCAGGACAATATGAAATACTCCAACATTCGAATTATAGGAGTCCAAGAAGAAGAAGACAAAAAGAAAGACCATGAGAAAATACTTGAGGAGATAATAGTTGAAAACTTTCCTAAAATGGGGAAGGAAAAAATCACCCAAGTCCAAGAAACCCAGACAGTTCCAAATAGGATAAACCCAAAGCGAAANTGGAAGAAAAGTTATGACCAACCTAGATAGCATATTCAAAAGTAGAGATATTACTTTGCCGAATAAGGTCCGTCTAGTCAAGGCTATGGTTTCTCCAGTAGTCATATATGGATGCGAGAGTTGGACTGTGAAGAAGGCTGAGTGCCGAAGAACTGATGATTTTGAACTGTGATGTTGGAGAAGACTCTTGAGAGTACGCTGGACTGCAAAGAGATCCAACCAGTCCATTCTGAAGGAGATCCACCCTTGGATTTCTTTGGGANAAGGCTATGGTTTCTCCAGTAGTCATATATGGATGCGAGAGTTGGACTGTGAAGAAGGCTGAGTGCCGAAGAACTGATGATTTTGAACTGTGATGTTGGAGAAGACTCTTGAGAGTACGCTGGACTGCAAAGAGATCCAACCAGTCCATTCTGAAGGAGATCCACCCTTGGATTTCTTTGGGAGAACTGATGCTAAAGCTGAAACTCCAGTACTTTGGCCACCTCATGCGAAGAGTTGACTCATTGGAAAAGACTCTGATGCTAGGAGGGATTGGGGGCAGGAGGAGAAGGGGATGACAGAGGATGAGATGGCTGGATGGCATCACTGACTCGATGGACGTGAGTCTGAGTGAACCCCGGGAGTTGGTGATGGACAGGGAGGCCTGGCATGCTGCGATTCACGGTGTCTCAAAGAGTTGGACACGACTGAGTGACTGAACTGAACTGAACTGAACTCACCTGAAAATCAGGGGAAATGTCTATAGCCTTAACAACATTATGAGCTTAGACTTGGAGGGACACTTACTTACCTAATCATCTCATCTGGGATTTTAAGCATTTGTATTTGCTTCTGATCAATTTCTGCTGCCTATGGTATTGAGGATTTTATAGCAAGTAATGGTCATGAAAAAGTGAAAGTCACTCAGTCGTGTCCGACTATACAGTTCATGGATTTCTCCAGGCCAGAAGACTAAAGAAAGTAGCCTTTCCCTTATCCAGGGAATCTTCCCAACCCAGGGATTGAGCCCACATCTCCTGCATTGTAGGCAGATTCTTTACCAGCTGAGCCACAAGGGAAGCCCAAGACTACTGCAGTGGGTAGCCTACCCCTTCCCCAGTGGACTTTCCCAACCCAGGAATAGAACTTGGGTCTCCTGCATTGCAGGCAGATTCTTTACCAACTGAACTATCAGGGAAGCCTTAATGGTCATAAGAAGACTGTATTGGTTTGGATCTAGTTTTTCCTTTGTTATCAGGTCAGACTCAGTGGTATCTCTTAATTATGCACCTCTCATGGTTCCAAAGAAATTAAAATCAATTTGTTGTCCTTTTGAAAATCAGGGCTTAAACAAAAATTGAAAATTACTACTGGCTGGTTCTCAGAGCATAAAATCTTTATAAAGAAGTTAAGTCTAATGCTTCATTTTTCTATTTTTGTTACAAATACAATCCATACAAATACCAGTAAATCCAAAGGTAAGACTCACCTAAAATTCTACTTTGTGCAATACTGGAGATAAAAAAAAATCTTGTTTGGGCAGAAAAGAAGAGGCTTCAGTTCAGTTCAGTACAGTTGCTCAGTCGTGACCGACTCTTTGCAACCCCACAAACCACAGCACACCAGGCCTCCCTGTCCATCACCAGCTCCCAGAGTCCACCCAAACCTATGTCCATTGAGTCGGTGATGCCATCCAACCATCTCATCCTCTGTCGTCTCCTTCTCATCCTGCCCTCAATCTTTCCCAGCATCAAGGTCTTTTCAAATGAGTTAGCTCTTCATATCAAGTGGCCAAAGTATTGGAGTTTCAGCTTCAACATCAATCATACCAATGAACACTCAAGACTTGTCTCCTTTAGGATGGACTGGTTGGATCTCCTTACAGTCCAAGAGACTCTCAAGAGTGTTCTCCAACACCGCAGTTCAAAAGCATCAGTTCTTCGACACTCAGCTTTCTTTATAGTCCAACTATCACATCCATACATCACCACTGGAAAAACCATAGCCTTGACTAGACAGACCTTTGTTGACAAAGTAATGTCTCTGCTTTTCAATATGCTGTTTAGGTTGGTCATAACTTTCCTTCCAAGGAGTAAGAGTCTTTTAATTTCATGGCTGAAATTACCATCTACAGTGATTTTGGAGCCCAGAAAAATAAAGTTAGCCACTGTTTCCACTGTTTCCCCATTTATTTGCCATGAAATCTATATCAAATATTATCTAAGATGAATGCCTCAGTTTTTTCAAAAATTCTTCCCTCTACATTTGTTTCTTTTTTCGCTATAAAATACCTCCCATTGAAGCCAGTGTTGAATTTTAAAGGTTTCCAATGGATTTCTCACAAACATTAATGTTCATTAAAAGCGTGAGTTCAAACCAACTCAAATGAACTCTCTATTATAATTATTTTTGGTTCCAAAAATGCTCCATCATAAATTGTATCCCCATACTCCTGGAAGAAGACATCTATGACCTCTATTTACTCGCTAATACAAAGTGAAAATTAGAATCAAAATTCTTTAAGTGAAGAGCACTATTGCCTCACAGCTTGTTAGGGCAATGTCTTATTGATAATATTAGTCACTGTATTTTAGGTAATAGATTCATGAAACTCTTCAAGTGCTCTATACTTGTAAACTACAACAGAAAAAAATATGTCTGTGGACATATTTTCATTGTGTCTATGCCAGTATATGTGTGTGTACATATGTTGCTGTTTACAATTTTATGTACTTGACAAATAGCCTACGAGGTCATTGCTTCCAGATTTATCTTGTTTCAGGATTACATCAGGAAAAATAGATATCAATTATAAGCTCTGCATCCTCAACATTTATAATTGGTTTCCTTTTGCTGTTGGTTACACATACCTAGAAAAAACAAAGGCTATTCTTATATTTTTTGTTTTAGCTTTGTCAATTGTTGTCAAAGGACATGTTTCAATATAATAATTATTCATTATATATCCAAACACAAATTTCCAAGATTATTTTAGCAAGCCTTGAATGATTTGCTTAGCTCTAATTGTTTTAACAATATTGATTAAGTTAACATATCCTTTGTTGCTTTTTGTTTTTAGGTATTTATTTGAAAATAAAATGCACTCTAGGAAATTGATTTCAGCTTCAAGAGAAGAAAAGTACCTAATAGTCAGACTGAGAAAAAGAAAATTAAATTAAAAGAACCATTTTGAAGGTAAAGCTCAAGCCTTTAAATTCCCATTTATAATCCATTATTTTTATAACCCTACACCTCTTTAATGATTCTGAGTAACAGTCTATGAATTTTGCCTGAAATCAGCTCAAATGCCTTTCACAGTTGAGACATATTTTACAACGATAGGACTCAGTTAAACATATTTAACCACTAATCTATATGACAATGTAAACTGACCATTAACTAGAGCCCAGATAAAATCTGGAGTTGATTTTTACTTTAATCAAGAGACCCTATAAAGCCACGGATTAAATACAATTAGATTAAACATAACTAGTTATTAATAAGGTGTAGGGACAAATAAGAATAAATTATTAAGAAGAGAGAGAAACAGACTGACAGAGATAGAGAGAGTTGTTTTACATTCCAAAGAAAGGCTGAATTTCAATAAAGGTAAGTAAAGTGCAATGTAGCAAGAATTCTTCACAGACCTTTTAGCATTAGAATTATAGCATGCATGGTGCATCGTGCAATTTTACAAGCCCGCAAAATAGTAACATTAATGGCCCAGCATCTTTAAAAATCATAAGTCTGCAAAATGGTATCACTTGCCATGCATATTGAATATTAATAATATTCAAGTAGTTGCGTTTATTAACCTTTTACATTAATGGTCAGAAATGAAACATGCTGAGAACAATTGCACGACAGAAGGGGAAAATGTTTCTGATGACTATTGGGTTTCATTTGACAGTTAATAAAAACCACCAAGTACATATTATGTTAGATTAGCCGAGATCTGGATTCCATATGACAAGTCATTATTATTAAAGGCAAATGGAGGGTATTTTCAAATACACCCTGGAGTGAGGTAGACTAAAATATGATAGTGCACTCTTGAATGTCAAGGACATTCTGTGCAGTGTGTAATGGAAAGCTACAAGTAATGTGCAGTTTGGGAACTATTTCATGTTCCTCTGAAGACCTCAAAGCATCACACTGAATATTTTATTGGAATCTGTCACCCTCTGCCATAGGTTCAAGTGCATAACAAATATTTATGGACAGTCATGGTTTTGATGACGGAGATAATATGTCAGCGAGAACCTCATCATTACAATTAGCATACGAGGAAGTATATAATGTCTGACTCTTCCTGTTTTCCCTTCTTTTTCTTTTATTTAAAAAGAATCAGTCAAGATTTACATAATCTGTAAGTCATTTCCAGTTAGAAAATCCGAGTCATAAATGCCTGAGTGATTTTTCATCATGTAGTAAGTGATAAGCTGGCTAATTATGCCTTCCTAAATGTCAGCTATACTTATTAGAAAGTAGAAAGACCATTAAGAGTAGGAAAATTTTAAGACTATTAAACTTTTAAAGTATGCAAATACTGGTAACCTCAGAAATAAGTGCTTTGTCACAATACAGAAAAGCTAAAATTTTGACTAGGAAAAAATGTTATTGTTCAGTGTGAGAATTCTTTTGTGTAATAAAAGCAAAAACTTGGAATCAGAAGACTTGAATTCAGCTATGTTCTCTGTGTGCAGTATGCCTTGTAAGTTGCTTCAGTCATGTCCAGCTCTTTGCGACCCCATGGACTGTAGGCCACCAGGCTCCTCTGTCCAAGGGATTCTCCAGGAAGAATACTGGAGTGGGTTGAGTGCCCACTGGAATACTGAGTGCCCTCATCCAGGGGATCTTCCCAACCCAGGAATCAAACCTGCGTCTCTACATTCCCCGTATTGGCAACAGGTTTCTTTCCCACTAGCACCATCTGGCCTGTTTAATAAAGTAACCTAAGTACATGGCTTAACCTTGCTGAACCTCTGTTTTCTCAATTAATCTTAATCCAACCCATGTCACAATGTTGTGTCCAGAATTACATGTAAATAAAATTTTCTAAACTGTGAAAAAGTTCAGGAAATGCAATACACTGCTATTAACAATTGCAATTTAAATAGTAACAGAGTGTTGATCATTATTTGCCTGAGGACAGGATGGGGGATTAGGGGAAGAGAAGTGCATTATGAATTACAAAGAGGAATTAAAAAAACTTTGGGGACTGTGTACATGTTCATTGTCTTGATGTAATGATGGTTTCATGGGTGTAGACATATGACAGAGCTCATAGTACACATTATTTGTAGTTTATTATATGTCAATTGTATTACAACAAATCTGTTTTTTTTTTTTTTTTTAAATTCAAGGGCTACTACCATTACAAGGAAAAAATGAAAGGGCTTCATAAATATCACATTGCACAAACGATGGGTAGAAAAAATATGCAGTATTCTTAATTCATGTACTGTTCAAAAACAGGCAAAAAATTATAGAATTTTGGAAGTCAATGAATACTGTTAAGAGAGAGGGAAGAAGCAGTAATTGAGCAGGAGCAGAAAAAGATAATCAGTATTGAACATATTCTACACTCTCACCTCAATTGTTGCTACATGAGTTATGTTTGTGATAACTTCTTGAGATATACATGTTAATATGTGCATATTCACTTCCATGAATTATATTAGAAAGATTAATTAAATTATATAATTAAAAAGATCATTTAAGAAAAGAATGATTTGGGAGCAAGAAGGGTCACTTGAGTTAAAACTCCTTGACCACTAGTTTCATACTTTACCGACTAGTTGAACTGAATTATTTACCTGGAGAAGTAAAGGTCTCTATGCCCATGGGAATATATCTAAGCATTTTAATTCTAAAGTTTCTACTAACTCATTAAATAATAAGAGACTTCTCGCTCCCACACAGCATATCTTAGAACAAAACAGCATATGATCTGATCTTGTAAGCTTATAAGTCTGCTGCTGCTGCTGCTGCTGCTGCTAAGTCGCTTCAGTCGTGTCTGACTCTATGCGACCACATAGACGGTAGCCCATCAGGCTCCTCTGCCCCTGGGATTCTCCAGGCAAGAACACTGGAGTGGGTTGCCATTTCCTTCTCCAATGCAGGAAAGTGAAAGTGAAAGTGAAGTCGCTCGCGTCATGTCCGACTCTTAGCGATCCCATGGACTACAGCCTACCAGGCTCCTCCGTCCATGGGATTTTCTAGGTAAGAGTACTGGAGTGGGGTGCCAGAGGCTGAAAGGTCCCAAAATCTACAGTTGACAAACTGTACATTCAGGAGTGTTGGTGCTAATAGTTCCAGTCTGAACCCAAAGTCCTGTGAACCAGGAGAGGCCATGGTATATATTCTGGTCTAAGTCCAAAGGCAAGAGAAGATGGCTGTCTCAGCCTGAGTTTAAAAATAATCAGTCAAATTCTACATGTCAATGGGTTATCCCCTGTTAAGATATTCAAATCATTTAAAATCTGAGTTTTATTTATTTATCTTTTTCCTGGTCAGGCAGAAAAAAAACACACGTTCTCTCTTCCTCAGCCTTTTTGTTGTATGGAGGTCCTCAAAGCACTAGGTGAGGTCCACCTGCATTGGAGAGGGCAGTCTGCTTTACAGTCCCCTGATTCAGTGCTAATCTCACCCAGAATCACCCTCACAGACACAGCCAGAAATAATGTTTAACCAAATTTCTGAGCACCCCAATATCTGTGAGCCAACTATCTGGGATAAGGACTAGCCAAATTGACACACAAAATTTAGCCTTCACAATAAGAAAGGGCAAAAAGGTCAAAGGAATCTGAGATAAAGCAATGAAGATGGCATAAAGTTCGGGGCCAAATAGAATGGACCAAGCTGAATGGAATCAACAGGGAAACGATTTAGTGTCTTCAGCTTTGAATCCCAAACACCTTGGATATTTCTTAATTTCTTCCTGTAAATCATACCAGTTCACCACCAGACCTGCCCATACTACTTAAATATTGCTGAATTCCTTCCTACTACAATTCTGCTACCAACAGTCTAATTCAATTTGGTATCAGTTTGATATATATTGGATCAATTAAACTAATTTCTACCAGTTTTCCACTGTACTTAGAATAACATCAGTGTCCTATAGGGAGAGCCCTGCATAAATTTGATGACCCCCACCTTCCTCTCAGGCCCCATATTATACTCAGATGCTGAAGCTGAAACTCCAGTACCTGATGCAAAAGACTGACTCCTTGGAAAAGACCCTGATGCTGGGAAAGACTGAAGGTGGGAGGAGAAGGGGACGACAGAGGATGAGATGGTTGGATGGCATCACCAACTCTATGGACATGAGTTTGAGTAAACTCCGGGAGTTGGTGATGTATGGGAAGTCTGGTGTGCTGCAGTCCATGGGGTCACAAAGAGTCAGACACAACTGAGTGACTGACCTGACTGTACTTTCTCTGTCCATGTCAATATTAGCCTTCTCTTTTTGTGGGGGAATTCTGCAAATTCTTGTCTTTCAGAGCAGTCCACAAACTGTGCTCCTTCCATGGAATGCTCTTGAGTTATTCCTCCCTAAGATGACTCCTTCATATCCTTAAAAGCTCAGCTTTTAATGTTATCTTTCAGAGAGAATACCTATGTCAATCTTTTCCAAAGGCAACATGGCTCACAATTTTGACTGATCACTATGAGTTAGACAGTATTTATAAAAGGTGTTAGTCATCCTAATTCATCACTTTCTTCCATTGCTAGTTTTTTTTTTGTACCTGTTTGTAGCCAATTTGGATAGGTAAAAATAGATGAGAAAAATTAAGGAACACTTGCACTATCTTTTATCTCTCTGTACTAAACACTAGCTGTAGCAGCAACAGTAATATTTCACTATTAATAGGGATATCTTGATATCATAGTATACTCATAAATAAAATGTTGAATTTCCATTTTCTTTATGGCTTGAAATTTTGTGTATATTTTACTGGTCACTAGTATTTATTAGTATCAATTTTATTCCATAATTGAGTATGAATTAACTTTGATATATGTTATTCTAGTAATTTCTCTGGTGAACTAAAATCCAGATGGGGGAAATAGCAGAAAATGAGTCTGAATATCTATTTGAGGGTGTAATTATTATCTAAATGTCTAAATGAGCTATTCATTGAAAGCACCTCCCTGAAGCTGCTGCTTCCAAAATGTGTTGAAAAGAGTAGGAGGTAGATATACATTGAGATGTAACACTCCTACCATTAAAAACTCTTCCGTACATACTTCAAACTCAAGGCTTTTCTTAATTCTCTGCATAAAACCATGAACACATTGAGGCTGCTCGTTACCAATTGTGAATCAGAAATATAAACAGATTGATTTATTTAAAAGATGTATAAAGACAAAAAATATGTATAAGGGAATAATTGTATTTATGGATCAGCAGTTCAATATGAAAGAGAAAAATGACTCTTAAGGAGCAGGTAACGGTGGAAAATAAATAAAAAGAACTGCTATGCATAGATATGACCAGTGCATTTTCTTAGCAAAACTCTATTAGTCTGCCCTGCTTCATTCTGCATTCCAAGGCCAAATTTGCCTGTTACTCCAGCTGTTTCTTGACTTCCTACTTTTGCGTTTCAGTCCTCTATAATGAAAAGGACGTCTTTTTTGGGTGTTAGTTCGAAAAGGTCTTGTAGGTCTTCATAGAACCGTTCAACTTCAGCTTCTTCAGCGTTACTGGTTGGGGCATAGAATTGGGTTCCCGTGATATTGAATGGTTTGCCTTGGAGACAAGCAGAGATCATTCTGTCATTTTTGAGATTGCATCTGGATTGCATTTCAGACTCTTCTGTTGACCATGATGGCTACTCCATTTCTTCTGAGGGATTCCTGCCTGCAGTAGTAGATATAAAGGTCATCTGAGTTAAATTCACTCATGCCAGTCACCCATTCCAAATACCGTCTTCCAACAACACAAGAGAAGACTCTGCACATGGACATCATCAGATGGTCAACATCGAAATTAGATTGATTATATTCTTTGCAGCCAAAGATGGAGAAGTTCTATACAGTCAAAAAAATCAAGAGCAGGAGCTGACTGTGGCTCAGATCATGAGCTCCTTATTGCTAAATTCAGACTTAAATTGAAGAAAGTAGGGAAAAGCACTAGACCATTCAGGTATGACCTAAACCAAATCCCTTATGATTATACAGTGGAAGTGAGAAATACATTTAAGAGACTAGATCTGATAGACAGNGGAGGAGAAGGGGACGACAGAGAATGAGATGGCTGGATGGCATCACTGACTCGATGGATGTGAATCTGAATGAACTCCGGGAGATGATGATGGACAGGGAGGCCTGCTTGCTGCGATTCATGGGGTCACAAAGACTCGGACACGACTTAGCGACTGAACTGAGCTGAAGCATAGATATAGACATAATTACACGTATAGTGTGACTTGAGTGTCCCTGGTGGCTCGGTGCCAGAAGAGGAGTCACAGGAGACACATATTCGACCCTTGAGTTGGGAAGATTCCTTGGAGGAGGAAATGGCAACCTACTCCAGTATTATTCTTGCCTGGAGAATCCTATGGAGAGAGGAACCTGGTGGTCTATTGTCCATGGGGTTGCAAAGAGTCGGCACAAATGGAATTGAGCAGGCCTACATAGTGTAACTCATTCCAATGCTGCTCTTATGTCTACACTGGGGGACAGACTTGAGTGATAAGGATCAGTTGAGTCTTATATTTTAATTGTGGCCAAGGTAATATAAAGAAAAGGACAAAGAGTGTATGCCAGTTTATAGTGACAAAATATATATAATTGCCCCTGAGAGAGGCGGAAAAAGATGAAGACTGGGCTATGTGAATGGATAGGAGTACTCTAAGAAGCGAAACTTCTCCTGAAATCTAAGATGACATGCTGCTTCCTGTCTCTGAATCAGAAGAGGAGATTTCGCTAGTTTAGCTGTAATAATAGTCAGTTAAAGCATAACTGCGTTTTATAATATTTATCTCTGTGTTATAGAAACGATTTGAGTTTTTGATTTCACAATGCCCCTATATTTGTATATATTGCTGTTACAAGTAATCTATTTTGTAGCATTCCATATAAATAACAAGCTGTAACTTTAAATTCATTGTTTCCCATTCTTGAGTTACAAGTTCTTTTAATTTGTTGATGAAAATTGATGGATCAAAATGGAATTTTGATGGTAAAGCCTCAGGTCATAAAATGCTTCATTAACATATCACATAGAATAGCACTTTCAATTTCTGCATTATTCTAAAATGTAACTGAGTTTATAACAACATTATTCTTTGCTGTGATGGAAGTAGCACAGTACATTGATTAGCATGATTGTGGATTGATTAGATTTCATTTTACATTGATGAGTCAAAAGGGAAAAGCAAAGGAAACTGTGCTGACTCTGAATTTTTGAAACAGCAAGTGAAACAGTCTCTGTTAACCAAGCGGTATTGAAAGTTGTTTCCTATTCCCTAAAAGTCCATTCTAAACTCTATATTATAAATACCGTAGTGAACCCCTAGTAAAATAAAGCAATAAAACTTGAATACCTCAACTAGAGTGATTTGGGGAGGATTATCTCAAAGGAAAATAAAAGTTATTCCCCACAGGAAAAGAAAGCATCAGCCTTCACCATGAGATATCAGAAACTTTGCCAGAAGTGATAGAGAAATCAGAACAGTGAGATTATATTTGATGTTTTGATGATCACCAACAAATCTATATGAGTACAGGGCTACTCCAGTCTACATGTGTACATTCAGCAACTGATTCTTGAATACTGATGTGTGCCAGGCACTCTGTTGGGCTCTGAGGATACAATGAAGAGCAAGATTTTCTTCCTAGAACACTTTTTCATAGTCCAGTATGACTTACTTTCTCAGCAGCAATCGACCATTTCTTTTTCTATTCTCTTGCTCTCCTTTGGTTTCAAGGTCATAGCACTGTCTTATTTTCCTTCCTCATCTCTCCGACTTTTTTTGTTACAACCTCAGTAAATATTTTCTTTTCCCCTAATTTTAGAGTTTTCAAAGATTCTGCCTCAGAATAGCTCCCAGCAGTCAAATACAAAGAGATGAATCCTGATCTGTGTCTCAGGATCTTACTTACTTTTGATATCTTTACCCAGATACAAGACTTACTGGCATTCCAAAAAAGTATGTTATAGCTCCACAAAACTTGTCCTTTCTAGCTAGTTTTATAACTGGCATCACAACTTTGCTTTCACTTAGTTTCAGATCTTTGGAATTAACTTTGAGCCCCCCACCCCCACCCCTTGGATTGCTTGTAACTAATTATCAATCATGGCAAATACTATCTAATTTCCATTCTCAGAGACTCTGTTCTAATCAGGTCTTAAATATTCTTGCTTCAGTCTATGGCATGATAAAATATTAGCTCTTTTTTACACACATTTTTTTCCTTCCCACTTTAAATTCAAACATCTCAAATCTTCATTTTTAAAGCACAATTTGTTGTATCACTTTCATATACTTTTAAAATACATTAAAAATAATAAAACTCCTGATAGTGATCCACTGTCTACTGAAATAAGTGGTTTTGCTCACAGCATGTAAGACACTCTATGATATAGTTGCTCAGTGTTTTTCGCAAGTCATATATCAAGAGCTGTGACGAGTCTGAAAATTTACCCTGATTTTAGTGGCAAGTCTTAAGAATGCCAGAGAAACACCTAAGACTTCTGCATCAGACAAAGGACTGTATTATCCAGGGCACAGCAGGAGCATGGACTTCTTGTCCCTCCTCCCTTTCAAGTCCCCAGGGCAACGTGGAGCTACCCAGCTGGGTGTTGTGCACACAGGGGACTCGCAGCTGAGAAACTCTGAGTTTAAGGAACCTTGCACTTCTGAAAGAGGAAATTTTGCTAGCAAACCTGCTCATAATTTGTTCTTTCCTTCTATATCTATCTGGGAGTCCCTATTCTAATTATAAGCCAATTCTAACTAGAAGACTGTGGATATGGGAGCCTGCTGATACAAGCCACACAGATCAGTCTCCCAATAAATCCATAGATGATGGTGTTGGCAGAGCATTGCAGGCAATTCATGCAAAACATATCCTTCTACTACCATCAGATGGTCAGCTCATAATCTTGGAGTGGTGAAAGATTAGTGGCTCAGTTGTTGGCAGTGGGAGCAGACAAATTTGCTGGGTGAGAAGATATTTTTTTTTTGTCCATTCATATCATGCATAGGCTTCATCTGTGCTGCTATTGCCATTTTGTAAGTGGACTCATTGGGTAAATGTTGGGTTTATTTGGCAAAGCTACTGACTTAAATTCATAGATGTCACCATGTCCCTGACTGTCGTGAGCATCCACTGCTCTCAGTACTCTGGGTGGCATTTTTTTTTGAAACATGGATATTTCTCATAAGGGATTCCTGGTGGCTTGTATGGTAGAGTCTGCCTGCAATGTGGGAGACCTGGGTTCGATCCCTGGGTCAGGAAAATCCCCTGGAGAAGGAAATGGCAACCCACTCCAGTATTCTTGCCTAGAAAATCCCATGGATGGAGGAGTCTGGCTGACTACAGTCTGTGGGGTGGCAAAGAGTTGGACACGACTGAAAGACTTCACTTTATTTCTCATACTGTCTTGTTCCAGGAAGTCATCACACCTACTCCCCATCTCCCAATCACCAATTTTCCTAGGCCCTTGACTCCCCTGCCAATCAATAGTCATTATCCATTAGTCANTGACTACAGTCTGTGGGGTGGCAAAGAGTTGGACACGACTGAAAGACTTCACTTTATTTCTCATACTGTCTTGTTCCAGGAAGTCATCACACCTACTCCCCATCTCCCAATCACCAATTTTCCTAGGCCCTTGACTCCCCTGCCAATCAATAGTCATTATCCATTAGTCAGTCTACTATTGATCTGTGACTTAGATTGTTCTTTCACACAAAGTGCACAGTCAGGAGTACCTGTTAAAATTCTATCCACTGGGAGAATAGTCCTACATCATTGCTTTTTAAAGCTATTCTTCATTATACTAAGAAGCAGAACTGTCTACTTACCAACATACAGTGGAGATCCCTCTGTAAAGCAGGTTAATGTTTTTTCTTCTTCAATTATCTTATTTATTATATGTACTCAAAAGAAGGCCCCAGGTGTGGATGAAAAAAGCTATGTTGAAGTAGGAAGACAAAGTATCATCCATCCGCTCTGGCAATTTGGGGCACCTTATACATGTTTCCAACCCTCTCATTTATATTATACTTCTATTTTATGATAAAATGCGGGTGATGTGCATGTCCAAATTTATGGTTCAATGGATCAGATAATATCCCATAAAGGATTGGTAGTTTAAATCACATAGTTATTTTTTCTGTGAAAAAATGTTCAGTCTCTGCTAGGGTCTAGCAGCAGGCCAAAATTGCTTTAAAACTGGATATTAATCAATGAAGAAGGGAGTAGACTTATTTAAAAATCTTGGAATATATTTTGTGATTCTCTTACTGGAACCATTTGCCAGAACTTTATTCTACCTTACTATCTGTCTCCTACACTGTTGAAACTGATGTCATAAATTCCGAGTGAGAGGGACACTCACATCAGTCTAGACCCCTGTAGAACTTGTTTATATGTTGATTGCCATTTACAACTGGCAACTTCACCTAGTATCTCACACGTAGTTTCTAGAAGCAAGTTCAAATAGGACATATATCACCTCCAAATCCAAAGAGATCCACTGAGAGTTGTGTCTTTCATCCTGATAGGTAGATGCAGCAACTTGGCTCTTGTTTTAGTTATTCACCATACAAGTAGACATTCTAGAAATTTCACAGTTTTACCTTCTACCTTTGGGGAAAATATGTATTGTTAAGACCTCTAGTGTGCTTACTACTCTTTGCTGAAGAATTGATGCTTTAGAAATGTGGTGTTGGAGGAGACTATTGAGAGTCCCTTGGACTACAAGGAGATCCAACCAGTCCATTCTAAAGGATTTAACCCTAAATATTCATTGGAAAGACTGATGCTTAAAGCTGAAGTTCCAATACTTTGGCCACCTGATTCAAAGAACTGACTCGTTGGAAAAGACCCTGATGCTGGGAAAGAGTGAAGACGAAAGGAGAAGAGTGCCACAGAGGATGAGATGGTTAGATAGCCTCACTGAGTCAATGGACATGCATTTGCACAAACTCCAGGAGATATTTCCATTTTCTTAGGAAATAATCACTTTTTAAAACTTTGAAGAAGATTTATGTTCTATGTATATATATTTTTTTCCCCAAAGGAACCTGGTGTTCCAATCAATATAGAGTCTAGTGGTCTCCAAAGTGCTTCCATCTAAGAGCCAAGTAAAAGGCAATGCAACCCCATTACAGGGACTTTAGTTGTGCACTTGTCCAGCAAACTTAGAGGTTTCTCCTTGTAAGTATGTCATGGAAAAATCCAAGAAATTTTTCAATAATTTATTCTCTAAGTGAGCCACAGAGGAATGAGCAAATATAGCCCCCATGCCTCCAAAGGCTCTGATTGTTCTTTCAGTCCTGTGGCTTACTGTGCCAGCCTTGTCTCTGATTCTTAAGTGCCACCTTCTATCTTCCACTACTACAATCTCTTCCGTTGATATCAGGGAACTTAATTCCATTCATAGCATCGGTCACCACAATCTTCAGCCCATAGAATTCAGCCGTAAAAGTACACTTCATGTTGAACACAGCTGATTTATTTTCATTAAAACTTTGTAATACACATGATCAGAATCTAGGCTTGCTCTTAATCATACTTTTCTTATGACTTAGAGTCTCTTGAAAAACTCTCTTTTTACTGAACCCCTTCCTTAACAATTCATTTTCCTCCTGTGTCTGCTCCCAGTGACTATAAGGAGAAGCATGACTATTGCCTTAAAAAGTTAAAACCTCTACCACCTGATGTCTCTCTGCCTTGCCTTCTGAACACTCTTCATTCCATATCATAACCAGTGATATGCTGAAGAATTTTGTCGACAGTGCATGGAATGGATCATATATGTCTTATTTACCAAATCAAGAAGTTAATTATTTGCACCTTGCATAAATGAACATGCCTATTGTGAATCCCATGTTGAGATCCTGCTTTCTAGTAACCTCCTAGTGCCCTGGTATCTAAATACGTATCAGTCCCATCCCAGAAGGAGGCAATAAGCTCAAAATAGTATAATCTGAGGATAATTTATTTACCAAGAAACAAACTATAAAATTTTGGATATATTGTATTCGAACTAAAACCAATAGTGCAAGAATTCAGACCAGAGGCATTGACCTGTCATCATTTTTTGGCCCAGTCAAGACAGAATCATTGAGGCAGACCACACTGAGAGGCAGAGCAAAGCACAGTCAGCACAGACAGCCCCAGGTAACTTTCTAGAGAACCAGACCCGAAACGTTCTCACTCACTTATTTTTTTTCATCTGATCTCAGGCTTGGAATGAATCCTCATGGGCTGAATACAACAGTATTCTAGAAAACAAATAGCTTTTTGACATAATCCATGCAGTTTAACCTCCTATCACAAAAAGACAGGAAAAGAAGAAGAGGATTACCATTAACTAATAACAGTTATTAAACCTCCTACCCTGTTCACCCCAAGACTGTTAAAGAGGAAAAGAAAGAGCGACTTTTGAGTAGTTCCTCTCAACAGGAGGTTCTTAAAATGTTACCCACTCCAGTATCAGATATTAAGGCTGCAGGTTAGCTGCATCAGATCTTGTTTCTGGAATGAATCATTTAAATTCCCCCAATTTTATGCAAATATAGAGCAATAAGGCTGCTATTCAATTCAGACTAAGTATAAAAGAATCTTTGACTTAATGCTAATGCCTCTCCTGATACTATAAGTATTCATTGAATTAAGTATTCAGGTGAATTAAGAGCCTGGTTGTCAGTAAGTACTGTGAGTATCTCTGGGAGAGAGAAAATTGATCACTTTATTACTCACTCCTCTCCAAGATATTGTATTATGAAGATGTCTCGGGATAAACCTGGTTTAGCCCCAGCTGAAATTTAAAAGTAGGAAAAGTCAATGAAGTCTCCAAAATAGAAATACACTGAAGGAGTTTAAGCTTGCCTCAATGAAAGGATCCAAAGTTTTGTGAAGAGTATTAATTAGCATATACTTATTTTGATCAGTGACCCATATAAGGGGGCTTCCCTGGTGGCTTAGTGGTAAAGAATCCTCATGCCTATGCAGGAAGCACGAGTTCAGTCAAGGTCAGGAAGATCCCCTGGAGAAGGAAATGGCAACCCCTTGCAGTTTTCTTGTCTAGGAAATCCCTTGAACAGAGGAGATTGGCAGACTTCAGACCATGGGGTTGCAAAGACTCAGAAAGGACTCAGAGACTAAACAACAACCACCACCACAAGAGCAAATACATTGAAAATAGAAATCTTAACTCTCCTTGTTGAAAATAAGGGAAAAACTTTTCCTTTCCCCTTTCTTAGAGGAGTTACTTTAGAAAATTTTTAAGTTTGGTGTCTTTCAACTATCTTGCCAGCTTTAAGGCCTAAGAAGGGCTTCCCTGGTAGCTCAATGGTAAAGAATCTGCTTGCAAGGCAGGAAATGCAGTAGACTCGGTTAAGTCCCTGAGTTGGGAAAGTCCTCTGGAGGAAGAAATGGCAACCCACTCCAGTATTGCCTGGAGAATCCCATGAACAGGGAAATCTGGCTGGCTATAGTCCAAAGGGTTGCAAAGAGTCTGACATGACTAATGAAACATAAAGAAATTGAAGGCCTATGCAGAGTACATGATGAGAAACGCTGGACTGGAAGAAACACAAGCTGGAATCAAGATTGTCGGGAGAAATATCAATAACCTCAGATACACAGATGACACCACCCTTATGGCAGAAAGTGAAGAGGAACTAAAAAGCCTCTTGATGAAAGTGAAAGAGGAGAGTGAAAAAGTTGGCTTAAAGCNTTTTTTTTTTGGCCCACCCCTTTTCCCTCATTAAAGCAAAATCAGTTGTTACATTTAATGAATTTGTGTGGCTGACAATAGCGTTATTAGAGTATATCAACTCTGCCTGATCCCCAATAAAGCAAATATTTGGCATACTAGCTCAAAATACATACAGTAAAATTTTGCCCTTGCCCTTTTAGAATTCATCTTTTGTATCTACTCTGTGGGCTTTACAGAACAAAATTTTAGCAGCACAGAAGCATTGTCACTGTTTTTCCAAAGTAGAGAAGTGAAGTGGCATGCCATAAATCCCAGATTCCCTAACTTTGGATGTTATTAACTTTATGGGAATCTTGAGAGGCATAAAGTTTTCAACATTTTATTGTTGATAATCAAAGATGTTTAACATTACCAATTTCATTTTTTAAAAGAATTTTATTTCTGGAAATGCAATTTTTAACTGACAAGAATAAAATCAAAATTGCAAAGTTTTAAGTTAATTAATTTTCATACATATCCTAAAAACTAGGAAAGATAAACTTATGAACTTATAATTATGAATAGTTCTTTATACTAAGTAACGTTGACTCTATATTGAAGTTAGAAATGCCAGATATAATACTGGACTCCCTTTAAATATGAATTTGCATTTGACATTTGGAATATATTTATACTAAAAATAACATTTGCTATCAATAACCTCAGATATGCAGATGACACCACCCTTATGGCAGAAAGTAAAGAGGAACTCAAAAGCCTCTTGATGAAACTGAAAGAGGAGAGTGAAAAAGTTGGCTTAAAGCTCAACATTCAGAAAATGAAGATCATGGCATCTGGTTCCATCACTTCATGGCAAATAGATGGGGAAATGGTAGAAACAGTGTCAGACTTTATTTTTCTGGGCTCCAACATCACTGCAGATGGTGTATGCAGCTATGAAATTAAAAGACACTTACTCTTTGGAAGGAAAGTTATGACCAACCTAGATAGCACATTAAAAAGCAGAGATATTACTTTGACAACAAAGGTATGTCTAGTAAAATGTATGGTTTTTCCAGTGGTCATGTATGGATGTCAGAGTTGGACTGTGAAGAAAGCTGAGCACTGAAGAATTGATGCTTTTGAACTGTGGTGTTGGAGAAGACTCTTGACAGTCCCTTGGACTGCAAGGAGGTCCAACCAGTCCATCCTAAAGACCAGTCCTAGGTGTTCATTAGAAGGACTGATGTTGAGGCTGAAACTCCAATACTTTGGCCACCTCATGCAAAGAGCTGACTCACTGGAAAAGACCCTGATACTTGGAGGGATTGGGGGCAGGAGGAGAAGGGGATGACAGAAGATGAGATGACTGGATGGCATCAGTGACTCAATGGACATGAGTTAGTGTGAACTCCGGGAGTTGGTGCTGGTCAGGGAGGCCTGGTGTGCTGCGATTCATGGGGTCACAAAGAGTCAGACACGACAGAGAAACTGAACTGAACTGTTGTGAAATTTATATTGATCTGGAAATTCTTCTTTATTTTTATTTGCTTAACTTGGCAACCAGAGTGTAACTTACATACTATCTAACCTTTATTTGGAGTTAAATATTGAAGCTGATCATCACAGACCACAAAGAAGAACTGGACATATCAGCATTTGACAGACTTATAAAGTGACTGACACTTTTCCTAAAATAGTACCTCATGTTTCTATACAAATTTCAAACTTGTTTTTATACAATTATAGGAATAATGCTTTTGAAGACAATAAGTCAGAGATGATTAGAAATAAGATTTTAGTAAAATGACCAAATACAATATAATTAGATAACTATATTTTCAAATTTATGTTAACAAATGTACACAATTATGAAAGGAACTGTGAAAACTAATGATAAATTAGTTTTTACTAGAAAACTAGTAATTATTAGACAACTAATGATAAATCAATGATAAATTCTAGCTTGCCATGCTAGAATTAAAAGAAGTTGATACTAACTTGTAAAACAGAGTAGATACTAACTTGTAAAAACAACATATGTAAATATGTAAATATACTCTCCATCATATATCATCAAGCAATGTAAATCAAGATAACAACAAAATACCACTACATGCCTGTTAGAATGACCAAAACTGACATCTAACACTCACAAGGATGAGGAACAATAGGAACTCTCATTCATTGTTGGAGAGAGTGCAAAATGGTGCACCATTGATGTGTTCTTATCAAATTAAACATGATCTTACCATACAATCCAGCAATCATCATGCTTCTTGGTACTTACCCGAATTAGTTGAAAAATTATGTTCACACAAAAGCCTGTAGACAAATACATATAGCAACTTTATTCATAATTGTAAAAACTTGAAAGTAACCCAGATGTCCTTCAGTATGTGAATGAATAAATGCACTATGGTCCATCCAGAGTGAAATATTAATCAGTGCTATAAGAAAATCAGCTATCAAGATGCCAAAAGATATGGAGGAACTTTAAGTATCAGTTCTGCCACTCAGTCATGTCTGAATCTTTGTGACCCCATGGACTGCAGCAGAGTAGGCCTCCCTGTCCATCACCAACTCCCTGAGTTGACTCAAACTCATGTCCATTAAGTCGGTGAAGTCATCCAATCATCTCATCTGCCATCCACTTCTCCTTCTGCCTTCAATCTTTCCCAGCATCAGGGTCTTTTCAAATGTGTCAGTTCTTTGCATCAGGTGGCCAAAGTATTGGAGTTTGCTTCAACATCAGTCCATCCAATGAACATTCAGGACTAATTTCCTTCAGGATGGACTGGTTGGATCTCCTTGCAGGCCAAGGGACTTTCAAGAGTCTTTCCCAACACAACAGTTCGAAAGCATCAATTCTTCAGTGCTCAGCTTTCTTTATAGTCCAACTCTCACATCCATACACGACTACTGGAAAAACCATAGCCTTGACTAGATGGATCTTTGTTGGCAAAGCAATGTCTCTGCTTTTTAATATACTGTCTAGGTTGGCCATAACTTTTCTTCCAAAGAGTGTCTTTTTATTTCATGGCTGCAGTCACCATCTGCAGTGATTTTGGAGTCTAAAAAATAAAGTCTGTCAACTGTTTCCACGATTTCCCCTCTAATTGCCATGAAGTGATGGGGCCAGATGCCATGAATGTTGAGCCTTAAGCCAATAGTTTCACTCTCCTCTTTCAATTTTATCAAGAGGCTCTTTAGTTCCTCTTCACTTTCTGCCATAAAGGTGGTGTCATCTGCATTCTTAGGTTATTGATATTTCTCCCAGCAATCTTGATTGCAGCCTGTGCTTCATTCAACCCAGGGTTTCTCAAGATGTACTCTGCATATAAGTTAAATAAGTAAGGTGAAAATATACAGCCTTGACGTACTCCTTTTCCTATTTGGAACCAGTCTGTTGCTACATGTCTAGTTCTAACTGTTGCTTCCTAGGGTGCATACAGGTTTCTCAAGAGGCAGGTCAGATGGTCTGGTATTCCCATCTCTTTCAAGATTTTCCACAGTATTTTGTGATCCACACAGTCAAAGGCTTTGGCATAGTGAATAAAGCAGAAATAGATGTTGTTCTGGAACTTTCTTGCTTTTTCTTTTTCTTTTGTCTGATTCAGGCTTTCTTTTTTTTAATATAAATTTATTTATTTTAATTGAAGGCTAATTACTTTACAATATTGTAGTGGTTTTGCCATACATTGACATGAATCCACCATGGGTGTACATATATTTCCCCATCCTGAACCCCTGCCACCTCCCTCCCCATCTCATCCCTCTAGGTCATCCCAGTGCACCCCCCAAGCACCCTGTTTCATGCACTGAACCTGAACTGGTGATTTATTTCACATATGATAATATACATGTTTCAATGCTGAGCTCCCAAATCATCCCACCCCTCACCCTCTCCCACAGAGTCCAAAAGACTGTTCTATACATCTTTGTCTCTTTTGGTGTCTCACATATAGGTTTACCATTACCATCTTTCTAAATTCCATATATATATGCATTAGTATACTGTATTGGTATTTTTCTTTCTGACTTACTTCACTCTGTATAATAGGCTCCAGTTTCCTCCACCTCATTCAGTTCAGTTCAGTTCAGTCATTCAATTGTATCCAACTCTTTGCGACCCCATGAACTGCAGCACGCCAGGCCTCCCTGTCCNGATGGACAGGGAGGCCTGGCGTGCTGTGATTCATGGGGTCGCAAAGAGTTGGACATGACTGAGCGACTGTGTTGAACTGAAATGGAGCCTGTGACCTGCCTTCTACACAAAGCATGGTAGAGCTACTGAACTGGTACTATAGAAATTGCCTCCTATCACTACAATTCTAGAGCATATATGTTTCAGCTCCTGCACTTGCCTCATTTTGCACAGGCCTTGAGACTACTAAAATCAGCATCCTTGAATATGGATCTCAATACTTTACTATTTGGTGCATGGTCTAATGTAGTTGTGCCACAGGTACTGTGCTTGAGCAGGAGGATGTGCCACTTTACCACTGCGATTGTGCTCTAAAGTAGGTGTGCCAGAAATACTGACTACATTGAACTTGTGCTGTTGAGCACATATGGCATAGTCTCTGAGCTTCGCCTCTGGAGTTGACCTCACGTTACTTTTGACCCCACAATCTAGGTAGGTGTTACTGCTACTATTGATTTTACAGTCTGGAACATGTGGCTCACTCTCTCGAATGGGCTCTGTCTCTAGAGCACTAGTGCAGTAACTACTAACTTGTAGTCTGGCCCATGCATCCCACAAACACTGATTTTCCACTCTAGGGTATGTAATCCACAACTATTGAGATAGGTCTCTGGAGCATGTGCCCTGGTACATCTGAGGCTCTACTCAGAGCAAGTATGCCATAACTATTGATCCTGAACCCTGGAGCACTTGTGCCACCATTACTGAACCTGGGCTTAAAAGTCCAGTTCCACAGCTAGTGAGCTTGCACTCTGGAGCACATATCTTGCCATATAGAGCTGGAGATCTATAGCATGCTTCCTGCCACTGTTGAGCCCACACCCCAGAGCATGGGTACTATAACTACTAATCTTGGACTCAGCAGCACACTTCCAACCACTGTATGCCCACCATGTAGAGGACATTTGCACCTAAATGGCAACCCACTCCAGTACTCTTGGCTGGAAAATCCCATGGATGGAGGAGCCTGGTAGGCTACAGTCCATAGGGTCGCGAAGAATTGAACACAACTGAGCAACTTCACTTTCACTTTCATGCTTTGGAGAAGGAAATGACAACCCACTTCAGTGTTCTTGCCTGGAGAATCCCAGGGACAGAGGAGCCTGGTGGGCTGCCATCTATGGGGTTGCACAGAGTTGGACACGACTGAATCGACTTAGCAGCAGCAGCAAAGTTGTTCTAGAGAATACCTTCCATCATTATAAAGCCCACAGTCTTGGCAGATAGTTCCCAAATATTGATATTTTAATATAATGCTTGCCAACAGCCACTAACAAGCCTGCATTCCATAGCATGCCTGCCACAACTAATGAGTATGCACTCTAGAGCTCCTTTACTCCTACTACTGNAAGTTGTTCTAGAGAATACCTTCCATCATTATAAAGCCCACAGTCTTGGCAGATAGTTCCCAAATATTGATATTTTAATATAATGCTTGCCAACAGCCACTAACAAGCCTGCATTCCATAGCATGCCTGCCACAACTAATGAGTATGCACTCTAGAGCTCCTTTACTCCTACTACTGACCTATGTTCCAAAGTAGACATTGGCAACTACTGTATCTGCACTCTTGAACATTTCCCTTTTATTAACGAGCCAACACTCTTGAGCCTATATACCAGAAATAAGAAATTCTCACTGAGGAGCATTTGCTTCCAGCCACTACTAAGTTGTGTTCCATAACATGTACTGAGGAACTCTTGGACCTTGCTTTTGAGTTGGAATCCCACAATTACAGAGCTTTCACTCTGTAAAGTGTCCCACAATTAACTGAGTGCACCTTGTGTAGTATGCAACCTGCAACTAATGGATCCAGCCTCTAAGCAACCATGCTAAAATTGTTTGGAATCTGGAGCAAAGGCTTTGGCAGTACTGAGCCCCCATTCTAGAACATGCACCTTGCCATTACTAAGTCTCTATTCTAGAGACAGCATGACCAGTTACTAATTTGGACGCTGGAGGAAGCGTCCTATGACTCCTGAGCCAATGTTTAAACGTGAATCTGTTTAAATGCTGAGCTTAAACTGTGGAATTCATGTCTTGTCACACTGAGCTCAGGCTTTAATGGAGAAGAGCCATAACTACTCATTCTTTGTTGTAGAGTATGCATTCCTCCACTATGGAGCTTACACTTCAGGAATGTATCTTGTCAGTACTGAAATTGCCCTTCAGAGTTCATGTGGCCCAGCTCTTTTGCACTCTGAAGTAGGTTCCAAAACTACTGACCCATTATTTTAGAGCATACATCCTGCCACTAAAAGCTCACAGTCTAGACAAGGAATATCCCATGAACTGAATGTGCAGTGTGGAGCACACTGGCCACTTCTCAGGCCACATTCTAGAGCACATATTCCACAACTGATGAGTTTGTAAACTGGAGTATGGAGACTCTACAAGGTATCAGAGTCTTCACTCTACAGCAAGCAGGCCCAAATCCTCATTTTGCACTCAGGAGCAAGTGCCTTTCAAACAAAGAGCCCATGTTTTCGAGGATGCAACTCCTCATGTAGGCCTGCAATTTTCAGCACATGTACCACTGCAAAGAAACTAGTGGTCTAAAACACACATCTTCAAAATACTGAGCCTGTGCTATAGAGCATCCACACTGCAAATTCTGAGCTTACAGTCTGGAGCACCCATCCTGTCACCAATGAGCCTGTGGTTCAGAGGATGTATGCCACAACTACTGGGCTTGACTCTGGAGGTCTCATCTGGCACTACCGATGCCCCTCTACAGTGGTCATTCAATGTGCTGAGCTTGTACTCTGAAGCATGAGTTCATAAAATATGAAACTACTAATGTGTTTCAGCTCAGTTGTGTGCAACTATTCAGTTTGTACTCTGGAGCACAAGTTCTGGTGACTACTGAATTTGTTTTCTAGAGCATACATGCTTCAGAAACTGAGCTTGTAATCTGGAGCAGGTGTCCTACTACTACTACTGATCCCACATTCTACAGCAGATCCTTGCCACAAATACAGAGACTGAAGACTGGAGTACTCTTCCCACCACTACACTTGCCATACTCTGGAGCATGCTTGCCACAACTACTGATCCCTCTGGAGCATTTTTCCCGATATTGCCTGAGTCTGGGTTCTAGAAAACAAGTTTGTCATTATAGAATATCTGTTCTAGAGCAGGCATGTCAAAATAACTGAGCATGAAGTCTGGAGCTGCTAATTGCCTCTATGAGCCAAAGTAAAAAGAGAGACTTTTTACTCTGTATAGACATCCCACTGCTACTGACTTTGGGCTCTAGAGCATACATGCCACTACTCAGAATACATTCTAGAGCACAGACTCTGCCACTACACCATACAATAGAAAGCACACATATTGCTACTAAGCTTGGACTCTCAAGCTGGTGGTCAGCCCTCTCCAGCAGTCATGGCAGAGCTATTGAAATTGAAATTGAAATTGTACTATAGAGTTTGCCTCCTGCCACAACTGAGTTCTGGTACTGGAGTATGTGTGTTGCAACTACTGAGCTTGCCCTCCAGGTAACACTGAGGAGACTAATAAGCTGTATCAGTAAACATGCATCTTCCTACTACTGGGACATTTGCTAAAATAAGTGTGCCACAACTACTGAACTTGAACTTAGGAGCATACATTCTGCAGTTACTGTGCCCATGCTCTAGTGCATTTGGTCTGCAAATTCTGAGCAGAGTCAAGAACATGCATCCCTTCATTATTCATATCAAACTCTCAGAGTAGGCCTCCTGAGCTTTTGCTTTGCAGCTGAGTAACTGTAATACTGTATCCATACTATGGAGTTTGCATATTCTAAGTTTGCACTCAGGAGACGACATCATGCCACTCCTGAGCCAAAGTTCTAAGTCATACCTTCTCCAATTACTGAGCTTGCACTGTGGAATACATTTCTTGCCACTGCTGAGGTAAATCTCTAGTGCACTCATGACAGAGTGACTCATCCTTGGCTGTAGAACCAGCATGCCTTCATTTCTAAGCATGCACTCTCAGGCATGCATCTCACCACTGCTGAGACTGCACTCCAGAGCTCGTGTGGCCCAATGACTTCCACTGCATTCTGAAGCACATGTCAATCACCAGTGATTCCTCTATAGCACACATCCCCCACTAAAAGGGCTCACTCTAGAGCAGGAATGGCCCCTGAACTGAGCACTGTGGAGTATACATCTTACCTCTAGAGTCAGGCCACATTCTAGAACACCTGTGACAAAAGTACTGAGTTGGTTAAGTGCACCATGTGTCCTGACAGAGCCTGCTCCCTTGAGAAGGCATGCACAAGTAGTAAGTTTTCATGCAGGAACAAGCTCCTTTCCACAAATGAACCTGCATTTTAGAGTTTTCAAGCTCTCAGGTGGGCCTGCACTGTAGAACACATGGGCTAAAATTAATGAGCTTGCATTTTGGAACATGTGTACTGCCACTAGTAGCGTTAAAAATACAGCACACTTATTGCAATTATTAAACTTACACCCTGGAGAACGCTTTCTGACTCAATTGAATCACACTCTGGGCAGGCGTACACATACTAATCTTTAATTCTAGTGCACTTGATGCTATGAATGAATCTATACTCTATAGTGGCTGTGCCACAACTAATGAGAATCTGTTCTGGAGAACACTGGAATCACACATTCTACAGCCTTGTTTCTCTACCATTGAGTTCATTTTCCAAAGCACACAAGCCATAACTATTAAGACCACACTATATGGTGGTGAGAATTAATGTGCTTAAATGCTCAGGTGCCACAGCCTGTGGACTTTCACTCTTGAGCATGCATCTTGCCTCTACTGAGCCCAAGTTCTTGAGGATGCATCTCATCACTATTAGGGCCACATGCTAGACCAGGTATGTTGTAAATACTGATCTGGAACTCTGGCACACACCATCCAGCACTAAGTGACCTCCATTAAAGGATGCCTGCTACAAGTACTTAGCTGGCACTTTGGAGAATGGGTTCTACCACTTTTGAGTCTACACTCTACGGGAGTCACTCTAGAGTGACTTAACTATGAGGCTCAAAGCTGCCACACCAAGCCCACATTCTAGAGAACACATGCCACAAATAATGACCGTGGACTCTGGAGCTCCTGTCCTACTAAACTGATCCATGTTCTAATGTATCCATGTGCAAGAATTGAGCTTGCAGTCTTGAGCAAGATCCTGCCAGTAATGAGCACACAATCTGGAGCCCACATGTTGAACTTCAAAGCTTAAACTCAGGATCATGCTTCCTAACACTATTAAGCTTGTGTTCCATAGCACCCATTACTGTACTCCAGGGATGTTTGCTCAAGCAGATATGCCACAACTACTGAGCTTGCACTCTAGAGTATATGTGTCCCTCCACTACTGAGTTCATCTTCTACACTGAAAAATAGCATGGAAACCTGTTTCAGTATTCTTTCCTGAAGAATCTCATGGATAAAGGAGGCTGGATGACTATACAGTCCATAGAGTCACAATGAGGCAGACATGACTGAAGTAATTGAACACACATGCAACAAACAACTTAAATGTCTTTGCTCTTCTCTGGTTGTTCAGGAAGTAAAGAATCTGTTTGCAGTGCAAGAGACCTTGGTTCAATCTCTAGGTCAGAACTATCACCTGGGGAAAGAAAAGGCTACTGACTCCAGTATCCTTGCCTTGAAAACTCCATGGGCAGAGAAGTGTGGTGGGTTACCTTCCATAGTATCGCAAAGAGTCAGACACAACTGGGTGACTAATATACCAAATCCTTACAAAGTATCCCATGACTATTGAGCCTGGCTGTAAGCATGCATGCCCTAACTAGTGCAATTGCACCTGGAGCATACATCCTGCTGCTACTAGCATGTGATTGTTACACTTCTGACACAGTTACTAAATTGTGTACCCCTGGAGCACACATTCCTAGACTTGAACTTGTACTCTAGAACAGGAGTGCTACAGCTACATAACTTGCACTATAGAGCCTGCCTCCAACCAATTTTGAGCCTGCATCCTACTGTCCAGCTATTGCAACTAATGAATTTGCACTTTAGGGCACATGTCAGAGATGAGGATCTTGCCTTCCTGAGCAAGTCTCCTGCAAATACTGATCCTGCACACTAGAGCAGTTTTCCACAAATACTGAGCAGCACTATGGATCACAGATACATTCACTGCCAGGACCACACCCTAGAACATGAATAACACTTACTACTAAACTCTTACTCCAAAATGTATGTGACTGCAATATTGCCCCCATGCTATGGAGTACTTGGACTGCAAATTTGAGTTTGAACTCTGGAGCAGGCATCATGCCGCTGCTGACTCCACATACTAGAGCTGCAACGTGCAACTGTAGAGATTGTGCTTGAAGCATCAATGGAGTCAATACTGATACCATGCCCTAGTGTAATTATACTTCAACTAACAAGCTTGGACCCAGGAGGGTGTGCCCTACCACTAAGTGAGATGGTGCTTTAGAACAGATGCACCAGAAAAACTTAAATTGCACTCTGAAAAATGCATAACTACACTACTGAGCCTGGGCTATGATGTAAACATGGCACAATTTCTGAGCTTATGTTCTAGAGTAGGCATCATGCCACTACTGACCTCACACTTAAGAGCAGGTATACTACAAATAGTGACTTAACAATTTGGAACATGTGGATTACCACTACTGAGCTCTCCCTTAGAAAACAAGAGCTTCAAATACCCTCTTGCACTTTGGAACATGTATCTCTCAAACACTGATCCCCCACACAACAGCATGAGGACCAAACTGCTGATATGGATCTTTGGGGTATGTGTTCTGAAACAAGTCAGCTTACACCCTAGAGCACACATGCTATAACTACTATGTTGACTTTGGAGCACATGTCCCACTACTACTGAGCATGATCTAGAGAGCCAGAGTTCCACAAGCAATGAGAATTCACCCTGCAGCACACCTATTTCCACACTGACCTTGAGTTTTATAGCATATAACAATAGCATCCTGCCACTATTGAGGCCACACTTCAAAGCACATGTGTCGTAACTGCTGCTCTTGAACTTGGGAGCACAAATCCCACCATTGCATGCCTAGTATATAGAGTACACTTCCTGCAACTCAGTTGGTAAAGAATTCACTTGCAATGCAGAAGACCCTTCTTTGATTCCTGAGTTGGGAAGATCTGCTGGAGAAAGGATAGGCTGCCCACTGCAAATTGTTGGGCTTCCCTTGTGGCTCAGCCTGTAAAGAATCTGCCTGCAATGTGGGAGACCTGGGTTTGAAAACTGGATAGGGAAAATCCCCTGGAGAAGGGAAAGCTACCCACTTCAGTATTCTGGCATGGAGAATTCCATGGGCTGTATAGGCCATGGGGTCTCAAAGAGTTGGACATGACTGAGTGACTTTTACTTTCATTTTCCCTGAAACTGCTGTTTTCACTGTGTATTCATTCCAGCACTATAGAGCCCATGTTCTAGAGCATTCCATAACTACTGATTGCAATATAATGCCTGCCAAGCCCACTACTGTACCTGCGTTTCATGTCTGCCATAACTAATGAGTGTGCACTCTGGAGATCTTGTCTTGCCACTACTGACCCATATTTTGGTTCAGCCACTGGCAACTCCTGTACTTGCACTCTAGAGTATATATGCTTGCCACAAAGGAACTCATGCTGGTGCCTACATCTAGAATTAAGTTTACCCTCAGGAGCATGCTTCTGGCTACTACTGAGTTGTGCTTTATAGCACAAATCAAGGACCTGCTGGATGTCATTCTGAAGAGCAAAGCTCTTGTCGTCCCACAAGAGCAGAGCTTGCACTCACTGACAAGTATTGCAGCACTGCTGAGCCCAGTTTCTACAATAATCATCCTGCAATGACTGAATGTTTCATCTAAGCACACTTGCTGCATTAGTTTTGGACACTGCAACTGGAGAGCACAATATTTGAGCTTGAATTTCGAAGCATGCATTCTGACACTACTGAGCTTGTATTCTACAGTATGAACCATAGCCCTATTGAGAAGCCACTCAAGAGATCACATTGCAACTGATGATCTTGTACTCTGGAGCACAAGTCCTACCATTAGTGATTCTATGATGTAGGGCATTTCTACAGAAAATATTGAAATTGCACTTGGGAACAAACATTCCAAAACCCCTAAACCTGAGTTCTAGAACATGAATATTGCCCCTACTCAGCCGTATTGCTAGAGCTGGCCTGCCATAACTTGAAATTGCACTTTGAAGCAATCATCCCTGCACTAGTAAGCCACATTAGAGTTTAAGTACTTCAGCTTCTGAGCATGTACTGTAAAATAAATGTCTTGCCAATTCTGAGTCCAAACTCCAGAGCTGTGGTGCCACAACTACTGAACTTCCACTATGGAATACATGTCTTGTAACTACTTAGCCAATGATCTAGCTTGTGCATCCTATAAATGTTGGGCACTTGATCTAGAGTAGGTGTACCTGGCAACAAGTACCCTACCATAATGTGTTCTAAAGGCTAGGTGCCACAACTAGTCAGCTTTCACTCTGGAGCATGCAGCTTGCCACTACTTACCCTGAGTTCTAGAGGACACATTATTTTTGAGGCCATACTCTAGATCAGGCATGCTGTACCTACAGATCTTGAATCCTGGAACACGTGTTCCACCACTAAGTTCCCTTGTGATAGAGGATACTTGCCAGAATTACTAAGCTTGTAATCTGGAGCATAGGTTCTGCCCTATTTAAGCCAGCATTCTAGAGGCATTCCACTAGAGTGTAACAAATTCCACTCTAGTGTAAGGCCCTAATTAACACTGTGGGGCTCAATAGCTACGACTACTGATCCCTCTTTTTAGAGCCTACAATTATTAAGCATGCACACTTGCATCCTACTATTACTAATTTAATGTTCTATTGCATCCATTGGCAACTACAGAACTTACAATCCTGAGCAAATATTCTGCCAGTAATGAGACTGCAGTCTGAAGTCTGCATGCCAAAACTTCCAAGCTTGCACTCAGGAACATACTTCCCAGCACTACTGAGTTGTGTTCCATAGCATGTGTTGGGGCACTCTGAAACAATGCTTTGAACAGGCAGCTGAAATTACTGAGCTTGCACTCTGGAACACACAAGCACATCTTCCACATAAGCTTCCCAAGAAGCTCAGGAGATAAAGGTTTTTCCTGAAATGTAAGAGACAAAGGAGATGCAGGTTCATATCATTGGGTGGGTAAGATTTCCAGAAAAAGGGCATGGAACCCATTCTGGTATTCGTTTCCAGAGAATATCATAGAAGGAGGAGCCTGGTGGTGGGGTTAATGTCCATAGAATCACAAAGAGCTGGACAGGATGAAAGTGCTTGAGTGTGCACAGAGAAGACAACTGTAATGGTTTCTATAGTGGCTCAGAGAGTAAAAATCTGACTCTAACACAGAGAGACCTGAGTTTGATCCCTGGGTAAGAAAGAACAACTGGAGAAGGGAATGGCTAGCTACTCAGGTATTCTGGCCTCAATAATTTCTTGGAGTCCAAACTCCAAGAGAAATATGGTAGACTATAGTTCATGGAATCACAGGGTCAGACATGAATGGGTGACTAACACACCAATTGTATAGTAAGTATCCCCAAACTACTAAACCTGTCTCTAAGCACAAATGCTCTAGTGCTCTGACTACTGAAATTTCACCTCAGTGTCCACCTATCTACTACAAGTCCATGATTAAGGGCAGGTTTCCACAGTTGCCTAACTTGTACCATGGATCATGTATTCCTAGGCTTGTGTTCTAGAGTAGGATATTCACAGCCGTAAAACTGCCTCCAACCACTATGTGCATGCATTATAATGCACACCTGTTGTGACTACTGACACTGCACTGTAGGGCACATGTCCCAAGATGAATGAGCCAGCATTACTAAAGATGTATCTTGACACTACTGACCCTGCACTCTAGAGCAGGCATTTCACAAATACTGAGCAGCACTCTGGACAATGCATGTGTTCACCAATGTCCTGCCAACAAGGAGCTGTGTCCAGTGTATGTGTGCCTTAACTACTATGCTTGCACTCTGGAGCTCACATCTGCCTCTACATGTGGCACATACAGTAAACATGCCACAATTTCTGAGCTTAGGCACTGAGCTTAGTTTGTAGTCTGTAGCTCATAAACTACAAAACCACTAACATCCATTCTAGCTCAGAGATGCAGAAAACATCCACTTCCCTCTCTGGAGCATGAGTCTCATGATTACTGAACTTGCTTTTGAGAGCAGGCATGCTTCAATAACTTAGGTTGCAATATGGAGCACATATTTTGCTGCTACTGACCCCACATGCAAGAGCAGGCCCTTGCCACAACTGCTGAATTTTCACTATGGAAAACCTTTGCAACACTACATTTACCCACTGTAGAACATGCTTGCTGAAAGTACAGATCATGTTCTCTAAAACATTTGTCCTGACACTACTGAGTCTTGGTTCTTGAACATACATCTTGTCACTACTGAGACTATGTTGAAGAGCAGGCATGTCACAGCTATTGAGCATGCAATCTAGAGCAAGCCCTCTGAATCTACTGAGCAAAAGTTTTTCAGCATACCTGTACCAACTACTAGAGTTTACCTGATGGAATACCTCTTCTGCCACTACTGAGCCCATTCTCTAGAGGAGTCATGCTTCATCATCTGAGCTTATACTTTAAAATACACATCTTGACAGTATGGAGCCCATGCTCTATCTAACCTGAACCATAACCACTTAACCCCTGCTCTAGAGTCAATGTGCCCCACTTCTCATCTTGAAGTGTGCAGCAAGTGTCCTTGCATTAGTGAATCATCATTTTATTGAAGTATATATGCTGCAATCTCTGTGACTGCACTCTGGAACATATATCCCAATATTTCTGGATTTATGCTTTAGAGCAGTCAGTTCACCACTACTGAGAGTACACAATAAAATACATATTTCGCCACTAAGTTATCCTCACACCTGAGGCTGCATTCCCCAGTTGCTAAGCTTACACTCTACGGATATATCTTGGCACATATTGAAGAACTACTGAACCACTACCCTACAGCAGGCATGCTGCAACTACTGAGCTTGCACTCTGGAGGATGTCAGATATTAACGGGCCCACATTCTGTTCAATGTCTCCTGAACCTCTGCCTTAATCATGCATGCTGCAACTAGTGAGACTGAACCTAAAGCCTTCTACTGAGACTACCAGGTTTGGGTTCTAGGAGAGGCATGTTACCACTATTGAGCCTGCATTCAAAAGTCATGTTCCACAACTACTGGGCTCATGCTCTAGAAAAAAACATGCCATTAATTGGGCTTGTATTCTGGAACAAGTGGCCCTCCACAAGTGAGTCTTCATTTTATACCATATGTGCCATAAGTTCTGTGCTCTCTTTAATACAAGTCACACCAATACTGACCAGGTGCTTAAGAACTGTTGAGCCACAACTACTGAGATTATCCTATGAAATGCAGGTCCTGTGATTTCTGAGCTAATGCTCTAGTTCACATGTGTCATAAATATTGACACTCTGCTCTATAGAGGTGAGCAGTGCCTCCACTACTGCCTCCTCTCCTTTACATTCTGGATGACACATTCCAACATTACTGATCCTCTGCTCTGGATCACACATGCCACTACTAACTGTATATTCTGAAGCACACACCATTACCACTATAACACATGATCTCACTTGTCACTACTAAACTTATACTCTGCAGCCCATGTACTGCCATGAGCTTGTCTTCTCAAGCAAACAAGGCAGAATTACTTAATTTGCAACTATACAATTTACCTCCTGTCACTACTGAATATAATTCCAGAGCACATGTGTTGCAACTACTGAGCTTTTCCTCCAGGACACATGCCATTAGACTACAGAGCCCACATCATTGAACATGAAACTCACTATTCCTGGCATGTAATGTTCTAAGTAGATGTGTCATAACTACTGAGCTTGAGCTCAGGAGCATGCATACAGTTAGAACTCTGACCATACTTTAGAGGAGGTGGACCCAAGTTCTGAGCAGCACTCAGGAACATGCATCCTATGACAATTTAGTGCACACTCTACAGCAGGCCTCCAGCAACTATTGACATTTCACTCTAGAGTGTTGGTAACTGCAAAATTTTGCCCATGCTATTAGCACCCATGCTCCAAATACTTAGCATGCATGCACTGTTGACCAGGTATCATGCCACTGTTGACTCTGCACACTACAGCTGGCAACCTACCTCTACTTGCTTACATCCTAAGGCATGGATGCCATCAATACTGACACCATGCTCAAGTGTAGCTATATCACAACTATTGAGTTTGCACTCAGGAGGACATGCTTTGCCTCTACTGAGATTGTGCTTTAGAGTAAGTGCACAAGAAATATTGACCTTACATTTTAGAACTATTGAGCCTGTGTTACTGACTACACATGCCCAGTTTTTAACTTTGCACTCTAAAGTAGGCATTACGCTGCTACTGACCCTACTCTTTAGAGCACGTGTATTGCTACTTCTGAGTTTACAATGGCTCACCCTGCTGAATTCTCACTCTAGAGTACCAGAGTCACAACTACTAACTTAACTTCTGGAGCATGCATCCCACAAACATTGATCACTAACTACAGAGGATGTGGACCACAGCAACAGAGATGGCTCTCTGGAGCACGTGTCCTGCCACAACTGAGCATGAGCTCCATAGTACGTGTGTAATAATTACTGATCTTGAACTCTGGGGCACACATCCCACCACTGCATGCTCACTGTATACAGGACACTTCCTGCAGCTAATAGCTTGCACTCTGGAGCATGCTTTACACCACTATTGAGCCTATACTCTGGAGTAGACATTCCAGACAACAACTGAGACTGCAATATATTGGCCACGAAGGCCCATCACTGAGCCTACATTCTACAGCAGGCCTGCTTCAGCAAATGGCATGCATTCTGGAGTTCCTGTCCTGCCATACTAACTGAGGTTCTGGTGCATCCATTGGCAAATCCTGTACTTGCATTCTGCAGCATTCAGTTCAGTTCAGTTGCTCAGTCATGTCCAACTCTTTGCGACCCCATGAATTGCAGCATGCCAGGGCTCCCTGTCCATCACCAACTCCCGGAGTTCACTCAAACTCATGTCCACTGACTCGGTAATGGCATCCAGCCATCTCGTTCTCTGTCGTCCACTTTTCCTCCTGCCCCCAGTCCCTCCCAGTATCAGAATCTTTTCCAATGAGTCAGCTCTTCACATGAGGTGGCCAAAGTACTGGAGTTTCAGCTTTAGGATCATTCCTTCCAAAGAACACCCAAGGCTGTTCTCCTTTAGAATGGATCTCCTTGCAGTCTAAGGGACTCTCAAGAGTCTTGTCCAACACCACAGTTCAAAAACATCAATTCTTCAGTGCTCAGCTTTCTTCACATTCCAACTCTTGCATCCATATGTGACCACTGGGAAAACCATAGCCTTGACTAGATGGACCTTTGTTGGCAAAGTAA
>SJYA01002807.1:109072-134948 GCA_006410615.1 Neotragus moschatus
AACAAAATGGAGTCACAGGTAAACAGGCTTGACAAAAGAATCAAGAAGATGCAAGAAATGTTTAACAAGGTCCTAGAAGAAATAAAAAGAGTCAGTATATAATGAAATGCAACAAAGGGAGCAAAAACACTCTGGAGGTACAACAGTAGAATAACTGAGGCAGAAGATAGGATAAGTGAGGCAGTAGAAATAAATGAAACAGAGAGGGAAAAAGAAAAGAGACTTAAAAGAAATGACAACCTCAGAGATCTCTGGGAAAATGTTGAACAGCCCAAGATTCGAATCATAGGAGTCCCAGAAGAAGAAGACAAAAACAAACACCATGAGAAAATACTTGAGGAGATAATAGTTGAAAATGTCTCTAAAATGGGGAAGGAAGTAGCTACCCAAGTCCAAGAAACCCAGAGAGTCCTGAACAGGATAAACCCAAGTCAAAACACCCCAAGACACATATTAATCAAATTAACAAAGATCAAACACAAATAACAAATAAAAGCAACAAGGGAAAAATAACAAATAACACACAAGGGGATTCCCATAAGGATAACAGCTGATCTTTCAATAGAAACTCTTCAAGCCAGAAGGGAATGGATACTTAAAGTGATGAAAGAAAAAACCTACCGCCCATATTACTGTATCCAGCAAGGATCTTATTCAAATATGAAGGAGAAATCAAAAGCTTCTCAGACAAGCAAAAGCTGAGCGAATTCAGCACCACCAAACCAGCTTTCCAACAAATGCTAAAGCATCTTCTCTAGACAGGAAACACAGGAATAAACTCGAACAACAAAGTAAATGAAAATGGGATCATACTTATCAGTAATTACCTTAAACGTAAATGGGTTGAATGCCCCAACCAAAACACAAAGACTGGCTGAATGGATACATAAACAAGACCCCTATATATGTTCTCTAAAAGAGACTCACCTCAAACGGCACACATACAGACTGAAAGTGAAGGGCTGGATAAAGATATTCCACACAAACAGAGACCAAAAGAGAGCAGGAGTAGCAATACTCATATCAGGTAAAATAGAGTTTAAAACACAGGCTGTGAAAAAAGACAAGGACACTACATAATGATCAAAGGATCAATCCAAGAAGAAGATATAACAATTATAAATATGTATGCACCCAACATAGGAACACCGCAATATGTTAACAAATGCTAACAAGTATGAAAGTGGAAATTAACAATAACACAGTAATAGTGGGAGACTTTAATACCCAACTCACACCTATGGATAGATCAACTAAACAGAAAATTAACAAGGAAACACAAACTTTAAATGATACAATAGACCAGTTAGACCTAATTGATATCTATAGGACATTCATCCCAAAGCAGTAAACTTACCCTTTTTCTCAAGTGCACATGGAACCTTCTCCAGGATAGATCACATCCTGGGTCCTAAAGCTAGCCTAAGTAAATTCAAAATAATTGAAATCATTCCAAGCATCTTTTCTGGCCACAGTGCAGTAAGATTAGAAGTCAATTACATGAGAAAAGCTACTTAAAATTCCAACATACAGAGGCTGAACAACATGCTGCTGAATAACCAACAAATCACAGAAGAAATCAAAATGTGGTCACCAAGCGCGGCCCAGACAAGAGACAGCGGCCGAGAGTCCCAGGCTGTGACGGTGCAGGAAAGGCTGGGAGGGGCCATCCCACTTCCCACTCAGCGTGGCCGAGAGGAGCTACCCCACGTCGGAGGACAGAGACAGCCGCTGAGAGTCCCGGGCTGTGGCAGCGCAGGAACAGCTGAGAGGAACCACCCCACTTCCGAGGTCAGGGGCNCTCTGATTGCTGTGGCCAAAACTTCCAAAACTATGTTGAATAGTAGTGGTGATATGGGCACCCTTGGCTCGTTCCTGACTTTAGGGGAAATGCTTTCAATTTTTCACCACTGAGGACAATGTTTGCTGTGTGTTTGTCATACAAAGCTTTTATTATGTTGAGATATGTTCCTTATATTCCTGCTTTCTGGAGGGCTTTTATCATAAATGGATGTTGAATTTTGTCAAAGACTTTCTCTGTATCTAGTGAGATAACAATATGGTTTTTATCTTTCAATTTATTAATGTGTTGTATTACATTGATTGATTTGTTGATATGATTGGAAAGAAAACTGACCTTTTGCAATCCTGTGTTTTCCAAATTTGCTGGCATATTGAGTGCAGCACATTGACAGCATCATCTTTCAGGATTTGAAATAGCTTAACTGGAATTCCATCACCTCTATTAGCTTTGTTTGTAGTGATGCTTCCTAAGGCCCATTTGATTTCACACTCCAGGATGTCTGGCTCTAGATGAGTGATCACACCATCATGATTATCTGGTTTGTGAGGATATTTTTTGTACCAGCTCTTCTGTGTATTCTTGCCACCTCTTCTTAATATCTTCTGCTTCTGTTAGGTCCACACCATTTCATGTCCTTTGCATGAAATGTTCCCTTGGTATCTCTAATTTTCGTTAAGAGATCTCTAGTCTTTCCTATTCTATTGTTTTCCTCTATTTCTTTGAACTGATTAACTGGGGAAAGCTTCTTATTTCTCCTTGCTGTTCTTTGGAACTCTGCATTCAAATAGGTATATATTTCCTTTTCTCCTTTGTTTTTGGCTTCTTTTCTTTTCACAGCTATTTGTAAAGCCTCCCCAGACAGCGATTTTGCTTTTCTTGAATTTTGTTTACTTGGAGATGGTCTTGTTCCCTGTCTCCTGCACAATGTCATGAGCCTCTGTCCATAGTTCATCAGGCACTCTGTCTGTCAGATCTAGTTTGTATTTCTCACTTCTGCTGTATAATCATTAGGGACTTTCTTAAATTTAAGTCTGAATTTGGCAATAAGGAATTAATGATCTGAACCACAGTCAGTTCCCTGTCTTGTTTTTGCTGACTATATAGAGCTTCTCCATCTTTGGCTGCAAATAATATAATCAATCTGATTTCGGTGTTGACTGTCTATGATGTCCATGTGTTGAGTCTTCTCTTGTGTCATTGGAAGAGGGTGTTTGCCATGACCAGTGCATTCTCTTTGAAGAACTCTATTAGTCTTTGACCTGCTTCATTCTGTATTCCAAGGCCAAATTTGCCTGTTACTCCAGGTGTTTCTTGACTTTTGCATTCCAGTCCCCTATAATAAAAAGGATATCTTTTTGGGGGTGTTAGTTCTAAAATGTCTTCATAGAACTGTTCAACTTCAGCTTCTTCAGTATTACTGGTCAGTGCATAGACTTGGATTACTCTGATACTGAATGGTTTGCCTTGAAAACAAACAGAGATCATTCTGTCATTTTTAAGACTGCGTCCAAGTACTACACTTCAGACTGTTTTGTTGATTGTGATGGCTACTCCATTTCTTCTAAAGGATATTTGCCTANACTTCAGCTTCTTCAGTATTACTGGTCAGTGCATAGACTTGGATTACTCTGATACTGAATGGTTTGCCTTGAAAACAAACAGAGATCATTCTGTCATTTTTAAGACTGCGTCCAAGTACTACACTTCAGACTGTTTTGTTGATTGTGATGGCTACTCCATTTCTTCTAAAGGATATTTGCCTACAATAGTAGATATAATGGTCATCTGAGTTAAATTCACCCATTCCAGTCCATTTTAGTTCTCTGATTCCTAAAATGTTGATGTTACTTCTTGCTATCTCCTGTTTGATCAGTTCCAATTTGCCTTGATTCATAGACCTAACATTCCATGTTCCTGTGCAATATTCCTCTTTACAGCATTGGACCTTGCCTCCATCGCCAGGCACATCCACAAGTGGGTGTTGTTTTTGCTGTGTCACCGTATGATAAGTGGAGGAACTTTAAAGGCATGTTACTAAGTTGAAGAAGTGATACTGTGATGTACTGTGTGATTCCAACTCTGTAACACTCTAGAAAGGAAAGAAACTATGGAGAAAGCTAAAAATCAGTGGTTTCTAAGCATTAAGAAGGAAGGTGGGATGAATAGGCAGAGTATAGAGGATTTAGGGAGCAATGAAACTACTCTGTATGATACTAATAATACTATACTATCATATGCATTTGTCCAACTCCATAGAAGGTACAGAAATCAGTGTGAGAGGTGGGAGGCAAGGTCTCAGAGTATGAACTCAGGGTGTAACCTTGGAGGAGAGGGGAGCACATCATGATGGGCCTTAAAGTTTATCAAAATGATTGACATTTTCTCTGGGAAAAAAGGGCAAGGGCTAAAGCATGTTCAGCAAAACACTGACCTGACTCTACATATGGTTTAACAAGATCAGTTCAGTTCAATTCAGTTGCTCATTCGTGTCAGACATGTCTGACTCTTTGCAACTCCATGGACTGTAGCTCATGAGGCTCCTCTGTCTAAGGGATTTTTCATGTAAGAATATTGGAGTGGGTTGTCATTTCCTCCTCCAAGGGATCTACACGATCCAGGGATCGAACCTACATCTCCTGCTTTGGAGGTGGATTCTATACCACTGGGCCACCGGGGAAGTCCAATATCGGAAGCCATAGGAAAGGTAGGAGCAGCTTCCAGACTTTAATGACCCACTATTTGGTATTCTTGCCTGGAGAATTCCATGGACAGAGGAGCCTGGCATGCTACAGTCCATGTGGTCACAAAGAGTCGGACATGACTGAGCGACTATCACTCACATTTGGAAAAGGTCCCATAATTATTTAAAACAGTTCCATAAGATGGACTTAAGAAAAATGAGAAGAACTTATAGATCTTGGCTTAAAAAGAAGGATAGCAGTTCTGTAACACTGGAACAGCCAGCTAGTAAGCTCTCCTCTATTAGCAGTTCATAGCAGTTCATGCTTAATGTGAATGATCATCTACCTGGAATATTCTTGGATTGAAAGAGATGTCAGATTTTAAATCCCATTTTCCCTAAGTGAATATGAGATAGAAAACACATTTTATCTCCTTCAAAATTGTTCCCAAGTCATTAATGGAACACGCTCTGGTCCTTGGTTGTAAAATAAATGCATCTGGAAAAGATATCAAATTATTTTCAGCAATATGTAGCTACAATGGAATTTAACACATGTTAGTATGAATTCTAGTTTTATCAAGTGACGCAGGTTCAGTAAACTGCATTAATCTATTTTGTTTCATTCATAGTTAACAGAGACTGTTTTCCAGAAATCAGTACATAAGTATGATAATTTTCACTCAAGTACAATGATCTTTGCAGTTCTTTCCCCCAAGTCCTATTGTTACAGAAGATTATGCCTTCTAGAGTCATATGTGTATGTAGAGTCATATGTAGAGTCATATGTCATGTGTATGAAGAAATCTGTTTTTGTCAGTTCTCTCTAGTCAGCACTATTTAGCAATTTTGGTCAAAGATAGATATTTTCTGGAGGGCACTGTCCATTTTTTCTCTATTTTAAAATGTGCAAGTATGAGACACTAGTTTATACTCTTTGTAATTATTAACTGCTTTTGAATGAAAAGATGATTACAGCTAAATTCCATAACACTTGTCAGTCAGGAACTTAAGAATGCCTGAAGCAATCTGAAACAACTTGAGCTGCTTTGAGCTATTTTAGAAACTAATTTGATTTTTTTTTTTTGATGCATGCCAGAGGGGTATGACCATTTTTCTTTAATAGCTACAGCTTGAACTCTTATGAGAACTTTGGTATGGAGTTTGATATCAAGTCTGGGTGAATATATGAAGAAATGAGTAATTAATAATCATCAGCATTCTGATTTCCCCTTATATTGTGCTAAGTTTCTTCACTCATGTCCAACTCTTTGAGACCCCATAGATTGTAGCCCACCAGGCTCCTCTGTCCGTGGGATTTTCCAGGCAAGAATACTGGAGTGGGTTGTCATTTCCTTTTCCATAATTTTCCCTTATTTTTTTTTTTATTTTAAGAAACTGTTATAAAATAGATATTTTAAAAAGCTATTGCTTCCATTATTTTCAGGACATTCTTCATTATAGTACTTCCTGAGCATCTTGTCCTGCACTTGGTTTTCCTTCTTTAAAGTAAGGACTATAGTTGGCTGATAAGGAAAGACTTGAGGCATTTTTATCAGCTTACATTTTGGGAGGACAGACTGTTGTGACAGGTAAAAAAAGATATCCCCTAAATGCTGATTCTCCTTGCACAATTGGTTCATCATCTTGACAGACAAATCAACCCAAAAGGCAAGAAAACTATTTTTGGACAGTGCTAACTTTTTGTTGTTGTTGTTGTTGTTTTTTTGACAGCACATACCATCATTGTTGTCAAAGCTGGTTGGAAGCAGACAAAACCTATTGTATACTCTTGTTTTATTTGGCAGAGTCAGAATAATTGCTGTTATGTGGCAGCATATTCACCTAGCCTATTCCATTGTCGAATTTCTCACAACATGCAGAAAGCATTCACATGAATAATAATTCTCCAGTTGAATCAAATCTTAACCTTTTCTACAAATACAGAATTCAAAAAAAGTGATTAAATGATCCATTTACACAACTCATCTGCTAATCATAGATGTTTTTTAAATGAGTGAGCTTGAGCAAGGATATTTATCTCTGTTTTTGCCTCAGTTTTCTCATCTATAAAATAGGAGTAGTAGTAATATCCTCTTTATGTCTGTCATAGAGAAGGAGCACAAGACATACCAGGTGTAAAAGTGATGAAAATAATGAACATATCTTTATTAATGCAAGTTCATTTGCTATTAATATTATCCTTTACTACTCAATAGTGCATCTCTCTCTTCATAAATCCTAGACACAATTCTGCTAAAGATAAGAGTCTTTTCCCTGGGTCGGTCATTAGATACCTTTATTGTGCCAAATATAGTTAATGAAGGGGGTTAGAAAATTATACAAATCCAAGAGGACAAGATACTACATCAAACAGGTAATATGTGATCATGGAAGGGGGCTGAATGAGTGTGACCTTAAATGGAATTAAAGGGAGAAGTGGTGTGTAGGGGAGCGTGTGTGAGAGATGGATGTAGTGTCCACCAGAATAAGAATTTGGAGAAGTTGTTAACATATGTGTGAGAGAAGAAGTAGGAGAAACAAAAGAGCACGGGCCAGAGGAAAGTGAGTTGTGCAAGACTGGATCCATCCTTCCGCAAAATCTCAGTACTTTGTTCATCATGATTTTCTTTGGCATTAACTTAGACTTTTCAATAGTGCATTGAAATAAATACAATGTATGCTTTTTATTGAGCATACTCACTGTCTACTTTACACTGAAGGCTTGTAACTCACTTGCCTCACCTTGGTCTTTACCCTAACTTGGCAACAAGGACTGAGAAAGGACTTTTAGAAGTTTTTCTTTTTTGACGTGTATAAAAACTCAGTCTCTGCTGAGAATTTTCTCCATAGACTGAGATCAAATGAGAGAAATTTGTTTCAAATAATATTTGGAGGTCAGACTTCCATTTCTTTGAATGTACCTCCCTTTAAAGGTAGAGTCCTAAGCCAGCATTTTTTTTTTTTGCTGTTGTTTTTTGTGTTTTAGTTTGTTCATAAGGAGTTTCATAAAGATATGTTAAAAAACTCCAGCACAGAAATCAGAAGAAAACTGAAATATAGGGTTTATTTTCAAGTTGCATAGCAGCTTTTGGTTAAAGAGAATCTAAGCATGCTTTTCTTTTAAAGAAAAAAAAGAAGGGAGGGAGGGAGAAAGGGATGGAGGTAGGAGTGGGAAGAAAGAAGAAGGATAAAGGAGGGAGAAAAATCCTCTCCACGTGCTCACCAAGACTAGATTTAGAAACTGAAAAGTAGTTGCCTACTTCTTCATCCTTCATGTGATGAGAACAGGAAATGAAAATGGACAGCAGAATTTGTGGAATTCTGGATCAAGCTCCACCTCATTTTTGACACAGAGATTGTACCTTGAAACAGAAGTGGCTTATGGGTTCAACCCAATTTCTTACCGAGTCTTGGGTCTGTTTCTATCGGAGATATTTGACAACATTCTAAGAGACAGGTGACAGCTCTCTGTGAAATGATACTTTTCAAGTTCTTTAACTTTCTTCTTTACCTTTCTCTTCAGAAAAAAAAAAAAAAAGTGAAACTATTACCCCTATTTTATAGAAGGAGAATTTTAGATTTGACAAAGGTGGTTAACTTAGTGGTGGTTCTGAACTTAGAAACTATCAAGCCAGGCTTTAAGTCTAACCCTTTTTGTCCCCAAAGACAGCGTGTCTTGCCGTACTCAGCACTGTGCACAGTTACATTTTCATTTCTACACCAAAGGGCCCTTTCACTTGTTCACTGATATTAGATTCTGCAGGAAGGGGATTGGGTGAATCATTTCCTCCTTCTGAAATCCTCATTTCCTGTGACTGGCTTGACATCATTCTCTCCTATGATTTTTTTTTTTTTCTCTACTCCATGGCCTCCCACCCTCAACCCTTGACCTTTTGTTTATTTTTATTTTCACTGCAACCTGGGATTCTCTTGTGAGCTCTTTCCTTTTTCTCTCTACATGCACTATCACATGGCCGAGGACTTATTCCCTCCTATAGCACATATTGAAGTGCAATTCCTACTTCTGTGCTGAGCCTTGATTCTCCAACTTCCATCCACTTACTAAGTTCTGCGTATTCACCAGTATGTTGAAGTCCTTGAGTTGCTTTTCCAGGCATCCCAAGTGCAAACCTCAAGCTGAGTTATTCTTCACTTCAACTCTTTTATGTAGCTATATGCCCTTTATTAATGATGGTGTCAGCTCACGCAGCCAAATGTAGGAAATGGGTGTTTCTCGTCCTGAATCTTTCATCCTAAAAACTTCTTTGGTGATTTTCTTCCTTTGTAGTCTTAAAATAGGTGCCTTTTTGAAAGGCACAGGTAGCTGCTCCTAATTCCTATGAGGACTAAAGGGGAATATTTCTCAAATGTAATATTTGACCTATATCATCATGTCCAAATGAAGAAATCTTTTTTTTCTTTTTCTTTATGAGATTTTACAAATAGAAGAGAAGCCCACACTATAACTTAACAGGAGGATTTCTATGCCAGCTGGAAAGCTCAGTAACTTGAGAGAACAGCAGTCTCACCTCTGGCTTCCTCAGGCACCATTTGTTGCCTGGATACATGCACATCCTTGTTTCTGGCTGCGCTCTCTGTGTGGGTCTCATGTCTAGCACCCACAATGCTGCAGGAAGAGGAAGTATGGTGCCACCATTCCAAAGGCAAGGTAATACTTGAAGCTAAGGTCTTTGACTTTGGTAACTCCAACTAATGTCTTCACTAAAGGCACTTGTAGATTTTATAAAGCCTGAAAACTGCTATTCAAAAATTTACCCAAAGCACTTATACTGAAAACATGAACAAGGTCCTTCTCTCACCCTTCCTACACACACAGTTGCCAGAAAACTAGTGAGTGGTAAAATCAACCACTCACTTGATTTCAGGTTGCAGAAATCATGGGCAATGTCAAGCTGTGATTTCAATATTGACTGATTTGTTGCATAGGGCATGGGAAGTACCTTGGAGTAATATTAGCAAGGAATAAATCGTTGGTGGTGGAGTGGAAATGCATATGATTTTCATGACTTACTCCAAAACTTCTCTCAAGTCTGAGAGGTGGGATTCGTTCCCTACTCATAAAGGCTTACTCCGCAGGACAGAGCACAAGGCAACATGCCTCTCCAACAGATGTCTTACTTGTGGCAAATATGTAGTAAGCTAATGAGATGGACCTTTTAAGGGACCCTGATGCTGCTGAAAAAAGACTCTGTTTCAGGAATGTACATGCTTCTTTTTTCTATTCAGACCACTAAACAGTGGTCTGGTTAGAGGTGCTGGTAAACACTGCCCACCAGTTCATCAGACATTTCTCAGCAGCACCTATGAATATAAATTAGATTCCAGCTGTTTCTCAACCTGATCTCAGACTTCAGCACTGGACACAGATAATGGAACTCTTGTCAGTGTCTTACATTGGACTGTATGTGCCTTGAGGACAGGGATTATGCTTAATTAATCTTGGCATTTTTAGAATCTGCTACAATGCTTAAAAAATATTTGGCATTCAGTGAACATTGCTAAGAAAGTGAAAGAAAGTGAAGTCTCTCAGTAGTGTCCGGACTTTTTGCGGCCCCATGGATGGTAGCCTACCAGGCTCTTCCATCCATGGGATTTTCCAGGCAAGAATACTGGAGTGGGTTTCCATTTCCTTCTCCAGGAGATCTTCCCAACCCAGCGACTGAACCTCGGTCTCCCGCGTTGTAGCCAGACGCTTTACCATCTGAGCCACCAGGGAAGTCACCCAATGGCATTACTTAAGCTAATGTGAAATTACTTTTAAACAAAATTTTGAATTTTGTTTTAGCTATAAATTGATAGTTATAATCCAAATAAATAAAGATTTAAAAAATAAAGTGGTTAATCCAAGTAAAAATACTTAAATACAGATCTACTTAAAATGGAGGTATGTTCCTATAACTCCACTGTAAATTAAAAAATGGATTTCCCTGGTGGCTCAGCAGTAAAGAATCTGCCTGCCAAATAGGAGATGAAGGTTTGATTCCTGGGTCAGGAAGATCCCCTAGAGAAGGGAATGGATACTGACTCCAGTATTATTGCCCAGGAAAGGGAAATCCATGTAGTCTGGTGGGCTACAATCCACGACTTATGAAATGTTAAATATGACTTAGTGACTAAACAACAGCAACAAAATTGAAAATATAGTAAGTTTAAAATGCATTTAATACACCTGCCCTAGCTAACATGGTAGCTTAGACTCATCTTCCTTATATGTGCTCAGAACATTTTCATTAGCCTCCAGTTGGTCAAAATTAACACAAAGCCTATTTTATAGTGAAGTGTTTAATATCTCCTGTAATTTATTGACTACTGTGCCAAAGCTGAAAAACGGATTGGTTGAAGAGTATTGGTTATTTACCCTCATGATCCTGTGGCTCCTGATATCTGTAGGTCACTGCCACTGCTCAGCATCACTTGAGAGGATCATAACACATGTTGCTAGCCTGGGAAAGATCAAGTTTCAAAATTCAAAATAGGGTTTCTACTGAATATGTATTGCTTTTGCACCATTGTCAAGTCAAAATAAAAAAAAATCAAAAGTCAAGCCATCATTAAGTCAAGGCTGTCTATACTGAAAAAAGCTAAATGCTGCATTAGTTTCTTGGGGTTGTCAACACAAAATACCACAGACTGGTTAGTTTAAACAACATAAATTAACTTTCTCATGGTTCCTGAGGCTAGAAATCTGCATCAGGGTGTTGGCAGATTTGATTTCCCCAGGACTTCTGTCTTTGCTGCAAATGGCCACCTTGCTGTGTTTTCACATGGCCTTTGCTCTCTCTCATGCCTTCCTTGTGTCTCTTCCTTTTGTGATAAGGCCAACTATCCCATTATTGATTAGTTAGGGTTCCACCCTTGTGACCTCATTCAGCCTTCACTACCTCTGTAAAAACCCTGCCTCTAAATTCTGTGGCATGGAGGATTAGGGATACTGCATATGAATTTTTAGAGAACACAATTTGGTGCATTAAAAAAAAAAAAGAATGATGTAACAGTCTTAGTTCATTTCAGATGTATTTTTATTCAATATATTTATATTTAGGTATATTCATTTTCAGACCATTTAGAAATGAAATATTTTCCACCTTTATTTTAAAATATGCTTTGTAAACTTTCCATCTAAAAACACCGTATCTGCTGCAAGCTTTTTGATCTCTTCATAACAAACATTGGTCAAACATATTTGAGTCACAGTGAATATATGATGCCCAACAGTGACATTTGAATGGAATGTATTATTTTGTTAAAGATGCTCTGTTACTTTTCATAACGTACTCTCTTACCAAAAAAGTAAATAGCTTTGCCTTTGTTCTGTCTGAAAATTCCACGTATAAAGAGGGGTGTGTTTAGATATCTCCAAGTAAGACTCGTGATATTGTTTTATGATGTCAATGATATGTGACATATTAAATTGCATAACACTCAGAGAAAGTTTATCTTAATATTTTATAAGTAATGACATTTACAAAGAATAAAACAGTTTTATTGTTCTGGTTTCTCAGATTTCAGAAACATTAATATAGCTTTCTGAATCAATGTAAAACTGGAAAGCACAGACATTTAGATACTGCAAAAGCTAAATGGATTTAGTATACTTAAATTTCCAAAACATATATTGCATCCCAGATTGTACACAAACAAGAAAATTGTGGCTTTTTAAAAAACATACAAGCAACAAATGTGCTAGTGGAAGAAGACCACATAAAAGCTTTAATTTGTAATAATTTTTAACATATGTTCAGTAGCAGTGTCTGGTTTGAAATGTCATCCAAACACAGCCTTATCTAAGGGTTAATTTACCAAATTTTGTATTATATTTCTTAGTTCATTGGAAAACTTATGATTTTTCTTTAAAACTAAGTAAGAGAGTCCCTGGATGAGTTAATTTGTAAAAGGTACAAAGAATTGACTTTCTCAGCAGCTATATAATTCTCTAGATGTGAACTAGGTAATTTTGAAAATAATAATGCTCATGTAGATGCATAAAAAGAATCTTAAATCTATAATAAATAGGTTCAGCATAAATAAATTCATAATGATTAAAGTCTCAAATCAGTGCAGCAGTTAGTAGGCATACTTTATAAAGTGATTTGCACAAAATGAAGGAATTTGGTATATTTGTTACAGTTCTAGTTAATAGTACTTATATTATTTTCTATCCTTGCAACAATCATTTGATATCAAATCTAATATCCTTATTTTAATGATAAAATATTATAATGAATATGTTCTCCTTAAATGCCAGCTACACAGCTTGTGGGAAGTTGAATTTAGATTCAAATTTAGGTCTATCAGACAGCAAAGGCAGTGCATCTNGTGCTGTCGTGTGGGGAACGAATCGTCGGTCTATATTCGGTTCAGGATACAGGATGCTTGGGACTGGTACACAGGGATGATCCAGAGAGTTGATGTGGAGTGGGTGGTGGGGGCAGGTTCAAGATTGGGAAGTCAGGTACACTTGGGATGAAAAAAAATAAAAATAAAAATAAAAATAAAAAATAAATAAAATAAATTTAAAAATAATATAATAAAATAAAACAGGGGAAAAAAAAAAAGAATACTGGTGTGGGTTGTCAATTCCTTCTTCAGAGGATCTTTCCAATCCAGATATCGAACCTATCATCTCTTGCATTGAGCAGGTGTATTCTTTACCACTGACCCCCTGGTTCTTGTCATAGCAGTAACCAATTTCATTATTATCCCTTAAAATATAGGAAATGTTTTAAAACCTATTTGTGTAGCAAAACATTACATGGGAGTGACCCTTAAAACCCTCCTCATGGTTTGACATAGTAGGTATTCTTCTCTGTATTCCTTTCACAGGACCCTGTGTGTAAGCCAAGTGTGTCATTTACCAAAACATATAGGGATGCTATTGTTCAATCGCCCAGTTAAATCACTTGAATTTGTTTCCTTTGCAAAATAGGTTTTTTGAGAACAATAACTAATTTCATTCATTTTTGTAGTTTTATTGCAACACCAAGCCCAATGCCTGCAACATAGCAAGTATCCTTAAAAACTTGAATTAGCTATATTTGGAACAAATTTAGACAAAGTTGTCTAACCTACTGATACTTCAGAGGGTTCTCTCAATATCAACGTTTGGCTGAAATTTCCACACAGAATTTCCAAAATCAGTGACAATTCTGTGCGTTAGTGAGAAAAAATTCTACAGCAAAATCCCCCATGTTTTACAGTAAACAGTTGCTCAAAAAGCAGATCTCTGAGCCCAGTGAACGAGCTGTCCTGGAGCTTTGCTTGCAAAGCCACCTACCACTGGCACACCTACCTTCTGTGTTTCTGCTCCACTTCTGATTGAGCTGTGCCAGCATAAATTATCTCCTCTTAGTGACTCCCAGCAGTTAATATGCCACATCGCTTATCTTTCTTTGCAATTTTCTGTCCAGCTTGTAAACTTCAAGACAGCACGTACTGAATTTGACAATCAGTGACACAAGCACAGCTTCATTCACACATAGTGCAACCATACATGCAATTCTCTGCCTTCTGAAATTGTATTTCTTTCTTACTTCATTTTTAATATTTGTTAAACTCACTCATTCTGGGAAAAAGACAAATTGTTGAGAGATTATAATTTTTATCTGAAAGGCATATTTCATCTCATACAATAATGTTTTTTGAGGGAGAAAGGGGCATTTTCAATGAGGATACTTGCTATATAGCAATTTAAGTGTTTTGAATAAAATGACATTGGAAAAGCCATCTCCCTCACAAAAAGTCTGACCATCTATTGACAGTATAACCTAAGGCTAAGAAAAAAAAACTTTTAATGGGATTAAACAGCAACAATTTGCTGCCCTTTGGACCATAGCCTGTCAGGCTCCTGTGTCCATGGGATTCTCCAGGCAAGAATACTGGAGTGGGTTGCTATGCCCTCCTCCAGGGTTCTTCTCAACTCAGGGATCGAACCCACTTCTCCTGCATTTGCAGGCCAGTTCTTTATCACTAGCACGACCTAGAAGGCCCAAAACAACCAGAGTTGTTCTTTAATGCAGCAAATATTAGTTAACTTTTTCTAATTAGTCATGTTACTTTGTGGTTTGTAGCAGAGATACAGTGCAGTTATATTTCCATTTCATTTCCCAGTTTAGAGATATAGTGTAAACGATTTTCATAATCGTGCTAGAGTCTCACCCTTGCTGAATGGTGCATACTTCCTTAGACTCCTATAACTTTCCATTTTCTCCAGTGTACTTTAACTCTTCAGACTGTGAATGCTTTTTATCTTAAAGGAGTAAGGCAAATCCAACCTCCATGCCATTTAAAGCATCAACTTCAGTCACCATTAACATACTTAAAATTGTGACAGAGTAGTTGAAGGCAGCACTCTTTCTCAGGTATAAATTCAGTAAAGGTTCTTTTCAAATGCTAATATTTCATATACTGAACAGACTGAAGGAACATCACTCATCAAGGAAAACTAATGTAGCTAATAACATAATATTATAATAAATAAAACATTGTNATCTTAAAGGAGTAAGGCAAATCCAACATCCATGCCATTTAAAGCATCAACTTCAGTCACCATTAACATACTTAAAATTGTGATAGAGTAGTTGAAGGCAGCACTCTTTCTCAGGTATAAATTCAGTAAAGGTCCTTTTCAAATGCTAATATTTCATATACTGAACAGATTGAAGGAACATCACTCATCAAGGAAAACTAATGTAGCTAATAACATAATATTATAATAAATAAAACATTGTAATAATAAGTATGTATGGCTTGTGTAAGGTTGTACAATTGCAAATTCATTTGTCTCCCAGTTTACTCACTTAGAGGAGGAATATTTCACCCTGCTTCAGGGTGAAATATCAGCAAGCTCTTTGAATTTACAGCCCAATCGAAGATAAACAGGTAAGATGTATTTCCCTCTGTAAGGTGTCTCTGGGTTTTGGTTGAGAATTTGGTTGGAATAACTCTGCTGATCTCTGGCGCCATTTATAAGCTGCTATTTCAGACCACAGCCGGGTGAAACCAGGGAGAATCACGGTGAAAGTCCAAGTGTTCTTTTCTCATGTCTACCGACTGTCAGCTCTAAGAAAGATATTCTAAAGTTTAAATAATAAGTTTGCAATTCTCTTTTGAAATATGTCTAATATGTGTTAAATTAAAAACTTAACTAGATCATTTCAAAGCATTTTAATTGTGCCAGACATTTAAAGACATTATTTAAAGAACAAGCAATTTTCCTTCTACGTTCAACAAATCCTTCCTTATTTTACTGTCTTCCTTTCTTTTCCATTTCTTTCCCTTCACTGAATTCCATTCCTGCTCTCAGCTGCCTTTGGTGTTCTGGCCTTTGTTCCCTCAACTAAAGAGTCACTCACTTTCTCTGAGACTCTTTACACATAACTTACTGCCAGTGGCCTGTGAGAGGCTGAGAGATGACTTGCCTGACTGAAGCAACAGACAGGACAAACAAGTCAGAGTCGAGTGAACTAAATCATGGAATGTCTTGGAAAAATAAAAACAGCTCAGGTTTAACAGACAAGCAATGAGAAGCCATTGAATAAATTCTAAAGCAAGAAAAGGCTTGATCTTCTTAGACATTAAATAGAACTCATTTTTGAGCACTTCTTTCACACTATGAAAATTTACTCTCAGTAATGATGTTAAAGTTCTATTAAAACAAAGATGTTGCAACATTTAAAAAATANTGATTTTAGAAACTTTGGAATCCTGGATCAAAAAGGAGGAATATGAAGACATGAGAGAGGATCTAGATGGGCAGGATCTCAATGGATCAGAGGTCCTTGAAGAGGAAAGGAATATTTAGGGATGCGTTATTTGAATTTGGCATTCCATTTTAATTTTTGTTGACTTTTAACTATGACTGCATTAACTTGATTTTTATTTCATTTTCTCAGTGATTGCTCTAAGAATTGTATCACACATTATTAACTTATCAGAGTCCACTTAAAATTTCTATTATATATTTCATATAAAATAAAGAAAACTGAAATAAAGTATTTACTACTTTCCCATCATTTGTGTTTGAGTGTGTATACTAACTACTGTGATATAAAGGATAATATTTGTTTTAAACAAGTATATATGTTAAATAAATGAAGACAAAAATGTGTTAAAAATATCTTCCCACATTTTCCCTTTCTTGTGTTTTAATCCTTGCTACAAATCTGAGTTTTTGTCTGAAGTCAACATTGCTCATACTGAAGGAGTTTCTTTGTGTTTTTTTTTTTTTTTAATGTTTCTGGAAGTACAGATATGTTGGTAAAAACATTTCTCAATTTTTATCTTTAAAATGGCATTTTGCCTTACTTTTGAAGAACATTTCTTCTGGATAGTATATATATATATATATATATTTTTTTTTTTTTTTCCAGAACTTTACAAATGTTGTTCTACTCCTCTGGTCTTTATTTCTGGTGGGAAGAGAGGGGTAGTTTATATCATGATGTTCCTGTATGTGATCTATCATTTTCTTCATTTATTGATTTCAGGATTTTTTTTCTTCATTTTTGGTTTTTAGTAGTTTATTACATGTCTGAGAGTAGTTTTCTTTCTATTTCTCTTTCTTGAAGTTGAGTTAGAAAGTTTATGGTTTTCATAAAATTTGATAAAATTTTCTACCCCTAATTCTTGAAAAAATATTTTCCCCATTTTCTGGACCTCCATCTATATTGTGTGAATCTCCACTAATGCTCTCTATTCAATCTTTTCTTTTTCTCTCTTTTCTCAAAGTAAGTGATGTACATTATCCTATTTTCATGTTCATTGACCCTACCTTTTGCCATACTTAGCCTGATCTTAAGTCCTTTCACTGAATTTTGCAGTTGAAATGTTGTAAATTTTATTTCTAAAATGTTCATTTGTTGGGTTTTTTCTATTACTCTGCTGAGATTATCAACTGTTCCAAAATTTTAACTTTTTAAAAAATTGAAATGGCAGCCCACTCCAGTATTCTTTCCTGTAAAATCCCATGGACAGTGGAGCCTGGTAGGCTACTGTCCGTGGGGTCACAAAGAGGCGGACATGACTGAGCGACTTCACTTTCGCTTTATACATTTTAAAAAGTTGCTCTATAGTTTTATGTATTCATTGCAATATCTGGACCATCCTCTGGTTGGCTTCCATTGATAGTCACATATCTCACTTTCAGCAGCTACAAGGTGTGAGAAATGCTGGAAATATATAACAGTGACTCTAACAGTCCATCTGAAAGCAGTGTTCTAGGACACTTGCTGATAAAGATCATAACTCTAACTAATGTTGTGGAGTTGATGAGTTGAAGCATTTGGGTCATCAGAGAAGAGAAGGATTCTTAAAGTTATGTAGGTAAGCTTTATCATTTCTTTCTCTCAAGTCCATCTTTATTGAATATCTGTAATTTAGAAAATGTTCTGTTAAAATTCCCAAAGACTGACTGCATGGCATGGGAATTATGATCACACTGTCTAACTAAGTAGCTAAAGCATGAATTCTTCAGCAGCAAAGACCTTACTCTGATGTAATTGCCTTCAGTAGGAAAGAAAAGATGACTTTGTGGGAGAACTGTTTTCAAATAAAACTAAAGTAATTTGCTTTGAACAAGTTATTTACTAATGTACAAATTGAACCACTTCAAAAATGCAAAGCAGAACATATTTTGATGGAAAAGATTAAATGATTTTTCTGATGTTTTAAATAGATAAAATTCAAATAATAACCTAATTTGGCTGTCGGCTTCATTGACTCTACTAAAGCTTTTGACTGTGTGGATCACAAGAAACTGTAGACAATTCTTAAAGAGATGAGGATACAACTACTGGTCTCATGAGAAACCTGTATTCAGATCAAGAAGCAATAGTCAGAACAAGACAATGAATTGGTTCAAAATTGAGAAAAGAGTTCATCAAGGCTGTATATTGTCACCCTGCTTATTTAACTTATATGCAGAGTACATCATGTGAAATCCTGGAATGGATGAATCCCAAGTGGAATCAAGATTTCTGAGAGAAATATCAACAGCCTCAGATATACAGGTGATATCACCAAATGGCAGGAAAAGAAGAGGAACTAAAGAGCCTCTTGATGAAAGTGAAAGAGAGAGTGACAAAGCTGGCTTAAAACTCAACATTCAGAAAACTAAGATCATGGCATCCAGTCCCATCACTTCATGGCAAATAGATGAGGAAAAAGTGGAAACAGTGACAGATTTTCTTTTCTTGGGCTCCAGTATCACTGCAGATGGTAACTGCAGCCATGAAATGAAAGACACTTGCTTCTTGGAAGGAAAGCTATGACAAAATTAGACAGCATATTAAAAGGCAAAGATATCATTTTGTCAACAAAAGTATCATAGTCAAAGCTATGCTTTTTCCACTAGTCATGTACGGATGTGAAAGTTGGACCATAAAGAAGGCTAAGTGCTGAAGAATTGATGTTTTCAAATTGTAGTGTTGGAGAAGACTCTTGAGAGTCCCCTGTACTGTAAGGAGATCAAACCAGTCAGTCACTGGAAGGACTGATGCTGAAGCTGAAGCTTCAATACTTTGATCACCTGATGTGAACAACCAACTCATTGGAAACAACTCTGATGCTGGGCAAGACTGAGGACAGGAGGAGAAGAGGGCACCAAAGAATGATCTGACTGGATGGCATCACTGACACAATGGACATGAGTTTGAGCAAACTCTGGAAGCTAGTGAAGGACAGGGAAGCCTGATGTGCTGCAGTCCATGTAGCAACAAAAAGTCAGACACTACTTAGAGATTGAACAGCAGCAACAAGTCAGCTCTTATTATTTTTCTCGCGAACTTTGTAATCTTGTCTTTAAAATAGAGAAATACGTTTCTTCACTTTTTGTTCTTTCAAGTTTAGCTATTTTAAAAACTTTACATATGCTTCTATGTGAGAGAGAGCACATTGGATTTAAACTCATGAGTGGCATTTTATTATATTTCATATACTAGATATATTGAATAAAATATATGGTCATAGTCTTATAATCTAGAAGTTAATTTTATGAGGTGACATTTATGCTTAAGTTTGTAGAACATCATTAAAGCTTGATGTCTACACATCCAACTTTATATAATATATAAATATGTGTAGAGTTGTCAACTTTTAACAAGCCCATGTATTGGTTAATATAATATGCAAAAACAAAAACAAAAATCTTCCTTACAAACCTGTGAAAAGTAAGAAAATCCTTTACATTAGAGAGTAGATCTCATAAATGAAATTTTCAGCCATAATTTCTTACTTGATGAAATGAAATTTATTTTAAAAAACATTAACATTATTTCAATTTATCAATGTGCTTTATATCTGTTCCTAATTTAGAAACATGCATGCCCTAACTATACATTTATGGCTTCTCTTCTCTGAAAAATGTCCATCCTCTATTTCTCAGTACTTCCCTTGTAAACTGTAACAAATACAATTAAACACTTCCAAACCTTAGATTTTATTGATAGAAACTACATGAAGTCACTACACTAGGCTTCCCTAGTGACTCAGTCGGTATATAAACTGCCTGCGGTGCAGGGAGATCCAGGTTCAGTCCCTGAGTTGAGAAGATCCCCTGGAGGAGGGCATGGCAACCCACTCCAGTCTTCTTGCCTGGAGAATCCCATGGACAGAGGAGCATGGCGGGCTACAGTCTCTGGGGTCATACAGAGTCAGACACAACTACCTGACTGAGCACAGCACAGCTCCCTCTGCAGACTTATTACTGCCAAATTCACATATATTAATTGTTGCTAGATGGACTTAAAGTATGGTAAATTTAATTTATCACTGAAGCCACAACATTTTGATATGTGAAAGTTATTGCTGTTAAAAATACTACAAGAGAACTGGATAGGACAAGAATAATGATGATAACTCCAAGCACATTTATTAGCAACTAGTTTAACTGTATAATCCTTGGTTGGCAAGGATGATGAAAATGTTTACTTAGGCAGACTTTCTGATGAGGAGAATTAATATTCTGGAGTACATTCTAGAGTAGACCTTGAACCAACTTAACTTCTTTCTTTTCAACTAGAAGCAAATTACTAGGGAAGCTCAAGAACCAAATAGAGTAAGAAAGCATTACATTAATCCTGTATGAAGCCAAGAGGGATTTATATACACACCTGATCATATAAAACCTTAAAATAGCACTTGTTTGTCTCTTCTACTTGAAACAGAGTCATAATAGAATCTAGCTGACTCATAGGGTATGTCGTGGGCCTTAATATTGGAAAATTGGTGAAAGCAGCAAAGTGTTTCTTAGCATTCACTTCAAATAAAGCTATCTTCTACCTGCTAAATGGCAGGCCTCTTTGAAATTTGTAGAAATGCCAGAAGCTCTTTCAAGACTGCATAGAATAGTCTGGTTTCTTTAAGACATCATTTTTCACAGTTCTGAATACCNTGGTTTTGATTTGCATTTCTCTGATAACGAGTGATCTTGAGCATCTTTTCATGTGTTTGTAAGAGCCATCACTTTAATAAGCCCTCAAGTTTCTGAAAATATTCTGACAAATTTAGCAATGCCGCAGCCATCCTATAAAATGAGAGGAGAAGTTCACCCTTTGCTTGCTTATTAACTTGGAAAACCAATCCCAGATAAACTTGGTTCATAGAGTAGTGGATCTTTCTTAGTTAGTCTTAAGATGTGCTGGGACTACAGTGGCAAGCCAGAGAAGTATGAGGAACCAAAAAATATTAGGAACAATAGTGTCATGGAAGGTGCAAGCAACTGCATCTTATGTCATTAATTGCTTTACTGTTCAGGATTTAAAATGTAATGCACAATTCTTTATCATATCATCCATCAAAAACTGGCAGTGGAGAGGTATAATGTATGAAAATTAAAACCTGCTTGTTATCGGAAATCTACAAGCTTGAACACCATCCATCAAAATCAGAGAGATGCAGGATAATCCGAGTTTAGAGAAATAAATATGTGTACAGGTTATTAATGCTTCTTGTTAAATATGTTAGCAATATTAATTTACTTAATATTTGATCTTTTATGATGTGGAGAACAGAAAATATAAACAAATAGGAATGCCAATTGAAAACTTATAGTTTAAATATTTCCTTAGAAAATAAGTTGTTTATAAAACATGTTGGCTAAAATAGAAAGAAAGATAAAGTGTGCCATTAAAAGAATGTTAATATTTCAGGAAATCATAGAATAAGTTCCCCTTCTTTTTCTTTTCAAAAACCTGCTCTTGATTTCACTAGAGTTAAATTTATACTTCATTGTTGCTTTTCTTTTGAGAACTATGACCATAATATTGATTTGGCATCTTGCTCAAGACATTCAGCTTTCCCCTGTAAGTGGAGGAAAAGAAAGAGCAAAGTGATCGGTGCTCTAAAGCACAGAAGTATGATCCATGCCATTTGAGAAACAGTTATTGAACCATTGAATTGATCATTAGTTGAAATTGTTCCTCAGGCTGAAAGACATAAAATAATCTGGTGCATAGAGTCTTGGGTAATGTAAGAGAAACACTCTAACAAGAAATGCAGTGCCTGAAAGAGCACCATAAGGAAATGGAAATGGTCCAGCTGGAAATGTACTACAGAAGGAAGGCATGACAGTGCTCACTGTGAATGTGAGTATGGAACCAGCTGTGTGGAAACAGCTCAATTTTTGAGTATGAGAGAATTTCTCAGGACTTTATTTAATAGAAATGCTACTATCTTTAATGTAAAATCAAAATATAACTATAACTATATATTGACTTCTTGATGGCTCAATTGGTAAAGAATCCATTTGCAATGCAGGAGACAATTATGGGATGCCAGGGAAAACAAAAGACAGTAGCTTAATACCTTTCAATGGCACCAATAACATTACCGACAGCAATTCATATTCACTTGAAAAATATCTTGCTCTATTTCCAGTTCCTCTGTGCACTCACTGAACTCATATTCTATTCCAAAATGTCACAAAACTCCACCCACCAAAGCAGGCAGTCTGTAACATGGTCAGTAGCACTTCGGGGACCTCAGATACATGGAGCACAAAGCCATCTATTAACTCATTTATTCATTCAGCATTTTCTGTGTTAGGTATTGGGAAGATTAAGCGATTAATAAAAGAAACAAAACATATATCATTGACCATAAATATTGACATACTATTACAAACATAATGTGAATCATAGGCATTAAAATCAGTTTCACTTACTTGAGTGATTTAGAATTCTATGACAAGAAAGTTAATAAATTAAATAAGCCATCTAGTTCTCTCAACCTACCACATGCACATTGACAAATAGTATTTGTCATTATTCTTTCTTTTATTGTTTCTTTAATTTCTTTGCAATATCAAAGGAGATATCAGAGCTTGACCAACAGTTCACTGCTTCTTTCAAAGAGATAAGACAAAGTAAATAGAACATTTCTTATAATTAATGTAATCACAGATTGCTTTGATATGTAGCTGGTCAGAGAAACAGGGATCCCACCAGAATTGTGAGAATGGTACAAACAGTTTTATTTGCCAGTGATAGTTCAAGACATTCTGCAAAACTAAGAAGAGAAGTATATTTGGGAAGGAAAGAATTTCAAATACTAAACTCTTTTAGTTGGGCAATAGCAAATTCATTTTTGTATAAAATATTCATAGTTTTTCAGGAAAGTTAATAGGACATATCAATATAATTATAATTATTTTATAATTTGACACAAACTTTAAAAAATATATTAATATACTTGCAAAAGAAATACATTTTCTTTGTTATGATTCATTTGGCATAGTAAATCACCAAAGTTAGTATAATATGAGAGTCATTTTATTTTAAGACAATCTCGAGGAGTTAGCTACAAGAGATAATTTTTCATGTAAGTCTCTGAATGCTGTTCACCAAGGAAGCTGATCTATATATTTGTCTTTTTTTATATATATTTCAATCTTATATTGAGATATTTTAAAAAAATGCATGAAAACATGCATCTTTAAAGTAGCTGGAATTTGTCCACTACTACATTGCTCTTTTATTGAGGCATGTCTAATAGACTTCAGGGACATATTAATCGACACAATGAAAAAGAGAGTTAGAAATAGAAACAGACTATTTCCCAAAGCAGTTGCACCATTTAAAATTTCCACCAGGTGTGTAAAAGGGTCCCAGTTTCTCCACATACGTTTCCTATCCTCTCTCTTTTCTACTGTCACAATCCTGGAGGGTGCGAAGTAGTATCTCACTGTGGTTTTGATTTGTATGTCTCTAGTGTAGTGGCACCCCACTCCAGTACTCTTGTCTGGAAAATCCCATGAACGGAGCAGCCTAGTAGGCTGCAGTCCATGGGGTCGTTAAAAGTCAGACATGACTAACTTCAATTTCACTTTTCACTTTCATGCATTGGAGAAGGAAATGGCAACCCACTCCAGTGTTCTTGCCTGGAGAATCCCGGGGACAGGGGAGCCTGGTGGGCTGCTGTCTATGGGGTCCCACAGACTCGTACACGACTGAAGTGACTTGGCAGCAGCAGCAGCAGCAGTGACTAACAAGAGCTTCCCTCATAGCTCAGTTGGTAAAGAATCTGCCTGCAATGAAGAGACCCGGGTTCGATTTCTTGGTTGAGAAGATCCCCTGGAGAAAAAAATGGCAACCCACTCCAGTGTTCTTGCCTGGAAAATCCCATGGAGAGAGGAGTCTGGTGGGCTACAGTCCACAGGGTCGCAAGAGTCGGACACGACTGAATGACTAAAGAGAGAGAGAGAGAGAGAGAGAGAGAGAGAGAGACACTACCAGGGATTCCCAGGTGGCATTAGTGGTAAAGAACTTTCCTGCTAATGCAGAATATATAAGAGACAGTTTTATCCCTGTGTTGGGAAGATCCCCTGGAGGAGGGCATGGCAGCCCACTCCAGTATTCTTGCCTGGAGAATCCCATGGACAGAGAAGCCAGGCGGACTATGGCACATAGGGTAGCTAAGAGTCAGACATGACTAAAGTGACTTAGCATGCACATATGGAATGACCAGTAATGTTGAGCATATTTTAGTGCATTTGCTGGCTATTTGCTTATTTTATTTGTTGTTGTGTTGTTCACTCTCTAAGTCATGTCTGATTCTTTGAGACCCCATGGCCTGCAGCATGCCAGGTTTCCCTGTCCTCCACTATCTCCTGGAGTTTGCTCAAGTTCACATCTATTGAGTCAATGTTGATATCTAACATCTCATCCTCTATCGCCTTCTTCTCCTTTTGCTTTCAGTTGTTCCCAGCATCAGGATCTTTGGAGGTCTTATTTGGAAAAATGTTTATTTAAATTTTTTGTTCATTGTATTAAATGGATATCTGTCTTTACTATTAAACTATTAACATTTAAAAAATATCTTCTGGAAACAANTGTTGATATCTAACATCTCATCCTCTATCGCCTTCTTCTCCTTTTGCTTTCAGTTGTTCCCAGCATCAGGATCTTTGGAGGTCTTATTTGGAAAAATGTTTATTTAAATTTTTTGTTCATTGTATTAAATGGATATCTGTCTTTACTATTAAACTATTAACATTTAAAAAATATCTTCTGGAAACAATTCCCTTTTCTGATACGTTATTTGCAAATATTTTTGCCATTCTATGGACTGCCTTTTCACTTTCTTGATAGTGTCATTTGAAACACAGAAGTTTTGAGTTTTGATGTAGTCCAATTAATCTACTTATCCTTTTGTTATTTGTGCTTTGATATTGTATCTAAGAACTAATTGCTTAACCTAAAAATCACATAGATTTATTCTTACATTTGCTTGTATTAATTATCATTTTAGCTCTTACATTTAGACTTTTTATCTATTTGGAAAGAATTTTTATATAGGGTTTTAGATAGTGTTTCACTTTATACTTTTACATGTGGATATCCAGTTGTCTTAGCATTATTTCTTTAGAAGACTATTCCTATCCTCCCAAAACCCATCCCATGTTTAACTGTTCAGCAAGCTCACCAAAAACCAGTTGGCTGGCCACAAACACAAGGCTTTATCTCTGAACTCTCAATTTTATTCCACTTATTGATCTATTTATCTTTATACAGGTATTACACAATCTTACTGTATCTTCATAGCAAAATTGGAAATACATGTGAGTTCTCAACTACTTTCTTATTTCTACAAATATTTTAGCTGTTCTGGTTCTTTGCATTTCCCTATGAATTTTAGGATCAGCTTGTATTTATCACTACGAACAAAGCTAGTGGAGGTGATGGAATTTCAGTTGAGCTATTCCAAATCCTGAAAGATGATGCTGTGAAAGTGCTGCACTCAATATGCCAGGATATTTGGAAACCTCAGCAGTGGCCACAGGACTGGAAAAGGTCAGTTTTTATTCCAATCTCAAAGAAAGGCAATGCCAAAGAATGCTCAAACTACTGCACAATTGCACTCATCTCACATGCTAG
>SJYA01002807.1:139366-235291 GCA_006410615.1 Neotragus moschatus
AATTAAATTCATTGTATTTCACACTTAAAGACTGGTTTAAGTGTATGAATTTTAACACTGACCTACTACAAATTAGTAAATTCTATAGCAGATTTAGATAAAATCTAAATTGTTTTAACCGAACAATATAAATTTCATGTAATAAGAAAATATTATTATATGGAAAGTTTGAAAAATTAATAGAAACATCTGATCACTTTCCACTTTAAAGTATGAATTTCTTTTTTAAACAACTGAGTGTATTTCTTATTTGGGGAGAGTAAGTTTTTACTTTATTTGTGAATTATGTAGAGAAACTGTAAAAGGATACAGGAGGAATTTTCTATCTTCCTGCTATCATAGTCCCAACTAGTCAAGCACTTACTAGACAACTACAAATAATAACAAAGAGACAAATTGTCCTTTAATTACCAGAAACAAATAGACTCTAGGAAGACAATGTAGAGCAGTCAAAACTTCGACCACTCAATCACTGTGCACACACATCCCTTCTGTCCAGAGTATCTGCCCACAGGACTCACATCAAATGCAGTTGTTGGACTATACACATTTCCTCTGTCATGCAGATATCCCTCTCCATTAAGCCAGCAAATTAAAGATGCTGCATTAAAAAATTAATAAAGAAAAAGCAAAGTGAAAAAATTTTGTTAAGGCATTCAACTCTTACCCAGTTTTTTTTTTTTTTTCTGCTTCTTGACATCAGACTTTTCCCTAAGTACAGGTAAAGTGTCAGTGTTGAGGACTCCTACATGTAAATTTAATACTATGTTTGAATAGAAGAGAAAGATAACACATTATTTAGTATTTAATGAATTCCCATCCTATTATATAGAACACACACACATATATATATATGAAAAAAAAAGTCTGCAGTTAGAAGTTCATATAAATGATAAGGTAGATAAATCTATTTTGAGGCAGAGAGAGAAGAAAGTTGTATAGAAAAGAAGTAGAAATTGGGATAATAAATGAAGAATATGGACACATGAGTTTATGTACTTATATGTGTAGATGATGATGTATATACATGTATCTTAATATATACAATTGATAGTGAAAAATTAAAGTTCTGAGAATATATGTCATTCTGTTCATTGATTAGAGCAAAATCAATTCCTGTGATTTAAAATATAATTCAAATACACCCTGTTTTTATTTTAAACATTTTGAATCATAAATTATATTATGAGACAGTAGTCCAACCCAAATCACCATTTAGTGACTTAAAACCCAGCATGGTCACTGAGTGAGTCACCCAGAAATGTAACTTCTATACTCTATTTGAACAGTACTGCTTGCTGTTTTCCTCTGCAGAAATTCCCTGGGAGAGTGAGTTTGTTTGTTTTTCCAATAAACAATAATTTTTTAAAGAATGATGAATATTAGTTCCAAAGAGGGAAAACAAATATTAAAGGACTTTAGCTACTCCCGTTGAATTTTTAGGCATGAAAATCCAAGGGGTATTTTGGGAAAGACAGCCAATATGTGCTATAAAGAAAAATGGGTATAATTAAGTAGAAGAAAGTCCTATTAAATGTTGAATTTTATGAATGACTTACATAAATACAGGAGTATTCTCAGATCACAGTTAAATTCTTGGGTTTTATAATATTCTGATAATCATCTTCTCTCAATAAACATAGAAGCTTGGTTATATAATAATGTTTAGATTTTGAGAGTGGGATTCCACATAGTTGGATTTCATACATTACAGCAACATGAAAATTTCACGGAAACTCATCAATATAATTGTGACTGTGATAGAAAGCATCTTCTCCTTAATTACACTTACCAGGAGCTATGCTTTTAGCCGGCAAAGCCAGTGCAGCAAATCTGTTTCTAAGGCTGCATTGTTCTAATCCTCAGTTCCTGTGTTCGCACTGATAACTGTGTGGCCTGAAAACAGGAAGTCTTCCCCCTCTGCGGCTGCTTGGAATTGCTCTAATTTGTCCTGGTAATGGGTGCCAGATGTCAGGGTCTAAAAGGAAGCCGGAGCAGGCAAAAGATGGCTATTCTGACCTTCTATTGAATTCCAGAGCGCTTACCCTCTTTTGTCTTCTGCGAAAATCACATATTCACAAACATACTTAACCAAGTTGGGCCAGGCGGCCTCCTTCCTGGGGAAGCAGTCACAGCAGAAGAGAGATGGCAGCTTGACAGTACCCGGGAAGGGTGACACCTGCCTCAGTTCTCCGGGCTGTCTTGCGGGGTGAGAGGTGGGGGGAGCAGAGAGAAAAAGGAGAGAAAAAAATGAACCAATGTCATCCGCATCCACAGAAGCACCTCCTGTATCCTGACTGCTGCTGCTTCAAAACTGCACTCTCCTCAATGGGCTCTTTGACATCTCCTTTTAGGAAAGACGATGCATAGGGTTTGAGGTTTTGTTTCCATCTGCCTTTTATTTTTCAGTAACTCCAGGGATAAAATGTCTTTGCTGGTAGACTGTATAACTAATTTATTGCATTTGTCACCCCATTTGTCTGGGTAAAATACGTTCAAATCTGGAAAAGTCTCAGCAGAGTAAATCAAAGTGAATACAGTCAGATGCCTGCTGCTGTTGATAAGAGTACAAACTGGTGATAAAGTCGATCAACTAGTACAGGATTTACATGTCTGGGCATTTAAATCACATTCGTGTTAACTGATTTTCTACAGGTTCACAGGACTGCACGCAACTTGGTTCCTATTTGTAATGAAGTTTCTATCCCCCAAATTTTCAAATAGATTTTTTTCTTGGTGTAAATGGCAGATTTTTGTTCGCAAACAGTGATCCTACAGGAGGTATCTTTGTTTTCTTTTGTAAAGGTATAGTTAGAGAATAGAAATACCATCCTGAGGGAAAATCAAGCATTTTGTTTCCTCAGAAAAAGTAAGGAGTGATTGAAAAAAGGCAGTTCAACTATTTATTCTATTAAACAGCTTTGTCATCCAAGCAGCACATGAGATTTGAAAATTCAGATAAGTATCTAAAGTTATTTTAACAGTTGTCATTATTCAGTATTTGCCTATCCGAGCTGGAAATGCTAAAATTTAAAATCAGTAGGAAATGTTAAGCTTATTCAAGGTTCACTGTCCCAGTGAAATGACACAACTGTCCTGGACACCTCCTTACAATGAAGCTAGTCTGAGTTTGTGTTTTTCTCCTCTTTCTTTCCCCCCAAATGACAGAAGATTCAAGTATATTTTAGTTTTCCTTGAGATTTTCAATAATTTTATAATCCAATTTTATTTTTTTTTCTACAGNTTCAGTATTTGCCTATCCGAGCTGGAAATGCTAAAATTTAAAATCAGTAGGAAATGTTAAGCTTATTCAATGTTCACTGTCCCAGTGAAATGACACAACTGTCCTGGACACCTCCTTACAATGAAGCTAGTCTGAGTTTCTGTTTTTCTCCTCTTTCTTTCCCCCCAAATGACAGAAGATTCAAATATATCTTAGTTTTCCTTGAGATTTTCAATAATTTTATAATCCAATTTTATTTTTTTTCTACCGTAATTTGCTTTATCTAAGATTTCTTTGAGAATAACAAATATTTAAGAGTTAAGGTCTACATAAATACACTGAAAGCCTGTGGAAAACCCAGCTACATTTGTTGGCATCCCTAGTTTCTGATCACTGATAAGGTAGTTATAAATGGTAACTGACTTATTTAGTATATGCCCCAGAAACACCTTCTTAAGTTTGTCCAGACCATTCTTGTAAAAATCTGAGCATGACGGAGGCACGGGACTCTCTAAGTACTCGGGCAAAAGCAAAAACAGTTTTCAGTGACAGGGGTTCTTCCCTCTGCCAGTGGAGCTTGTTTGACCTCTTTGATACTCATTTTCTCATCTTCAGAACAGGATTGANTCTTTGAGAATAACAAATATTTAAGAGTTAAGGTCTACATAAATACACTGAAAGCCTGTGGAAAACCCAGATACATTTGTTGGCATCCCTGGTTTCTGATCATTGATAAGGTAGTTATAAATGGTAACTGACTTATTCAGTATATGCCCCAGAAACACCTTCTTAAGTTTGTCCAGACCATGTAAAAATCTGAGCATGACGGAGGCACAGGACTCTCTAAGTACACGGGCAAAATCAAAAACAGTTCTCAGTGACAAGGATTCTTCCCTCTGCCAGTGGAGCTTGTTTGACCTCTTTGATACTCATTTTCTCATCTTCAGAACAGGATTGATATCTCTTATTTTGTAAATATTCAATATGATAATATTGGAGAAAGCACCTGGAACACATCAGATGCTCTAAAAATTTCATTGTAAACTATATTGTATTTCAATGCATTAGCATAGGAATCTCAGACTATTAGCTAGATTTGTACTACTAATTGTATACATTTTATAATGGTTACATATATAATTACTTATGAAAAATTATAGTGTTGCAACGTTCCTTGATGTTTCTCAAGGCATGTTTACTGAACCACACCTAGATGTCCATACCCAGGCCTACATGGCCTCATTGGAATGCAGTCATGTTAATACACCTATGAGAGTCCTTGCAATGTAACAGCAGACAGAACTTTCTAGTCTCAGCTAGGCTAATCAATCTAACAATGAGAGGAAATCAGCTGGACTAAAGTAACCCTGTGCTGTTTCTTATCAGCTCTGGTCTAGACGCTTCCATTCTTCCTGACTCGTCTACGCAAGCAACCTCAGCACTCAGGAACTGATTTTTCTCATCGCCTGCTCTTCAGGCTTTGGCAGCACTAGGTATTGACTGAGTAGCTGGTGATCCTCACCCTGTATGTGAGATTTCTCTAGTGACTGTGCTCTGAGGTAAAGATGACTCTAGTCAGAGGTCCTGCTGTTCCAGCTTTCTCTAACTGCAACAAACAAACGCACTTCCAGCAGCCCTAACGTTTGCTTTATAAAGAGAATATCCATACATTAGATATGACTTTACTATTTCCCTCCTTTTTCTTTCTCATTAACAATCGGTTCTGTTGGAAACAAGAGAACCAGAGAAGGACTGACAATATAATAAATTTTTTAGAACTTGATACCTATGTTTGAAAAGATACCATAAGGTTGTTTACTCATTTCTACAAATACTCAGGATAGTAATTTTGCTTGATAGTATCTTGGGTAATTTTTAAAATGACGTAAGGTCATTATGGTAAGGAAGTATTTGGGAGATGGTAGGTTTTTCATTTAGAAGGAGTATATTTATTTATTGCCTGCCTGACTCTCTAGGTACTATTTAGCTCAAATGAAACCCTAACATGAACATTTTGACTGGAAAATATTAACCATTATTCCTCTTTCTTCTCTTCTTATAGTCCTTATAAGGATTTATACCTTTATAGTCCTTATATTCCTTATAAGTCCTTATACCTCTCAGTTAACTGAAAAGCAGAGAGCAAATACAGAACATTAACTATAAAAATAGCTGAAATAGCTGATACATGGAATTATATCTCCATAACTCTGACAAACACACAGGGGTTTCTTATGCTTCAGCCTCTTATGGTTAAGCACAGAAAGATCAACCATTAACTTTGATTCTTGAGTTCTAAAAAAGAAGATGAGGATACTTTAAAAAAATAAGGTCGCTCATTAAAGTTGAAAACATACCATGCTATGTGTCAAAGAACTAATTCAGGAATTTTCTCTTTAAATAATGTACATACCAGAAGGCATAGTGATCAATCACTCAGCTGTGTCCGACTCTGTGAGACCTCATGGATTGTAGCCCACCAGGCTCCTCTGTCCATGGGATTCTCCAGGCAGGGATATGGGAGTGGGCAGCCATTTTTTCCTCCAGAGGATCATAGGTTCAGATAAATAATGTTGTGGAAATTAACTGCTCATACACTAAATCCTGTACAGTGGGATGAACAGTGAGCTTCGGATTCTAGGTGTAACTATAAAAACCACTAACCATATACTCTTGAACACATAACTTGAAGCCCTTTGTCAAAGTTTCCCCATATAAAATGAAATATAGGAGGATATTCTATTTGTGGATAAGATTAAGATAATGCATCTAATTGTCAACTAATTTGCAATTAAAATTTGATAGGGAAAACTGTCAGATAACCAGTAAAAAATGATGTTTTTCTCTATTTTTGATCGAAAAAAATATTCCCCAGCCAATTTGCCCTTGTTTTATTTTACACAATTAAAAAAAGCTCTTGTTTCTCATTGCCCTTGCATATTTTACTGCCATCTTTTACTTTCCTCTCTGAAGGCAGAAGTATTCTTATGACTTGAGGATTTTCTCTAAACAAACACACAGGGATGTCTTTCCCACTGAACAACAATGATGGAGTAAGTTACCACCAATGGGTAAAGGCTTTCTTCCCATCTAAGAAGGCTTTGTTGAAATGCACTTTTATTGTTTTGAAAAGTTAAAATCATCTATTAGCATTTACTAATGCTAGTTTTATAATCCACATGAATAAGGCATTAAAATTCAACATGAATAGGGCATTAAAATTCAGTCAGAACATACTTCAGTACTGCATGTTGGCAACCATTTTTACTCTAAACAAATCCGTAGAAGATGTGAATCGTAGGTCTGTCTTTATGATTATTGGTAGGTACATGACACTGGACAGGCTAATAATAGCACCTGTCCCTACCCATCACCACTGAAATAAATCCAAGAATGAGGGTGAAAGAGTTTCATTCCTTTTCTAGAATTTTCTAGTTTGACTTTCCTGTAAAAATGAATTCATTTAACTTTCTTGCAGTTACCTTGTAAGGTTAACAATTGTTTGTGGCTGTGTTTGATAACCCTCTCATATATCCATTTACACATGAATACACATAAACCTGGAACTTCCCAGATGGCCCAGTNAAAAAAAAAAAAAAAAGATATAATTTAGAACATATCAACTTTTAAAATAAAATATGCAACATTAAATACTCCTATTTAAGGAAAACTTTTCTTAAGGAAAATATATTTGAGTTCATATTTGCAGGAAAAATAAGAACTAGCAAAATTAAGGGCACTGGGTCAGGGGATGGAAAAGAGCTTTTGTATAATTTCGTTCATCTATTTATTTTTGGCTGTGCTGGGTGTTCATGCTGTACAGGCTTTTCTTTAGTTGCTGCAAGCAGGGGCTACTCTCTAGTTGTAATGTGCGGGCTTCTCATTGAGGTGGCTTCTCTTGTATCTGAGCACAATCTCTAGGGCACACAGGCTTCAGTAGTTGCAGCTCTCTAGAGCACAGGCTCAATAGTTGTGGTCCACGGGCTTAGTTGCTCCGTGGCATGTGGAATCTTCCCAGACCAGGGATCAAACCTGTGTCTCCTGCACTGGCAGGCAGATTCTTTACCAATGAGCCACCAGGGGAGCCCCAAAAAGAGTTTTTGAAATGAAATGAACAGTTCTGGCAAAGACTGTGAAATAAATAGTACAGAACGTGGATTAACAGAAATCTTGGAGTCGTATTAACAGCAATCTAAATTTGCCCACAATGAATTGGCTGAGATGTGCTGAGGCTAGGTCCCACTTGGCCTCTTGGTAAGAGGAAGGGTCATGTATGGTCAGATTGTGATTGTTTTCTTAAGAATACCAGATGCATTGAAAGACTCAGACAAACTAGAGTTTTTCTTTTAACAAAATAATAATTTCTGCTTTTTGAAGAGTGGGAAGAGGGAAACATAAGTAGAGAGCACTTAAAACTCTTGCAGAACCCTTAGTAAAATATGAAGGACTAAACTATTAGCAGAGGTAAAGGATGGGGGAAGGAATAGTTGGGTTTAAACTGCTTCGCAAATACCGATGCGAATATGAATGCCCTACATATGTTAAAATACAGATTCTGATTGGACGGGGCTGGAGGGAGGGTCCTGGGACTACACATTTCTAACAAGATTAATAGTGATTCGATGCTATTGGTCCAACAACCAAATATTGATGTTCGAAGTGCAAAGGATCAGAGACATATTTCTCCTCTCTGTGATGCTCAACTGTTTAAACAAAATTTTGCAACACTATTTTGTATCCTGAAACAAAATCCATTGATAAGATAATCTATCAAAATATGCACATAAATTTAAAGGGCTCGATAATATGCCCTAAGAATAATTACAAAAGGGAGAAATAAAGTGAAAAGCAATTATAAGAAATGAATATGGATTTCAAAATGAAAGTATTCAAAGATAACCATACTAGAAGACATATAATCATTTCACACCAGTCCTTAAACTCAGTGAATATCAGTACAAATACAGACAAAAATAAAAATGCTGTTTTTGCAATAATAAAACCTGCAGTATTGCCACTGAGACACATGTCTACTAAATGTTTAAATTTTTTTGAAAATATTCTAAATAGAATAAAGTATCATATTCTTTCAGTTTACATAGGATTTATTTTCTGAAAAAAAATATATAGTGTGTGGTTAAAATCATGTGAAATCTCTATTTATTTGCAAAAGGGAGTAAGCATCAGAATTTTAAAAATTATCATCATTTATGTCCTAGGAGACACATACACTTTGTGCAGGGCAGCAAAAATTCTTCATTTTGTGTATTGCAGACATGGAATATCCACAGGCCTAGCCATGCATTCTGTTACTCCATATTCCATTCATGGCATTATTTGTTTCCAGAAATTTTGCTAACACAAAACAATGCTGCAAGGAAAATTGTGAGTGTATATTTACTTGTAGCAAGAATTGCTCTGTGAATGTGACAAATATTGTCAAACCATTCCCACAAAATGGTACCAATTTATACCTTCAATATTAAANCATTCTGTTACTCCATATTCCATTCATGGCATTATTTGTTTCCAGAAATTTTGCTAACACAAAACAATGCTGCAAGGAAAATTGTGAGTGTATATTTACTTGTAGCAAGAATTGCTCTGTGAATGTGACAAATATTGTCAAACCATTCCCACAAAATGGTACCAATTTATACCTTCAATATTAAACAAACAATTTATATTTAGAGGACAGCTTTTATAGTGCTTTTTTTTTTTTTTAATGTTTCCTGTTTTTGTTTTGAAGTTGACTAGAAGAAAAGACTTGGGACAGTAGAGAGACTGAGACATGAAGGAACGTTCCAACAGGATAAAATGCCAAGGCAAAGACTCTGAGGTTAACATGCCTGGTGTACTCTGAGATTATCTGCTCTGAGGCTGAGTAACAGCAAGGGGGCAAGGAGTGGGACTAGACTGACTGGTGAGTTGGGAGGGAGCTTGGTGACAGCAGAGGTTGCAAAAGAGGCAAGCACCAAATCTCTAAGGTCTTTGCATGGCTTGAAAAGGACTTTGGACTTTACCCTGCATGTAGTAGGAGCCCTGTGGAGAGCTGAGGGTCCATTTTGAATTCTTATCATGGATCTAAGGGTCTAGCACCACACAGTATTTTTTTCTGAGGTTATCAAGAGTCTTTTCAGAATTTTGCTTCCAAATATGAAGCTACATATCTTTCTTTTTAAGTTCATATTATTTCTTCATGTTTCAAAGATTTCTTTGCATGCATACATGCTAAGTCGCTTCAGTCATTTCTGACTCTCTACGACCCTTTGAACTGTAATCCACCAGGCTTCTCTGTCCATGGGATTCTCCAGGCAAGAATACTGACTGGAGTGGGTTGCTGTTTCTCCTCCAGGGTATCTCCCGGACCCAGGGATTGAACCTTCATCTCTTATGTTTCCTGAATTGGCAGGCGAGTTATTTACCACTAGCACCACCTGGAGCATCGAAAGATTTCTATATTTATTATTAAAAACAAGTACAACTTGATTAAAAAAAAAAAAAAAACTTTTGTCAACTCCAGGTAACCTATCATTCACCCAGAAAACGTGAAGACTCTTGATAAATTAGTTATATATTTTCAGATTATTTTTTCTTTTTAAAGCATGCACTTGGTTTAATTTGTATGGAGGTAACATAAAGTGGTGCAAACTATTACAGATACTTTTGTTTAATGTTTGAAAGAGAATATCTGACACACTTGACAGAACTCACACCATTTTTTAAAATAATTTCTGAGAACAATAATAAAAAATCAAAATTAATTAGTTTACCAAACAAATTAAGAAAGTATATTCAACACTCCTGATACTCTCAGATCTGGAAATCAGACAAATTTGGCAACTAAACAGCAACAACAAAAGGTAAGAAAGGTGCAGATATAAGAAACAAACATTCTAGGTTAAGGTAGTTAAACATAATATTGCTGTGAAATGAAAAGAATTAAGGAATTCTTAATTCTTACTAAGGAAACTTATGGAAACATGATGGACTTGTTGGAAACTAACCTCTAATGAAGTGGGTGTGGTCAGAAAGGTTAGGGATGAGGAGGAGATGCTATCTTTGCTTTTTAAGTGAAACAAGAATATATTAAACCTGGTAAAGTTAGAAAGCATACAGGTTTGGGAATTCAAGGGAAAGAGGGCAATCACATGAGGCTGGGAAAGAAATGTTGGGTGCACAAATGTTTGCTGTGCCATGCTGAGGCAATGGGCCGCAGTGTGGACTCTGGTCTCCAGGCCCTGCTGAGCTTCCTGCCAAAAACACCAGCCCATATTCTTTGCAAATATCTCTAATAATAATGTCCTTCCTGAACTGGCCCTTTATCTAAATTGTTTTATGTAGAAAAAAAGGGAAGACAAAAAGAAAGACTTCCTACGTCTTCTCCTTCTTAAAAATCATCCACACATTTTTAATAATGTGTATTATAATCCACAATAATCCATGCAAAAGAGACATATTTTGTGGTGACACATTTTGTTCCCCTACACCTGTCCAGTCTTATTTTAAAGTTTTATGCTTCTACAAATTTTATCATGCAATTTTTTTTTTTACTAAATTAGTAGGAACATAAATTTCTAGTATAAGATTTTCTATTTCATTTCTTTAAATAGGCTTAAGTTTGGGTAAACAGTATTTTTTTAAATTTATACAACATTGGAAAAGTAATTACATCAAGGTAAATGTTTCTTGCTAAATTTAAACATCAGGAAAGCATTATTGAAAAAAGAAAACAAGATTGGAAACAGAAAACAACTCTCTTCCTTTTTAACAAATATATATACACACTGTTGTCATGGTTATTGAAACCTAACAAATATTTTCCATATATGCTTGGTAAAGAAACCACCTGCAATGCAGGAGACCCTGGTTTGATTCCTGGGTCAGGAAGATCCACTGGAGAAGGGGTAGGCTACCCACTCCAGTACTCTTGGGCTTCCCTGGTGGCTCAGCTGGTGAGGAATCTGCCTGCAATGCGGGGGATCTGGGTTCAGTCCTTGGGTTGGGAAGATCCCTTGGAGAAGGGAAAAGCTACCCTCTCCAGTATTCTGGCCTGGAGAATTCCAAGGGGGTTGCAAAGAGTCAGACATGACTGGGTGGCTTTCACTTTCATGCATAAGTATTTTGCTAAATATCATCTTATAATGAATTTCTGATACAAATGGAATTTCAATGCATCTCACAGATGAAGAGGAGTAGAATTTGTCACTCCATAATATGCCTCCTTGTCATAACAATTATTTTGAGTCAATTATTAAAAAATAAAAATAAAAAACAGCAGACACAAGAGAAGCTCTGAACACTGAGTAGAAGTTACCCTTTTGTAAGAGATAGTTACGCAGACAAGGGGAATCTTCTTTTGTACAGGTATCTCCCTTAACCATACCGGAGAGCGATGACAAAATTTCTAGAAAGTCATCAATGGAGATGATAATGACTTAAATCTCTGTAACAACCATATCTTGTTTACTGTGCTTTCCTGTTAACCTCCCATAAGTGGCTCCCTGACCTGAACACCTTTCTTTTCTCTTCAGAGGACGATGATATTTAAGGTGGTAGCCTAGTTGCATGAAAGTGGGGTGCAAGAGGATAGTCACATCCCAGTTCTCAGGAGAGTCCCTGGGAGGGCTACTGAGTGTAAGTTCTTGGCGGGAAAGAATTCAAGAACAATACATAATAAAATTAGAGAAGGTTTATTCAGGAAGACACACTCCAAAGAGTGAGTGAGGGCCATCTTGAGGCAGGGTGTGGAGTTTTATAGGGGTGGGTAATTTCACAGGCTAATAAGTGGGCGGACTATTCCAACTATTTGGGGGAAGGTGACGATTTCCAGGATTGGGTCACTGTCCACTTTTTGACGATTATGGTTGGCCTTGGAATTGTGTTCTGGTGCCTGTGGGTGGGTCATTTAGCTTGGTGATGTGTAATACTGAAGTTCAAGGTTTAGTAGAAGTTGGCTTGTCCCCAATCTTAGATCTGTTTGGTTCTAATCAGTTTATGTCATATCCTTAGACTGTCATTCTTTTAATGGTTGTTTCTTGCCTCCTTCTTGTCTCAACCTGGGTCATCTCAGAGAGTTACTCAGTTTCCCTCTCTATCTTTCATGTATATTCAGTTCAGTTCAGATCAGTTCAGTCACTCAGTTGTGTCTGACTCTTTGTGACCCCATGAATCACAGCAATACACAGCCTTGACGTACTCCTTTTCCTATTTGGAACCAGTCTGTTGTTCCATGTCCAGTTCTACCTGTTGCTTCCTGACCTGCATATAGGTTTCTCAAGAGGCAGGTCAGGTGGTCTGGTATTCCCATCTCTCTCAGAATTTTCCACAGTGTATTTTGATCCACACAGTCAAAGGCTTTGGCATAGTCAGTAAAGCAGAAATAGATGTTTTTCTGGAACACTCTTGCTTTTTCGATGATCCAGTGCATGTTGGCAATTTGATCTCTGGCTCCTCTGCCTTTTCTAAAACCAGCTTGAACATCTGGAAGTTCACAGTTCATGTACTGCTGAAGCCTGGCTTGGAGAATTTTGAGCATTACTTTACTAGCATGTGAGATGAGTGCAATTGTGAGGTAGTTTGAGCATTCTTTGGCATTACCTTTCTTCGCGATTGGAATGAAAACTGACCTTTTCTAGCCCTGTGGTCACTGCTGAGTTTTCCAAATTTTCTGTTGTATTGAATGCAGCACTATGGAACATATATATGCTATAAAACTTTTGCTTTTCTCCTGTTAATCAGTCTTCTTATTACAGGGGTGTTGTCTCAGTTCAGAAGCTAGACGAATAGAGGGTGCAGAGGAAGAAAAATTTCCTCTCCACACTCCCCAGTTCTTTGACTGATTCAATAATTAAATTGATATAAGACACCAATAGGAAAAAAATGAATATAATTATGAATGCACAGGAGTCCCAAATATTTGATACCCAAAATTCAAGTTGTGCAGGTGGATTTTGTATTCTGAGATAAAGACTGAGTTAGGGGTCTGGGACTTCAGTTGGGAGGAGGAGAGTTTACAAGACAGTGGAAGAGCAAATGTTTCATAATTAGGCCTTTGCTGGGTCATACAGACAGGTCATTCAGATAAAAAGTTATCCTTATTTATAGTCTCCCTCTGAGCCAAGCTTCTTTCTAACTTATTTCAGATAGTTAAGGGGAAATAAGAATTTTTTTTCTGATTCTTTTGAACCTTGATTTTCTTCAGCTTAAAATAACCCACAAGCCTAAGTGGCACATTTTGGGGAGGCTTGTTCTGAACCCCTTCAAGGGAATTTTTTTTCTTGTACCCTGAGCATGTAAATGTATCATTTGCTATCGTATATAATTATTAATGTCATAAATAATTGGATAGCATACTGAAAAGGAAACAATGTTGTGAAAATATTTGAGTTGAGTATATACAGGAAGTTTAGTAACCTCACAATTAAAAAAATTGTTTTATTTTTTACTGACATATACTTGATTTACAATGTTAATTCCTAATGTACAGAAAGGTGATACATTTATACATACAAATAGATTATTTTTTAATATTATTTTTCATTATGGTTTATCATAGGATATTGAATATTGTTCCCTGTGCTATACAGTAGGACTTGTTTAAAAGTTGTTCTAACTTCTCACAAAAAAGCAAAACACTACTGATAGGTTAATTCTGTGTGTCCAATTGACTGTGCAATAGAATGCCCAAATATTTAAGTTAAACAATTATTTAATTATTATTAAATATTTAAATATTATTTCTAGGTGTATTTAGCAGGGTGTTTCTGAATGAGATTAGTATTTGAATCTGTGGACTCAATAGATGGTCCTCCCCAATAATGGTAGACATCATTCAACTCACTGAGGGCCAAAATGAAATGAAAGACAGAGAAAGTAAAAATTTACCTCTTTTTATGTTTCCCTGCCTTTAGAGCTAGGACATGGGTCCTCTCTTGCTTTTGGACTATAAACTGTACCAGAGGCTCCCTTGGTTCTCAGGCCTTTGGACTTTACTATTATTCTCAGGGAATGAACCTTTAACCTGTGGATTCAGATGCTATTTCCATATAGAAAGTGTCAGTATTGAGTTGAATTGTAGAATACCCAGCTGGAGTCCAGAGAATTACTTGTTGGAGTGAGGAGAACCCCAAAAAACATTGAAATTGGCTCCAGAAACCTAATAGGGAACAAATCTTGTCAATTTACTCAAGGATTTAATTTATTCCAACTTTCTATGCCGTCTTTGTATTTATAACCATACCTATGAGTTGTATCACTCTCAAATGAGGACCTTTACAGAGTATCAAGTGAGAATATGGGATAATTATCAGTGTCTACCTTCCATATAAGGTTATGGATTCAAATTTTCTTTTTTTCAGCCCTAACCAAGTTAACAATGCCCTGATGATTTTCAGCAACTTTTCTGCTTGATTTCTTATCTTCTCTCCTTATACAATTTAAGCATCTCAAATGCCTCAAAGATGTCAATGATATCTTTCTCCTCTCCATGTTCTTGCCCTTTCAAGCCCTACTGTCTCAGAGTCTATCAACTCTAGTGTTAGTCACTACAGATCGTGAGATTACTGAAAGCTCTGCTAGTTTCTCTTCCTCTGGAAATCACCACCTGGCTGGCTTTTTGGATTCTTTCCATTTATGCCAAGAAGTAAGAAATGCCCTGGGTGGAAGAGGTATAAAAAATACTGTGGGCTCACTTCAGTCAGCTTACCTTTTTTCCAGAATCTTGATCCCTAAGTCCTAGATGGCTTCCATCATGTTTGTTTTTATTTGATGTTTTTATCAAAGTTCCACAGAGACTATCAGAAGAGCTACTCCCATCACAATCCATGCTACATTAGACTAAAGTAATCATTGCCTGTGTTTTTAATGAGATGAAGGTGAAGGTGAAGTCGCTCAGTCGTGTCCGACTCTCTGTGACCCCATGGATGGTAGCCTACAAGGCTTTTCTGTTCATGGGATTCTCCAGGCAAGAATATGGGAGTGGTTTACCATTTCCTTCTCCAAGGGCTCTTCCTGACCCAGGAATCAAACTTGGGTCTCCTGCATTGGAGGCAGACGCTTTAACCTCTGAGCCATCAGGGAAGCCCTTTTAAATGGGAAGTACTGGTAAAATCCCCATCTTTTAATTGCATTTTGAATCATAATTAAGTGGAAATTTAAAAATCAGTAATAGTAACTAAATATAATCTGTAGACATAACTAACATTTGCATGTAAACACACGATCAGTTTTGAATAAAACAAAGAACATATATAAAGCCTTGTTTATATCATCCCCAACAAAGTTTATAATGAAATGGTATGCAGTGAGTTGACCTACTGTCAGTTGTGTTCACCAACACAAAAATTTCTACATCTGCATCCATATACGTTACGAAAAGTTTGTAAGACCATTTTCATTAAGTTTCTGCACCTTTTGTCCATCTTAGATGATCATAAATACAAAACACCTATAAATCAGAAAACTTTTTTGTAATGTCTTATTAAAATGATGGAAGGCAGATAATGCATATGTGAGGGGGGCTTCAATTTTAACTTCCATCCAGTGTCAATTTAATTTCAGTTTCCTTCCCACACCAGTTTATGGTTTGTACAAATTACAGCAGTGATGTGTTTGCTAGGGTAATGGTGATGATATGTCATTAATTCCCCAGAGCGTATCGTATTTTCTGAACACATGGTGTAGGCAAGGTCACATTGAATTCATCCATTTTACACTATTGAAAATAAGCCATCATCACTAAGCTACTCTAATAGAGAAAGATACAGAGCAAAACTGCAAGTGTACTGTCATTATGAGAATATTTATGTCTTCTGTAACTCATCACAATTCATTTGCACTTACATGAGAACTTCATCAATGAAGTTTTATTAAATTTTGAAAATTAAAAAAAGTAGGAGAAAGAACAGGGAACAAGGAGCATTGGCTAATAAAGTTTTCTGTGTTAGAATATCTCTATATTTTGCTAAGAAAAAGATAAAGTGACCATTTGTCTCATCAACTTTCAATCCTGACAATAGCAGGTTTCCTTGCTGTTTCTGTAGGACTGCCAAGTTTCTCTGCTGGTCAGCTTTTAAATAGCATATGCATTAGGAATCCCTACTATATTGCAACTCAGAAATTTAGGAGGTCTTTGTTAGCTTAAACGTGGGTCTCCTCTAAGCCCAATAAAGAGAGTTTGTAATGGGATGTTCACATTCAGATGTCCCAACAGCATGGGTCAACATAGTTCTCACTAGTGGTCCTTAGTGTGACCCTGGTTCCCCTAGCTATTAAGCAGCAAAATCCTTGCTTAGATTTCCCAGTCAAGATTGAGGTGTGTGACCTTGAGATTACACTATTTCTCCATCAGAAATTCCAGTCTTGGCCCCGAAGGGTAATCCTTCCTAACTCAAGTTCAGACTTCAAGGACTTCCCCAAAATGGCAACGAATGAACGGCAGCAGAAGATCCATTTCAGGTATGAATGACATTGCTTATAGACTTACCTCTCGGTGACTCTGCTGTGCTACAGTCAGTGTCATTGTGTTGATAGTGGTGCCTGATGTTCCTTTTGATATTGTAGGTTTTCACTTGTTATTATTCTTATGTGTTCTGTAATAAGAGAAAGCAGATAGTTAAATCAATTCAGCACTTCTCTGCCACTAGCCCATATAGTTTATATGGATAACTGTTTTTGAGGAAGCTAAGGTTTCTGCTGGATTGTGGGTTCTGTGGACATTCAGAATCTTTGGGTTCCTCTATTGTGACGGTCCAGTTTCAGTTTTTTACGCGAGTTGAGCTGTCTCAGCTTCAGCATTTCTTTTGGCGCTCACCCAAGGGAAGTTTACTGTTTACAGAGAGAGACTTTTGTGCTGATGCCTCTTTGAGCACCAAGGAGAGCTCCACGATAATGCATGAGTGGAGGAAAATATCAGCTGAACCACATAAGCCAAGAAGGACTGGGCAGACAAAAAGAAACGACTGAATGATGCTGGCTGTTGGCAGAAAATAGAGTGACTCAGGTCAGAAATACTGCATGTCTCAAAAGGTCCTAGGGCTAGACCCTAGGTCCTAATTTTGAGTTATTGGTCAGGATGGAGGATCAAGCTCTGGAGCTCATGGTTAAAGCAAATTGGTGCTGGCTTTATGTTTTTTAGGGCCTCCCTGGTGGCTCAGAAAGTAAATAATCTGCCTGCAATGCAGGAGACCCAGGTTTGATCCCTGGGTTGGAAACATCACCTGGAGAAGGGAGTGGCATCCCATTCCAGTATTCTTGCCTGGAGAATTCTGGAGAGAGAGGAACCTGGCTGTTTACAGTCCTTGGGGCTGCAAAGAGTTGGACATGATTGATGTTTATGTTTTTTAGATGAGACCAAAGAAGATTTTGGCGAAGGGCTAGTCATAGTGAGATAATACCATTCTGGGTACTAAACTCGTGTCCCGTGAATTACAAGTTTTCTACTATAACTGCCTGGGACACAATACATTCCTGGCCCATATGAGAGCTGTGACCCTTGTGGTTGGCTATTTCTGCAACATCAGGTAGTTTCCACTCACATATTCTCTCCTTGGTCCTTAACTAAAGATATGTGAGACTCTCCGGTCACAAAACTGCAGCAAATCTATCCAAGAGCCAGACACATCATTCCTTTCGATAAGAAACAGAAAGTATTATTCAGAAAGTAATTTATCTTTGAAACTTGCCTTTCAAATTATGTGTGTGCTTAGTCACTCAGTTGTGTTCAGCTCTTTGTGATCCATTGGACTGTGGCCTACCAGGCTCCTCTGTCCATGGGATTTTTTGGGCAAGAATACTAGACTGGGTTGCCATTTCCTTCTGCAGGGGATCTACCCAACACAGAGATCAAATCCTAGTCTCCTGTGTCTCCTGCATTGCAGGCATATTCTTTACCCACTGAACTATCAGGGAAGCCCCCTTTCAGTGTATATTTATTTTTCTCATTCTTTCATGCTCATTTTAGATTAATTTCTTATTTTCTTTCTGAAATATACGACTAATACCTTTAATTTTTAAACAATATTATTTTAAGAAGATAAAAATAATGGTATTTTATTTGTATTACACACAGCATATACATTTAAAATTTATATATAAATGATTCATGCATGTAAATTAAACTGGTAAATAAAGCAACAAGAGATAGTCCAGAACTATACATTTATAAACCTTTTAACTCTTATAGCCCTATAACATGAAATATCAACAAACAGTGTCCACTATTTTATATTATATGCTTTTTATATGAATCTTTAATTCCATATTCACACTCATATGTCTGTATCAATTTGCATATGAATGAATCCACTTGGGAAACTCACATCTTTGTTTTAGTTGCATAAAATCAGAGTTAACTTTCCTATATTATTCTTAGTATCTTGTATTTTATTTCTTAATTATACTCCACAATTATTTATCTTCCAATAAAGTCCATCTTATACTTGAAAATAATCTACTAAAATATTGTACAGGCATGCATGTTTAAAGTTCAACCTAAGGACAAAGAGAATAGTGCTAATTGTCCCATAACTCCTAATTTTATCCCGAGAATTTTATCCCTCCCATTTTATCCCTAGCATGATGAAAGTTAAAGTGTTAGTTGCCCAGTTGTGTCTGACTCTTTGTGACCCCATGGACTGTAGCCCTCTAGGCTCCCCTGTCCATGGGATTTCCCAAGCAAGACGAGTAGAGTGGGTTGCTATTCTGTTTTCCTAGGAGAAGGTCATCTTCCTAACCCAGGGACTGAACCTGGGACTCCCACATGGCAGGCAGCTTCTTTACCATCTGAGCCACCAGAAAGAATGATACATGAATGTAATTCCTTTTGTAAAATTTGTAAATTCAAAGCCACTTAAATTTACAATATAAATCACTTCATAAACAGAGTACTTGAAAGATAAATTAGCCTTTATACTGAACGTTTTTGTTTATTTAAGAAGTTGGATTCAATGGAATAATGATACAATTTCTTTTCTAATTAAGAAATAATGCATAGACTATGTCATGCGGGAGCCATTACATCTCATCCTTCAGCCTGGAGCAGTGGCTCTTAATCAGGAAAGATTTTTGAAAGAGAGACTGCCAGAATGTGATGTCAACATTCACAGAGAAGAATTGGCTATTGCTTCCTAGGGTGCAGAATGAAGACCCAAGCCTGGAGCATTTCCCACGCTGGGTGAGGGCTCCTGCTCTGCTTTCGTGGGAGAGTTCAGAACTGCCACGCATCAGTCACTGCTCTGTCTGCCCGGTCTTCTTCCAACTCCAAAAATGCCAACTTAAAAAAAAAAGCACAATGTGAGAGTTGTGAGTTAAGTTTTATTTGAGGAAAAATGAAGACTGCAGCCTGGGAGACTGCACCTCAGATAGCTCTGAGAAACCTCTTCAAAGAGGCAGGGAGGAAAGTTCAGCACATATGTGATTTTGGGGAAGGGGGAAATATGTGCAATCAAGCACATATTTATCCAGAAGGTGTCTCCTGGTCTTGTGAAGCTTTTGCTAATCATGAGGAATAGCCATCAACATGAAGGATTTTAGTGCTTTGCCACATGCAAGGAGTTATAAGAATTGGGCTCATAAAATCAGCTCCTGAAAATATCTAACTATCTGAAGATCTGTCCTGTCAGATTTTTTTTCAGAGCACACAGTGCCTCATTTCTGCTCTCCACCCTCTACTGTTTTCAAGGGTAGTTGAAGGTCAGCAACTGCAGCAGTACATGATTTAATCCTTGTAGAGGCAGATGGAAAATGCCCATGGCAGGTGCCAATTTGTAGTTGACACCTATGCTATCAATTGCACATTCTTTGAGTTTTGAAAAAACTTGTCTTTCTAACACGTACATCTCTAGACTAAGAAGAATCACATTTGAACCCGATAAAAATTCAAATACCACTCCGGATGTTTGGAAGTTGGGTTGGAACATAAATAACTGGATGGAATTTTTGCATGGTTCCCTAGAGGACTGAGTGAGTGTGTCTGCATGAGGCAAGGAGAGGAACCCAGTATTTGGAAAGGTATTTGCCCTGCAGTGGTCATTAGTGTTGTCATTCTAATATTGCTGTCTCTCCTTCCATTATGATTTCACTGCTCTGCTCCATTGAAGGCCCATAGCACACAAGCAGAAGTGACATTTGTCAGGTCCAGGTGGAAACTGAAAGAACCAATGGACAACCCATCAATCTTCTGTTACCAGATCCTGACAGCAGGCATCAATTCAATGCGGTGTCTGCCCCAATAACTTGAGTTCTGAAGCAAACATACACAAAGCAGCATCCTGACTATCTCCTATAAAATGTAGGTTTCAGAGAAAGAATCATTTAATTTTAAACCACTATGATTTTATGATTGTTTTAAAACAGCTTGAGTTAGTCTATCCTGATAGATATAACCACTTGCTAAAAAGTATTCATTCAACATAGGAAAAGAGTGCATATTTTTATCCAACATGATTTCCATGTTAATTAATTTAGGCCTTATTTTTGTTTAGCTGTTTAGTCATGTCCTACTCTTTTGCAACCCACAGACTGTAGCCCACCAGGCTCCTCTGTCCATGGGATTCTCCAGGCAAGAATAATGCAGTGGGTTGCCATTTTCTTCTTGCAGAATTTCTTCATGCAGAAATTCCATCCAGTTATTTATGTTCCAGGGGAACCTGACCCATAGATTGAACCTGCATCTCTTAAGTCACCTGCATTGGCAGGTTGATTCTTTACCACTGATCCACCTGGGATATGGCTTTATTCATAGTCTAATAATGATTTTTTTTAATCCAGAATATACTTCTTGAATTATCATTACCTGTAACTGTTAACATAGGACCCATATTTTTTGTAGTTTGTGTTACGGAAAATATAGTCGCTGTTCTTATTGTCATTCAGTTGCTAAGTCATGTCTAACTCTTTGCAACCCCACGAATGGAACATGCCAGGCTTCCCTGTCCTTCATTATCTCCTGGAGTTTGCTCAGATTCATGTCCATTGAGTCCATAATGCTGGCTAACCATCTCATCACATAGTCATAGTGAGGGAAAATTTTTTTTATGAAAAGAGACAAAGTGTAGTACACTGTAGACCTGAGAACAAGCACGCACCCCTGATCCTCTGTGTGCTAGTACTTCAAAAAACATGTTCAAGTAATCCATCTTGCACACTTGTTTCCTCCAGTGACAATGTTGCTTTTACTCACAGAAACTACCTAGATCATGCATTTCCCATTTAAGTGTGCTTCCCAGTGAGAAGCAATCAGTGAAGCAATTGCTATCTTGTTGCAAAAATACCTACCAAGAGAGTACAGAAGAGAAAACATAGCTTGCACGGTAGCCATCAATTTTGTTAGTGAAGAAAACAACATCTTTTCATTGGCATAGGTTAGAAATACTTTTGTTACAGATTTCCTTAACATGAAAATGCTCTCCTTGGGATTTTTCTAGGAAAAAAAAAATAGTGTTGTGTTGAAATGGGAAAAAGTCAGTGTTTGGACAGGAATCAATCTCTAAAAATAAGTTGTTTCTTAGGAACTGAATTTATTATTTAATATGATGTAGAGTGAAAGTAAAAATTTACTAAGACAGATTAAAATTGTTTTGAGCAGTGAAGCTTAGTTTATCAAGAGACTGCCAGTTTTTTAATTAAAATGATTTTATATGTTTCTCCAATAAGATCATATGCCAAAGGATGTTTGAACTGACCAGATAGTTAACATTAAAAGCTCTTCAGATTCCCTTTGATTTAGTATATTTGAAAAACAGTTCCGTGTGAATGAGGTTGAGATCCAATAACATTGCATAAATTCATCATATATATGTAATTATATATCAAATTTCAATGTTCATATAAATTAACTACCGGTTTTATTAAAACATGAGTGAAAAATGTGCCACAGTATTTATTTCCTTCTCCACACCCTTGAATTAATTTTTTGTGTTGTTGTTGCCGTGTAGTCATGAAGTTATGTTCAAATCTTTGTGACTCAATAGACTGTAGCCCTCCAGGCTCCTTCTGCCCATGGATTTCTCAGGCATAAATACGGAAGTGGGTTGCCATTTCTTTCTCCAGCGATCAAACTCATGTCTCTTGTGTCTTCTGCTTGGCAGGTGCATTCTTTACCACTGAGCCACCTGGGAAGCTCAAGAATACCGGAGTGGGTTGCCATTCCCTTCTCCAGAGGATCTTCCAGATGCAGGGATCAAACCCAGGTCTCTTGTATTGCAGGCAGATTCTTTACTGTCTGAGCCACTAGGGTAGCCCATAAATTTTTTGAGAGTAATTTTATATTTGATTTTGAATATTCACATTCCCTTTCATGTCAGTATGGAAATACTAAGAACATCAACCCCAAATTTTAGAGAGCTGGAGAGTACATTATGTTGGATTACCCTGTAATATTTCCCTGTGAAAATGTGCACAGTGTCCTATGCCAGCCTTATAAAGAGCAGCGTCATAACTTGTTACACAGAGCTGCCTTTATCATGTCTCATCAGCTTTCATACTTTTTATTTGCTATCGAATATCCTAAATGCCAGGAGAGCAATTTCATTCCAACTAAGTCAAGTGCTTCTTATTTACTTGTATAGTTCAGGTACAAATATCTAAACTAATGATTTATGACGCTTATTCTTATAGGTGGAAATTTTGGTATCTACATGTTTCTGAAATGCACTGCAATGATTTTAATATGAAGTGCAAGTTAGGTTGATAAAAAGTACCACTGACAGTAGACAGATGCTTTTGACAATTCTCCAAACAAAATGACAATAAATGAATCACAGCACAGGCAAAAACTTGAAAAGATTGGAGCTGGACTAGACATAAAAAAACATAAGATGGCTTACTTGGGAAGGACTAATTATTCATCTTTCAAGGAAAATTCTAAGATTTTTAGATTCTTTATCATTCAAAATTTTAATTCTTTAGTAAAATTTTCCTTTAAGATATGCTTGTAGCACTGCTCTTGCCTGGAAAATCCCATGGCCAGAGGAGCCTGATAGGCTGGAGTCCATGGGGTCACGAAGAGTCGGACATGACTGACTTCACTTTCCCTTTTCACTTTCATACATTGGAGAAGGAAATGGCAACCCACTCCAGTGTTCTTGCCAGGAGAATCCCAGGGACGGCGGAGCCTGGTGGGCTACCAGGGGGTTGCACAGAGTCAGACACGACTGAAGCAACTTAGCAGTAGCAGCAGTAGCTTATGTATCTTTTATCTTAGTGCTAAAGCAGGCTTATGAGGAAATGGTTTTCCTGCCTGTTTCTCTCATATTTCAGCAGAAAAAGAGTGTCAATTCAGTTGACACAGTAGAGTTTTGGATGGAAAGTGATGATCAGTAGCAGCAGAGTTAAGACAAGAATGTTGGGGAGTTCACTCTCCTGGAGGAACTTTCAGATTAAGATATATATAAAATAGACAATGCTGAGAATACATTCTGATTACCCTGGTTTAGTACCACCAGCAGCAGCAGCAGCAGTCCATGCTGCCACTAGCCAAGTGGTGATGAAGTGAATGATTTGATTTGATAAATATCTACCAAAAATAGTATTTGATATTTAAAATATATTCTTTGTACATTTTGAATAGGGATGAAAAGGTCTTTTTGCAAACCATTTGAGTATAGCAAGTGCAGTAGCCATGGGAATTGCACATGTGTTCTGCTATGGGGAACATTGTTGAATGACAGCCCCCACTGATATCCCACTGACCTCCGGATCCACAACCATGCTGGTTTCAAGTGGTCATAAACAGGTTGTTTAGCAATCAGGATTAGACCGGATGCCCCCCAGGCAGATAGTGGTGCTGAGGCTGTCAGCGAGGTGGGAGGGAAACGGAGAGGTAGAGGTCCTTCCAGGCCACACAAATGTGGGCTACCCTCTTCTCCCCTGCAGTGCTGTGGTGTAGGATGAAGGGAGAGGCCTTCACGCAGAGCATGATGGGCTTCTCTTCAGTCCTGTGATTGGAGGCACAGAGTAGAAGGTGGGCGTGGTTTTAGCCACAGAGCCCGCCTCACCACTTTTCCCCTCAGTGATGAATATTTATGAATAATAACCTCTCAGCGTTTTAAAGCAAATTGGTTTGAATCAATTTGCAGCATATCCAGTTTCATAGTATTGGCAGGCAAAGTATTTGCTTTTAGTAAAGGAAAAAGTGACAGTTTGCAAACATGAACAATGTGCCTATAAAAACTTTATTTATATTGCATAGTTGAATACTTGTGGCAACCATGTCTGCTTTGTAGATAACAAAAGCAATGAGTAGTTCTTAATTACACTTCTTCAGTGTGGAAGAGACACAGCTGAAATCTAGTCGTAGCTTACTTCAGAGCTTTTCCTCTCTCTCATACTGCATTTCAGAGACTGATTATCTTTGCTGTTGAGTTGTTCAGTCACGTCCGACCCTTCATCATCTCCCAGAGCTTGCTCAAACTCATTTCCATTGAATCCATGATCCCATCCAACCATCTCATCCTCTGTCGTCCCCTTCTCCTCCTGCCTTCAATCTTTCCCAGCATCAGTTCTTTTCCAATGAGTCAGTTCTTCCCATCAGATGGCCAAAATATTGGAGTTTCAGCTTCAGCATCAGTCCTTCCAATGAATATTCAGGACTGAGTTCCTTTAGGATGGACTGGTTGGATCTCCTTGCAGTCCAAGGGACTCTCAAGAGTCTTCCCAACACCACAGTTCAAAAGCATCAATTCTTCAGCACTCATCCTTCTTTATGGTCCAACTCTCAAACTCTCACATCCATACATAACTCCTGGGAAAACCATAGCTTTAACTATACAAACCTTTGTTGGCAAAGTAATGTCTTTGCTTTTTAACACATTGGCTAGGTTTGTCATAGCTTTTCTTCCAAGGAGCAGGCAGTCAATTCTTCAACTGTGGTTCTACATATTGTCCTAGTCTTTAAATAGACAGAAAATTGATTTCATGATATCAGTCATCCAAAAAATGCATGAAAAATGAAAATATTCTGGAGGTCTTTTAACTACTTGATAAGCTGTATGTGAAAACTATTACTGACTCTCTTTCTTCACAAATATGCAGTGATAAATCCTTCCTTTTTTCAATTTGGCATACTTATTTTACTTCTTAATGCATTTCTTAATATCTATGGTCCCTTTAATCAAGAATATAAAGTCACTTTTTTTTAAAGAAGATAATCCTAGAGAGAACTATTAAAAGGAGAAAATTATGAGGTCATAATGAGATTCCTTGTAATATTTTAATGTGTTACCAAGTTTCACAGAACTGCCAAAAAAGATTTCCATGAATTATTTGTTGCAGGAGCCACTGCTCTGTCATCTACTAATCAGTGTCCAGAGGACAGAAATATTCTTCATTAAGTTACCTTGGGTGGATCCTTTTGAAGGTTTACACATTATTACACATTATCATATGAAAGTTCTGAATTGTAACTTTTAAAACTAAACTTAAATATCTAAATTAAAGTTACCTTTGTTGCCCTCAGCAACATTTTTCTCTTGAAACTATAGCCTATTTCACGTCAAATAATTTTTTTCCCTTAACATTGTTTTAGAAGCACAGGGAGATTTTCAAATTAAGAACTACTTTTAAAGCATAATCTTGCCTCAAAAATCCACTTTGCTACTGATTAGCTTCTCACCACCTCCACTAACCATGGTACTACAACTTGGCCATAAAGGAAGACTCCAAAAAACAAATTTCCTTCTGGATGGGAAATAATTTGCACTAAAAATATAGTCATAAGTATTTGGAATAAAATTAATATATAGGATCAACAGCATTTATTAGGTGAACACTAGGTTTGAATAATATTGGAATTTGAGTACATTTAAAGTGAACTAAGAAATATATTTTTTTCACAGGTCTGTCTTATATGATTTAGTAGCAATATGACCGGAATATGTCTATAAGTGGCATACATGCAGCTGATGCCATGTACTAAACTTAATGTTTTGAGTCATTTTACTTGGGTGACACAGGGGTGGTTCTCACTCTGGTGAATGCGTGTTTTTCTCTATTACTTATTTCTTTTAATGTTATATTGGGTACTGAGTCAGAGGAAGCCATACAAATAGCTGAGGGGAAAAAAAAAGTGAAAGGCAAAGGAGAAAAGGAAAGATATGTCCATCTGAATGCAAAGTTTCAAAGAATATGAAGAAGAGATAAGAAAGCCTTCCTAAGTGATCAATGCAAAGAAACAGAGGAAAACAACAGAATGAGAAAGACTAGAGATCTCTTCAAGAAAATTAGGGATACTAAAGGAACATTTCATGCAAAGATGGGAACAATAAAGGACAGAAATTGTATGAACCTAACAGAAGCAGAAGATATTCAGAAGAGGTGGCAAGAATACACAGAATAACTATACAGAAAAGTTCTTCATGACCCAAATAACCGTGATAGTGTGATCACTCACCTAGAGCCAGACATCCTGGAATGCCAAGTCAAGTGGATCCAAAAGCATCACACGAACATAGCTAGTGGAGATGATATAATTCCAGTTGAGCTATTTCAAATTCTAAAAGCTGATGCTGTTAAAGTGCTGGAGTCAACATGCCAGAAAATTTGGAAAGCTCAGCAGTGGTCACAGGACTGGAAAAGGTCAGTTTTCATTCCAATCCCACAGAAAAGCAATGCCAAAGATTTGCCCTCATCTCACACACTATCAAGATAATGCTCAAAATTCTCCAAGCCAGGTTTTAACAGTACACGAACGATGAACTTCCAGATGTTCAAGCTGGATTTAGAAAAGGCAGAGGAATGAGAGATCATATTGCCAACATCCGTTAGATCATAGAGAAAGCAAGAGAATTCCACAAAAACATCTACTTCTACTTTATTGACTGTGCCAAAGCCTTTGACTGTGTGGATCACAATAAACTGGAAAATTCTTAAAGAGATGGGAATGCCAGAACACCTTACCTGTCTCCTGAGAAATCTGTATGCAGGTCAAGATGCAAGTGTTAGAACCAGACATGGAACAACTGACTGGTTCCAGATTGGGAAAGGAGTATGTCAAGGATATATATTGTCACTATGCTTATTTAACTTATATGCAGATTACATCATGAAAAATGCCAGACTGGATGAAATACAAGGTGGAATCAAGATTGCAGAGAGAAATATCAATAACCTCAGATATGCAGATGATACCACCCTTATGGCAGAAAGCGAAGTGAAACTGAAGAGCCTCTTGATGAAAGTGAAAGAGGAGAATGAAAAAGCTGGCTTAAAACTAAACTTTCAAAAAACTAAGATTATGGCATCTTGTCCCATCACTTCATGGCAAATAGATGGGGAAACAATGGAAACAATTACAGACTTTATTTTGGGGGGCTCCAAAATCACTGCAGATGGTAACTGCAGCTAAGAAATTAAGACACTCGCTCCTTGAAAGACAAGCTATGACAAACCCAGACTATATATAAAAAAGCAGAGACATTACTTTGCCAAAAAATGTCTGCCTAGTCAAAGCTGTGGTTTTTCCAGTAGTCATGTGTAGTGTGAGAGTTGGATCATAAAGACAGCTGAGCACCAAAGAACTGATGCTTCTGCACTCTGGTGTTGGAGAAGACTCTTTTGAGAATCCCATGGACAGCAAAGAGATCAAATCAGTCATCCTAAAGGAAATCAGTCCTGAATATTCATTGGAAGGACTGATGCTGAAACTAAAATTCCAGTACTTTTTCCACCTGATGTGAAGAACTGACTCATTGGAAAAGACCATGATTCTGGGAAAGACTGAAGGCAAGAGGAGAAGGGGACAACAGAGGATGAGATGGTTGGATGGCATCACTGACTGGATGGATGTTAAGTTTGAGTAAGCTCCTGGAGTTAATGATGCACAGGGAAGACTGGCGTGCTTTGGTCCACGGGATTGCAAAGAGTCGGACACGACTGAGCAACTGAACTGAACTGAACTGATTGAGTGACAAGGCACCAAACACAATGAGATATCAGAACACGTCTTGATTGATTTCATGTGAAGTTTGAAATGTAGGTCCCAGCACTCAAACTGGTCTGTCATATATCAGAGACAACCACAAGGAAGAGCAATTTTTGCTCAAAAACAACATATTATCTCTCAGAGTCTTGAGAGCATTGAAGGTGTATAACACCTGAACATCTGACAGTTCAGTTCAGTTGCTCAGTCATATCTGACTCTTTGCGACCCCATGAACCACAGTATGCCAGGCCTCCCTGTCCATCACCAACTCCCAGAGTTCACCCAAACCCATGTCCATCGAGTCGGTGATGCCATCCAACCATCTCATCCTCTGTCATCCCCTTCTCCTGCCCTCAATCTTTCCCAGCATCAGGGTCTTTTCAAATGAGCCAGCTCTTCGCATCAGATGGACAAAATATTGGAGGTTTTTTTTTTTTTTTTTATGTGGTTTCTCACACATAATGACATTTTGAAATTATAAGAAAGGAAGACCAGAGAGTTGGCTTATGCTAGATACAACCTGACCACATCCTCCATGACCATTCATCTACTGGGGAGAGATCTCACCCTCTAATGCATTACGTATCATTAAGCAACTTGCACGTGACTGCACTGCAAGGGGAGTTCATGATTGAAGCTGTGATCTTGTTAGAAAAGAGACTTAAAGTTCTAAGGGTCTTGAATCTGCCTATTCTGTAGCTGATAAAACTCAGACCTGCTAAGTCAGGACTACATTAAGTGACAGTTCTGGGGGAAAAAATTGAGCCTCAGTGGATGTTTCTCTTCAGCTCAGAAGCCATAATCAAAGATACAGAGTAACTTTCTAAAAGAAGGTCCTCAATATAGAAGATGTCCTTCTTAATCTCTCAGTAAGTGGCAGGCAGTAATTTACATATAGCAGTTGATCTCAAACATTTCCATTTTAAGTATTTTACTGATGTAAAAATTATGAGGCACTCTCATCCTTAGCCCAGGCTATTCTATTATTTTACTAATATCAGTTGATGACCACCTTCCTTCTGCTTCTTGTTCCCTTCAAGCACCACCCAATTCCTCCACTCTATATGCAAAATTCCTCAAAAGATACATTTATATTTACTCTCATTCTTCTCGCTTCAATCAGTTTGTTAGCATCACCATGCCATGGAAATATCTGTTGACCTTCTCAGAAATGCTTTTGACCTATGCAGTCTGTCAACAGCATCTGATATATTGTTTTGTTTTTCATTTGACACTCAAGATCCCACTCTTTATTAACTTTTTAAAACTCACTGGACACTTTTTCTCAATATTTTGCTAGTTGTTGCAATATTTCTAAATGGCATTGTTGTAGAGCCCCAAATTCCCAGGGTCTCTTTTCTTCCTTAATATAAGAAAATACATCTAAAACTAAAGAAATGAGTAAGGTCAACATAGCTTGAAATAGAGTGAAGAACCGCACTAGATAAATCATGCTTTGCACAATATCCATGGGTCATCTACTTTTTCTCTCCTGTTTCATATGCCAGCTTTCCTCCAGGCAATGTGGTGATAAGGGTTGAACTTGAGCACCGAGTAAGGAGGCTTAAATGTTGGAAGGTACCTGGGACTAACATATATACTGTATTTATCAGAGACAGGCAGGGACACATACACACCTGCATTTAATGTAATGGGCCATTTAGCATGTATTTTGTTTGTGTATCTTGAATAAAAGACACTTCAGGAAAAAAATAGATGCCACCAGGGGGATGATTTTAAACATCAAGTATTAGGAGTATCTCATGTTCCTCGTATGCAGTGACTACATAATGAATACTGAGGCTGTGGTGTTTCAGGTATACTTATGTATAATCAATACAATATACTTTATTAGTCTTTTCTTCTCACTTTATCTATTCTCAGCACAAATTCATATTTTACTTACTTTATCTAGTGGACCAGGTCTCAATAGTTACTACTTCATCTTATCTTGCATCCTGTATAAATTATTCCAGTAACTCATAAGGTACTTGCTTGCTTTAGTTAAGTCCATGTATCCTTTTTACTAATTTTCTTCTCTTCTAAAGAAATTAATATTGCCACAGAAAGCAGCAAGTGTATTTTACATCCAAATTGCATAATTTCTCAGATACAGACAAAATATAATTCCAAGGATGATACTTCCTTTTATCTTTCTACTCTTTTTCTATTTCTTTTATTAAATGTTTTCTTTTTAAATTTAGGAATGATTGCTTTGAAGTGCTGTTAATATATTTCAGGCAGTGAGTTTGGCAAAGTAAACATAAATGATGAACATTTCAGGACCCTTAGCATTGTTTTTGCTTTGGCTCCTTCTCTTCATTCTTTCTGGAGTTATTTCTCCACTGATCTTCAGTAGCATTTTGGGCACCTACCAATATGGGGAATTCATCCTGCAGTGTTCTATTTTTGCCTTTTCATATTCTTCATGAAGTTCTCAAGGCAAGAAACTGAAGTGGTTTGCCATTCTCTTGACACTGGACCACGTTTTGTCAGGACTAAGTGGTCAAACAGGAGATGACAAGAATGAACACTGACATTTTAGGAATCAGTAAACTAAAATGGACTGGAATGGGTGACTTAACTCAGATGACCATTATATCTCCTATTGTAGGCAAGAACCCGTAAAAAGAAATGGAGTAGCCATCATAGTCAACAAAAGAGTCCAAAATGCAGTACTTGGGTACAAGCTCAAAAACAACAGAATGATCTCTGTTTGTTTCCAAGGCAAACCATCCCATATCACAATAATCCAAGTCTATGTCCTGACCAGTAATGAAGAAGCTAAAGTTGAATGGTTCTCTTAAGTTCTACAAGACCTTCTAGAACAAACATCCAAAAAAGATGTCCTTTTCCTTATAGGGGACTGGACTGCAAAAGTAGGAAGTCAAGAGCTTCCTGGATTAACAGGAAATTTTGGCCTTGGAGTACAAAATGAAGCAGGGCAAAGGCTAACAGAGTTTTGCCAAGAGAACACATTGGTCATAGCAAACATCCTCTTCCAACACTTAAAAGAATACTCTGCACATGGACATCACCAGATGGTCAATACCGAAATCAGATTGATTATATTCTTTGTGGCCAAAGATGGAGAAGCTCTATACAGTCAGCAGAAACAAGACTGGGAGCTACTATGGCTCAGAACATGAATTCCATACTGCCAAATTCAGACTTAAATTGAAGAAAGTGGGGAAAACCACTAGACCATTCAGGTATGACCTAAATCAAATCCCTTATGATTATACAGTGGAAGTGACAAATAGATTCAAGGGAATAGATCTGACAGACAATGCCTGAAGAATTATGAACAGAGATTCCTGACATTGTACTGGAGACAGGGATCAAGACCATCTCCAAGAAAAAGAAATGCAGAAAGCAAAGTGGTTGTCCAAGGAGACCTTACAAATAGCTGAGAAAAGAAAAGACGAGAAAGGCAAAGGAGAAAAGGAAAAATATACCCATTTGAATGCATAGTTCCAAAGAACAGCAGGGAGAGATAAGAAAGCCTTCCTCAGTGATCAATGCAAAGAAATAGAGGAAAACAATAGAATGGGAAAGACTAGAGATCTCTTCAAGAAAATTAGAGATACCAAGGGAACATTTCATGCAAAGATGGGCTCAATAAAGGACAGAAATGGTATGGACCTAACAGAAGCAGAAGATATTAAGAAGAGGTGGCAAGAATACACAGAAGAACTATACAAAAAAGGTCCTAATGACCCAGATAACCATGATGGTGTGATNCGAACTGTACAAAAACCATCTTCACCACCCAGATAATCACAATGGTGTGATCACTCACCTAGAGCCAGACATCCTGGAAAGTGAAGTCAAGTGGGCCTTAGGAAGCATCACAACAAACAAAGCTAGTGGAGGTGATGGAATTCCAGCGGAGCTATTTCAAATCTTAAAAAGATGATGCTATGAATAAGTGATGTACTCAATATGCCACCAGATTTGGAGCACTCAGCAGTGGCCACAGGACTGGAAAAGGTCAGTTTTCATCCCAATCCCAAAGAAAGGCAATGCCAAAGAATGCTCAAACTACCACACAATTGCATTCATCTCACAGGCTAGCAAAGTAAAGCTCAATATTCTCCAAGCCAGGTTTCAACAGTACATGAACCAAGAACTTCCAGATATTCAAGCTGGCTTTAGAAAAGGCAGAGGATCCAGAGATCAAATTGCCAACATCTGTTGGATCATCAAAAAAGCAAGAGAGAAGCAGAAAAACATCTACTTCTGCTTTATTGACTATGTCAAAGCCTTTGACTGTATGGATCACAATAAACTGTGGAAAATTCTTCAAGAGATGGGAATACTAGACCACCTGACCTGCCTCTTGAGAAATCTGTCTGTATGCAGGTCCAGTTAGAACTGGAAATGGAAAAACAGACTGGTTCCAAATTGAGAAACAAGTATGTCAAGGCTGTATATTGTCACCCTGCTTATTTAACTTATATGCAGAGTACATCATGAGAAATGCTGGGCTGGAAGAAGCACAAACTGGAATCAGCATTGCTGGGAGGAATAGCAATAACCTCAGATATGCAGATGACACCACTCTTATGGCAGAAAGTGAAGAGGAACTAAAGAGCCTTGCCGGGAGCCAGCGTGGGAATTCCACCCTTGAAACGATCACATGGCAGAAATCCGATGGGCAAGGCGATTCAGATTTCAAGAATTCCCCCCGAGTTTCCCTGAGCATCTACACCCCCAAAACTAAGGAAACCCGAATATGCCTGTTGCCAGGAGCCAGCGTGAGGATTCCCACCCGTGACATAGTCATGTGGCAGACTCGATGGTCAAGGATGATTTGAGTCTTGGAGTTTCTCCCTGGCATTTCCTGAGCATGTACCTAGAAAATAAGAATCTGCCTGACATTGTACTTTTTCTAATTCTTCTGACATTCTCTGGAAAAAGTTAATACAGGGCTTTAGTCTTCTGCATTTGAAAGGATTGTTTCAGCTCAACCCCCTCTGATAATGCTCAACTTAAATGCTCTCATTTGCCTAACAGGTTTCCTGGACCTTTTGCAGCTTGTGAATTGCTTACAGCCCCCAACTGCGAGGGGCACAAAGCTAGAAGTATCTTAAAGCTACTTTTTAAAAGCTAACAAACATATTGGTGACAGGATTTCACTGTTGATGCAATGATTGCTGCCAGACCTCCTTATTCTTTGTCTTTTGGGCACCCGGGAAGATGTTAATCAATGTAAATGGGATATGGGAAAAGATATATAGTAGTTTTGATGTTAGCAATGCTAGACTTTTGAGTTAATTACCTTTCCTTTGTTATAAATCACTGTACTCCTCTTGTTACAAATTGCTATGTAAGAATGTAACTTTATTTAGTGCTTTCTGAGAATGGCACCAGACTTTGGAAAGAACAACACTTTTAACACAAATAAGTCTTCTGGTTAACAAACCCTTATCAGAAAAGAGCCATAAAATGTTAATTGGCCCTTTTGGCCTGAAGATGATGTAAATCACCTAAGACTTGTGTATACAACTAGGTATGCAGAGAAAAAAAACCTGGTTTTTGATGAGAGTTTGGGCTGCTAACACTGCAGAAATTTTTATTACCCCTTGATCTCTATGTACAATCAAAAAGGTATAAAAGGCTTTGAAGGACAATAGGGGCCGGAGCCTGTCATTGGGAGGACTGGTTTCCCCGTGTCACTTTTTCTCTCTCCCTTTACTCTAATTTCTGGCTGAATTCCCATCTGGGGCGTGGAGGCTCGCCATGTCTACTTACTTGCCCTGGCTTTCTAAGATCCACGCGAAAGGGAGCCCAAGTGGGGCACCCTTAGATATTCAAGAGGACGCCGGTGGCCCACGTAGATGGTGCAAACCTCTTGTCTCGAGGTTTTATTGGCTTTCCACGTAAACCAAGTTATTCAGCCTCTTTTCTCCACTTAATTTTCCTACTACACTATTTCTTCCTAATCTAATCTTCTGTTAATAAATAAATACTTCCTCCTAAGACGCTGACGCCGTCCATGCTTCGAATCACCCTGGATCCACCGGGGCTGGTCCCCGGCAACCGACTCAATGGACATGAGTTTGAGTAGGCTCCGGGAGTTGGTGATGGACAAGGTGACCTGGCGTGCTGCAGCTCATGGGGTCCCAAAGAGTCGGACATGACTGAGCAACTGAACTGAACTGAACACATCTTTGTTAGAATATACATTTTCTCCCATGTCTTAGGGGCCATCTCCTGGAGGCTCCCAGGTGTTCCCAAGGTAAAGCCCAGCTCCTAGCACGACACTGATACTTTTTAGGAGCCTTTCTTTGTCTTTTCCACTCTATATCTCTAAATTTTTTCTGACACAAATTTTTATCTATGCATCCAAACAGTGCTAAGAGCTGGGGATAAATATGAACAAAGCAGAGAAGAGTCCAGTCTTTACAGAGCATCTAGCAGGTAAAACTGACTATAAACAAACCAAAATATAAAATAATGGCAGGGAATTCCCTGGAGGTTCAGTGGTTAGGACTCTGTACTTCCACTGTGGAGGGCCCAGGTTCAATTCCTGTTTGGGGAAGTAAGATACAAGATACCACAAGTCACATGGTGCAGCCAAATAAAGAAAAAAAGATTGCAAACCATGAGTGCTACAGAGAGATGAGATGACACTACTAGTTGGCATATGGCACAGGAAAACTTGGCTGGAGGTGAGAAGGTCACAGAACAGCAGGCTAGGAGATCAACTGGGTCAGGCACGTGGGCACAGATGCCATCAAAGTTAATGATGGGCTAGGGAAGAGGAACTCGGTGAGCCCAGATCAAAGCCTTTCATGAATCAGGTGGATTTCCAACAGCACAGTAGATGATAAAGCCTGATGTCATTAACTTCTAAGGAATTCTGGTTCCTGAAAGAGAAAAATCACGTGAATATAACAAAAGGAAGCAAAGAAGATGCTTATCTCTTGGTCCTAAGGTACAAAGGTTTAAGAACCCAGGATTACACAAGACAAAAGACTAAGAGTTGCTATGATTGCTACAGATCAGAAATGAGTAACATAGTCTCTGTCCTGAATGGGCTGTTATGTTAACTCCCAAAGAGTTGAGAGGAGAGGGGTGGAGAGAAGATGAAGTTCAGAGTGAGTGTCCTGTGCTAGTCAACAGCTGGAGAAGAACTGGGCTACTAATGATAACAGAAGTAAATAGGTGATAAATGGGAGGACAGATAGTGAAAATTGTAGCTTGGGTCCTGAATATATGGTTCCCTGGCTTCTGGCTTCTGCTCACTTGTGATTGCTCTAAGCTTCTGAAGCCTGAAAGGGATGCTTGAGAAGGCATAACTGTGTGCTTGTCCACACACTCAGGCCTTTGCAAAGCTGTTCTCACTCAGTAATTTCCCTGTCCTCTGATGTCCCATTAATGATACAAGTCAAATTTCACTTCCTCTTTGAGCTCCCCAGTCACCATTTGTACCTACCCACACCCTAAGTGAAAAAGAGCAGACACTTGAACCACCCAGATTCTCACAGCTTCCTGTTCAGAGTCTAATTTTAGCTCATACCCTATTGTAAATATTTGTCTACATTTCTGTTTACCTTACTCTCATAACAGCCCTTTCAGGACAGAGATTATGTTACTCATTTCTGATCTATAGCCATCATAGAAATTCATGGTGTCAGTCCCATGCATCTTACCAACACAAGCTGATAGAAAGCATTAGAAATTCAGTTCCATTGGCCTGTTACCTGTTTCATGAGACCATACTTCCTCTTATTTATTGTACTTATCTTGTTAAAGTTTCACAGCATACTCTTTCCATTAGTACTTTGAGCATAGCTAACAAATCCATGTCATCTTGTTCATGCAGTTTAGAATCCTGTGTGCTGTGTGAGTCTATATCCTGATAAACTCAAGTGTGCACACTTGGTGGCTTGTTCTTGCAATGACGCTTCTCGCCTCCATTGTTTTGGTCACTTCAACTGCCCTTCTTCACCCGAGTATAGACTCTCTTTGTTTCAATATTCAGAAAGCATTCCTTGCTTCACCCTGCTTTTATTTCTTAATTTCTTCATGAGGGCTTAAAATCAGCTTGGAACCTTGACTGAAAACAGGCCTGGTTGGTCACTGTGTGAATGAGTGGAAAATATCCCTCTATATGTGGTCTTAACATTCAAGAGATTTTAGTTGCAAAGTAGACTAGATTTATGACCACTGTTGTGTTGCTTGTCACCTTTAACATATATATCCGTTTATTTAGTGGGTATTGACAAATGACAAGGTGTAGACAGATTACCTGTTTCTAGATACAAAAGTGAAGAAGGCAATGGCGCCCCACTCCAGTACTTTTGCCTGGAAAATCCCATGGATGGAGGAGCCTGGTAGGCTGCAGTCCGTGGGGTCACTAACAGTCGGGCACGACTGAGCGACTTCACTTTCACTTTTCACTTTCATGCATTGGAGAGGGAAATGGCAACCCACTCTAGTGTTCTTGCCTGGAGAATCCCAGGGATGGGGGAGCCTGGTGGGCTGCCATCTATGGGGTCACACAGAGTCGGACACAACTGAAGTGACTTAGCAGCAGATACATAAGGAGTGTGGAAATTAGAACACAGTCATGGTTAGGACAACACAAAACATCCAAATCTACTTTAGCACAGATTAATGAATAAGATATCTGATGAAGAGTATGCATACATAGCATGAAAAAAAAGTGTTAGTCACTCAGTTGAGTCCAACTCTTTTGTGACCTCTTGGACTGTAGCCTGCTAGGCTCCTCTGTCTGCGGAACTCTCTAGGCAAGAATATTGGAGTGCACTACCATTTCCTACTCCAGGGAATCTTACTGATCCAGGGATTGAACCCTGGTCTGCATTGCAGGCAGATTCTTTATTGTCTGAGCAACCAGGAAATACCCATTATATAGCATATTGCTTTTTAAAAAATACATATTTATTTATTTGGTTTTTCCAAGTCTTAGTTGCAGCATGTGAAATCCAGTTCCCTGACCAGGGATCGAACCTGGGCTCCCTGCACTGGGAGCATGAGTCTTAGCCATGCTAAGAGTCCCAGCATATTGCTTTATAAATGACACAAATTGCTTTTGAAAATAATGAAATCTCATCAGAATACTCCCAAAGATGTTCACAACTTCACCTCAAAAAGGATGAATATTAACTTACACGGAAAAAAAAGATTCTGATTTAAGGACCTTGAAAGGGCAAGATTTTCCTGGATCATCTAGACGTGCCCACTCTAATCACATGAGTCCTTTCCAAGCTGTAGTCACAGGGAGGTGTGAGTGCAGAAGAGAGAACCCGAGAGACTGCAGTGGGAGACTTGAGTCACACTTGCTAACCTGGAAGACAGAGGCCATGAACTAGGGGATGCAGGCGCCCTCCATAGACTGGAAAAAGCAGAGAAACAGATTCTCCCCCGGAGCCTCCAGACAGGAGCAGGGCCTCGCTGACACCTTGGTTTCAGCTCAGTGAGAGTCCAACTCTGTTGGAAGCCACAGAGTTCATAGTAATTTGACACCACAGCCGTAGGAAGCCAAAACAAGACAGTATTGTAAGGCGATAGAATGGCTTTCCAGAAAGAAAAACAAACCAACCAGCCTAGTGAAACCCTGGCTGAGAGTTGTATATAATTTAGATGGAAATGGGAAAAGTGACTGGAGAACATGAATTATCTTTGATCATTATTTTCCAGACAGGCCTGATGATCACTTAAAACAGAGAAAAAGACAGCACAGTATCCACCAAGATGGTCACAGTATTGCTTCAATGGCGGGATTATGGATAGAGCAGTCCCCCCTTATCTGAAGTTTCACTTTCCGTGGTTTCAGTAACCCACAGTCAACTTCAGCCTGGAAATACTAAATGGAAAATTCCAGAAATAAACAATTCATAAGTTTTAAATTGCATACCATTCTCAGTAGTGTTGTCGGGGGAGTGTGTAATTTCCTCGGTTCTGTCTTGCCACAGCAAAAATTTGAAGTAACAGACGGACCAGTGTTATAGCTCAGTTTTATTGGCAGGTAAAGAAAATACATCTTCTAAGCGTGAGGGTAGGCAGTCCCAAAAGAGGTGAAGAGAAGAGAAGTCCTGGGCTCAATTTTGGCTCCTCTTTTTATATATTTTTTCTCTTCCCCCTGAGCCTGCCCTATGTAAATCAGCCTAGCCAAGAAGGCTGTTTGTTTTACCTGAGGTCCTCACTCCTGTCCTTGGACCTTCCTTTGTTCTATTTTTTGTGGACTTTGGGCCGCCACCATTTTGGATTCCCTGTGTAAACTGGGCTAGCCAGGAGGGCTATTTGTTTTACCTGAGTTCCTCACTCCCCTCCTTGGACCTTTCTTTGTTCTATTTTTGTGGACTTTTAGCCACTGCCATTTTAGACTCCCTTTTCCTATTCTAACTACCTAACATTCCCCCCTCAAGAAATGGGAGGCCCAATTCTTTGGGAATGAGGGCATAGAAGTCTTTCTGGCTACTTCCTGCTGAACTGGGATGGTGAGGGGCATTGGGCCTCCCCCTCTTGCTAGTCTTCAGCCTCAGAGTCCTTATAGTGGTGTCCATCTAAGGGTGAGTGATATTTTCTGTGGTTGGCTGTAGTTTTATATATCCTTGCTGAACCGGCACTGCATGTTTTAGCTTGTTGACCTGGGCAGGGACAAAACAGGTTAGACAGTTGAAAAGATATGGAGCAATCATAAGCAGCATCAATATGGTGATAATAGGAATTGGTAGGGGTATTAGTGAACTCCAAATTCCCCTCGCCAGGAGAAGGATCCCCCAAAAAGAGACTGTAGCCACCCCAAGGACTCTCCAACTCTTCTTTGAGATCCTGTAGGATCTGAATGTTTTCCTTGAGGACTGTGAGGCTTTCTTTAACTTAGTTGGAGGTATTTACCCAGAAACATCACGTCTCATTCAAGATGACTCAAGCTGCTCCTTATTCAGGGATCAGGAGATCTATTTCCTGTCTGTTTTAGAGTACAACCCCTGCAAAGCTGTGTGGCTTTTTAGCACTATCCTGAGAAATCTTATCCCCAGAAACTTAATTTGGGGGGTGTTCATTAGAATAGCACTCATTTGCAGTCCTGAATAGGTATCTGAGATCTCCCAGGGGCTCACGGGTGTATTGAGTGTCCTCTTCTGTTTTATTTCATGGCTTGACTAGTGAGTAGTGAATCCAGGAGTCATGAACTGGTATCTTCACTGCTGTGGGGGTAGAAAGTATTACAGGGTAGGAGCCCTCACATGTGGGATGGAGTTGAGACTTTGGGGACCCATCCTTCCAGACTTTAATTAGGATTTGAGTCCCTGGAGCATATAGTGGTGGCTTTTTAGAATCTTTTGGGTCCTGGTTGACACCCCAAAGCATATACCTTGTTGGAACTGTTCAATGGCCAAGGTATAAGACTGGAGGGTCTGAGCCTCTGGATCTAGGAAGAGGTCATTGACATAAACAAAAGGTCTCCCATATAGCATCTCAGAAGGACTAAAACCAACCTGTTCTTAGGGGCAATATGGGTGTGTGGAGGACAGCTATCGGTAAAGCCTCCTTCCATCCCAGAGAGGCTTCCTGGGTTATCATTTTTATTTGCCAATTTTAATAATTGGCTGGCTCTTCCTACTTTTCCTGAAGACAGAGGCCTCCAGGCCCAATGGAGATGATAAGTAAAACCCAATGCTTTAGAGACCCCTTGGGTGATCTTAGAAGTAAATGATGAAAAAAAAAAAAAAAAGCAGTGTCAGTTTGTAATGACCTGGGCAGACAAAATCTTGGAATGATTTCATGGAGCATTTTTTTTTTTTTTTTACCACCACCTCCTCAGCCTTCTCAGTCCAGGTGGGAAAGCCTTATCCATCTTGTGAATATATCTATCATGACTAATAGGTATTTATACCCTTGAGAAACTGGCATCTGGGTGAAGTCCATCTGCTAGTCCTTTCCTGGGTAGGGCCCACGTCATTGGACAGGCTGGGCCAGCTGGGGTCTTTGAGCTCCTTGGGGGTTAATTGGCAAGTGGGACAAGAGGAGACCACTTGCATAATAGTCATTTGGAGGCCTGTTCCTCTGAAGGAGCTTTCTAGTAATCTTTGGAGGGTCTTCTCCCCTAAATGAGTAGTGACAAGTAAGGAGTTAACCAACTTCCATTGGAGGTTCCCAGGTAGAAAAAGGAGTCCCTCCTTGTGGAACCACCCCATGTGATCTCTTGAAAGCCCTCTCTCATAGCTTTAAGAGTCTCACCTTCAGGATATGAAGGAGTTTCTGGCAAATTAGTCTGTGGAACTAAGATGGCAACCCCCATTAGGTCATGGTTCTGTAATGCTGCTCTCTTACTGCCTGATCAGCTCCTGTGTTATAGCTCAGTTTTATTGGCAAGTAAAGGAAAATATATCCTTGAGGCATGAGGGCAAGTCAACCCAAAAGATGTGAAGAGAAGTCCCTGGCTCAATTTTGGCTCCTCTTTTTATATGCTTTTTCTCCTCCATCTTGCCCTATGTAAATTGGGCTAGCCAGGAGGTCTGTTTTACTTGAAGTCTTCACTCCAGTTCTCAGACCTTCCTTTGTTCTATTTTTGTGGGCTTTTCCCTTCTTTGTCTTTTAGCCACCTCCATTTTGGACTCCTTTTTCCTATTCTAACTACNATGCTTTTTCTCCTCCATCTTGCCCTATGTAAATTGGGCTAGCCAGGAGGTCTGTTTTACTTGAAGTCTTCACTCCAGTTCTCAGACCTTCCTTTGTTCTATTTTTGTGGGCTTTTCCCTTCTTTGTCTTTTAGCCACCTCCATTTTGGACTCCTTTTTCCTATTCTAACTACCTAACAGTGTGATGAAATCTTCCTGTCCAATTCCATGCCCCCAAATGGGGTCCCAGCCACAGACATGAACAGCTCCTGACAGTCAACCCACAGTTTAAGGTCCTCCTTCTGACCTCCTGACAGAAGGTCAGTAGTAACCTAACACACTGCCTACACCGCTGACTTATCTCCTTTTCATCACATAGGCATTTCATCTTCTCACACTGTCGCAAGAAGGGTGAGAACAGTACAATAAAATATTTTGAGTGAGACCACATTCCTATAACTTTTATTACAGCATAGTTTTCTGTTTTATTTTATTATGAGTTATTACTGTTAGTCTCTTACTATGCCTACTGCCATTTCCTACTATGCCTAATTTATAACCTAAACTTTATCATAGGCATGCATGTCTAAGAGAAAAACAGTATCTATGGAGTTTGGTCCTACATATGATTTCAGGCACCCACTTGCAGCTTGGAACATATTCCTCACAGATGACAGTGGGCACTGTACATATGTATATATATTTCCCCTATCCATTTATCCATATGTTGCAGGAAGAGGGACTCCTTCCAGGGCCCGAAACTGGGCTCTTGTCTAACACTCGGAAATGAATTGTCCGAGCAGACATGTGCTGACTAAACAAGAGACTTTATTGGGAAAGGGCACCCGGGTGGAGAGCAGCAGGGTAAGGGAACCCAGGAGAACTGCTCTGCCGCGTGGCTCACAGTCTCGGGTTTTATGGTGATGGGATTAGTTTCCGAGTGGTCTTTGGCCAATCATTCTAATTCAGAGTCTTGCCTGGTGGCGCAGGCATTGCCCAGCCAAGATGGATGCTAACGAGAGGGATTCTGGGAAGTGGACAGACACACGGTGTCTCCTTTAGACCTATCCTAAGCTCTTCTGGTTGGCGGTGGCTTATTAGTTCTGTATTCCTTATCAGGATCTCCTGTCATAAAACAACTCATGCAAATGGTTACTATGGTGCCTGGTCAGAGTGGGCGGTTTCAATCAGTGTGCTTCCCCTAACACATATACTTGCTTAGCTTTTTTATTTTTGTACAAAAAATATATATCACTTTGTATGTTAACAAAATATTGACAAAAAAATGGAAATGAGCAAAAGAAGAAATTATTTACTGCAAAAAAATTTGGTTCAAAGATCATTCATATTGAAAATCATGACCCAAGACCAAGTTTTCCAGTCAGTAATAAATTCTCTTTCTAAATACTCTGAGGTGCAACACACACAGATACACACACACACTCATACACACACTCACACACACACACACACACACACATCAGTGAATCAAAAATTAGAATTTTAAAAAACCTTCATATAGCACTATGAGCTTTATATTTTCCTAATATTCAAAAGAATATTCTTGATGAAATTAGTGTGGATATTACTAACTGTGATTTTTTTTTTAAACAGAGTAATAACGAGATTTATCAACATTTGTCAACATTTGGAAATTACAAAATCACATGTGGGTGAAAGATTCTTTCAGAGGGGGACAGATTGATGGATTGAAAAGTTCACTGATATAGCTTCAGTTTCCCCATTCATCCTTTAAGAAGTTACGACTTGTTTGTCAGTTGCTTCATTTGCTATTATTTTCTCCCATTCAGAAGGCTATCTTTTCACAACAAAGTTTCCTTTGTTGTGCAGAAGCTTTTAATTTTAATTAGATCCCATTTGTTTATTTTTGCTTTTATTTCCAGTATTCTGGGAGGTGNGGAGCTGACTGTGGCTCAGATCATGAACTCCTTATTGCCAAATTCAGACTTAAATTGAAGAAAGTAGGGAAAACCACTAGACCATTCAGGTATGACCTAAATCAAATCCCTTATGATTATACAGTGGAAGTGACAAATAGATTCAAGGGAATAGATCTGACAGACAATGCCTGAAGAATTATGAACAGAGATTCCTGACATTGTACTGGAGACAGGGATCAAGACCATCTCCAAGAAAAAGAAATGCAGAAAGCAAAGTGGTTGTCCAAGGAGACCTTACAAATAGCTGAGAAAAGAAAAGACGAGAAAGGCAAAGGAGAAAAGGAAAAATATACCCATTTGAATGCATAGTTCCAAAGAACAGCAGGGAGAGATAAGAAAGCCTTCCTCAGTGATCAATGCAAAGAAATAGAGGAAAACAATAGAATGGGAAAAACTAGAGATCTCTTCAAGAAAATTAGAGATACCAAGGGAACATTTCATGCAAAGATGGGCTCGATAAAGGATAGAAATTGTATAGACCTAACAGAAGAAGAAGATATTAAAAAAGAGATGACAAGAATACACAGAGGAACTATGCAAAAAAGATCTTCATGACCCAGATAACCATGATGGTGTGATTACTCACCTAGAGCCAGACATCCTGGAATGCAAAGTAAAGTGGGCCTTAGAAAGCATCACTACAAATAAAGCTAGTGGAGATGATATAATTCCAGTTGAGCTATTTCAAATCCTAAAAGATGATAGTGTGAAAGTGTTGCACTCAATATGCCAGCAAATTTGGAAAACTCAGCAGTAGCCACAGGACTGGAAGAGGTCAGTTTTCATTCCAATCCTAAAGATTTTGGCATTGCCAAAAAATGCTCAAACTACTGCACAATTGCTCTCATCTCACAAACTGAACTGAACATTCACTCATCTCACACACTAGCAAAGTAATGCTCATAATTCTCCAAGCCAGAATTCAACAGTATGTGAACTATGAAATTCCAGATGTTCAAGTTAGATATTTAGAAAAGGCAGAGGAACCAGATATCAAATTGCCAACATCCATTGGATCATAGAAAAAGCAAAAGAATTCCAGAAAAACATTGCTTCTGCTTTACTGACTATGCCAAGCCTCTGACTGTGTGGATCACAGCAAACAGCAGAAAATTCTTCAAGAGATGGGACTACCCAATTGCCTTACCTGCCTCCTGAGAAATCTGTATGCAGGTCAAGAAGCAACAGTTGGAACTGGACATGGAACAACAGACTGGTTCCAGATTCGGAAAGGGGTACATCAAGACTGTACATTGTCAGTTATTTAACTTATATGAAGAGTACATCATGAAAAATGCTGGGCTGGATGAAGAACAAGCTGGAATCAAGACTGCAAGAGAAATATCAGTAACCTCAGCTATGGAGTTGACACCACCCTTATGGCAGAAAGTGAAGAAGAACTAAAGAGTATCTTGATGAAAGTGAAAGAGGAGAGTGAAGTAGTTGTCTTAAAACTCAACTTTCAGAAAACTAAGATCATGGCATCCAGTCCCATAACTTCATGGCAAATAGATTGGGAAACAATGGAAACAGTGACAGACTTTATTTATTTATTTATTTTTGGCTCCAAAATCACTGTAGATGGTCAACATTCACATGAAATTAAAAGATGCTTGCTCCTTCTAAGAAAAGCTATGGCCAACCTAGACAGCTTATTAAAAAGCAGAAACATTACATTTCAACAAATGTCCACCTAGTCCAAGCTATGTTTTTCCCAGCAGTCATGTATGGATCTGAGGGTCAGAGCATAAAGACAGCTGAGTGCCAAAGAATTGATGCTTTTGAACTGTGGTATTGGAGAAGACTCTTGAGAGTCCCTTGAACAGCAAGGGTATCCAACCAGTCCATCCTAAAAGAAATCAGTCCTGAATATTCATTGGAAGGACTGATGCTGAAGCTGAAACTCCAATACCTAGGCCACCTGATGCAAAGAGCTGACTCATTTGACAAGACTCTGATGATGAGAACAACTGAAGTGGAAGGAGAAGGGGACAGCAGAGATGAGATGGTTGTATTACATCACCAACTCAATGGACGAGTTTGAATCACTCTGGGAGTTGGTGATAGACAGGGAAGCCTGGCATGCTGCAGTCCATGGGGACAGACAGTCCACAGAGAGTCCTTTATGACTGGATCTACTGAACTGAACTGAACTGAGTATTGTAGATACACTGAATCATCCATCAACAAATAGCAAGTCCTCTGATCCTAAGATTTGGCCTAGATACTACAGAAGAACAAACAGTGAATTATATATATTCTCCCAGTTCAAGTTTGGGAGAGGTAAATGTGGCATGAAATAACCACATCATTTCCTCTTCCTAGGAATATAGGAAGTCTTCTTCTTCGATCATATTGAGAATCAGATGACCCAACACTGACCAGTAAGTTTTTAGTGAAAGTGATATAAGCCACTTCCAAGCCTTGACTTAAAAAAAAAAAAAAAAATCTGCAACCATTCATTGTCTCTCTCTTCTGCCACAAACTTGTCACTGAAGTTTTCCAGAAAGCAGAAATGCAAGACAGAAGCAACCTGGATTCTTCATCTATGCTTGGAGGTGAGCTAAGCTGTGTAAAAGCAAGAAATAAGGCCTCCCATATTTAGAGAAACCTAGTGTAAAATGCAATCACTAATAGATATTCTAATGTAATGATAAAATTGATATGCAATGATTCCTGTTGCTGGAAAATTGGGATCAAGGAGACGGACCTTCAGCAAGGGAACCAGATATAGATACATTAAGAAGGTGTCATTTAGGATTGTATTTGACAGACTTGGACAGAGAAATAGGTTAAGAAGCATTGCAGACTGATAACACTATGAATTAAACATTATGTTGGAATACATGAAGCCTTGTATTGAAGTTTCTAGGAGCCCAATTAAGCAATTGCAAGGATATACACATAGAAGTTGAAAATGTAGTATAGAATTCTGGAGAAAATTTTTGTTTACACATTTTTGTCACACATTTTCTAAACATGAATTTTTGCATGGAGAATTTTTGAGAAAAATAGTAACGATAGAATTTTCATTAGTCAAAACAGTCTAATACCCTCAGAATGATTTTTTTACTTTGTGAGACCCAGTAAAAACGAAACTACTGGGCCTTTTGTTCAAACATTGTTAACAATTTAAAGATGGCTAGAGCAGAGTATTGCATCAAAGTGTGTATGCTTAGTCACGCAGTTGTGTTCATTGTGACCCCATGGACTGTAGACCCCCAGGCTCCTCTGTTCATGGGATATTCCAGGCAAAAATACTGGAGTGGGTTGCCATTTTCTCCTCCACGGGACCCTCCTGACCCAGGCATCAGACCTGAATCTCTTGCACTGCAGGTTGATTCTTTATGACTGAACCACCAGGGAAACCCCTTGCATCGAATGCACGGTCTTTCTAAGAAAGGGCCATTGCTCATGAAGCCCTGTCTGTAGTGGATGGGAAGAAGAATATGATGTGTTTGGGTGGAGTTGCAACTAGGGATAATATGTTAGATAGATACCACCCACAGTCCTCAGAGAGAGGACAGTGTTTTCAGTAAGAAGTTTTTATAGTCACTGAGAATGGAAGATACGACCATCAGTGTAAAGGGCAATGTCTAAACATGAAAACTGCTGGTGCAAAAAAAGATTCTGATCCATGTATATATAGTATCTGTACAATGGGAATAAGAACCATGGCTTTAGTAAGAGGGGAAAAAAGAAGAAAAATATTCTTCAGGTATAAAATAGAACCTGCAGCTTCAATTTGTTTGGGTTTCCCATTGAATTGCTTAGTTGATTGACTACCGAAATCCATTTAACTACTGTTTCTCATGAGTGTCTCAACTGTGTTCTAGTAAATGGAAATTCTATAACATTTACAAGCATTCTACAACACTACAAGGTCCTAAAGATAACCCTCTTGTATTTTGGATAAAAGCTTCCATTATTATCCCAATAAGGATGACTCTGTGGGGCTAGTCATCCTAACAGACAAACTCCACCATCACTAAGAAAACAAAGGATTGAGACGTTAACACACATATCTTTAAGAGTTTTTTTTGGGCTTTACAAGAAAGCATTTAATTCATTATTTTCTATATTAGTCTTGCCAAATTGTAGTAAGTATTAATAATGCAGTAACTTTACAAATATAGCTTGAGGTAAAATAAACATATAGCTCCTCCATATGTCTTCATTCAATCATAAAAACAAATATAAGATTGATCATATAAATTTTTAAATGAACAAAATCAGTTTAGAGGAAGCATGCTTTGGGCAGACAAAAACATTATAAATATTAATATTTGCTATAGCCGTATTAAAAAGTCTTACATTGGCATATGGTCCCTTCTTTTTTATATTTTAATTCAAACTATACTTACAATACTTTTTGTTTGCTCATCATGACATCTTTCATTCTGTCTCAATCACTAATATACTCTCATTCTTTGATAGTATCATGGGAGAATTCAGAGGGAAAAAATGTAGAAAGGGAAGGACAGAATAATTCTCATTTTTTTTCCCAACACAAAAGTTTATGACATGTAAAAATAAACATCTAATAAAATGTAAAAGTAAGCTTTGCATTCTATTAGAATTGGATCCAAGGAACAATAATAGACACAATTTCCCACATCCTGCAAGATTTCTAGAAACAACTTGATAAATTTGCCATAATAGATAATACAGTAGTCATTTTAGTGCTTTAGTTTCAAGTGTGACAAGCTTACATACCGAAGAGATTCTACTCATGCAGGTGGGTGTATTCTCCAACGGCCTTTGAGGGAGCACCTTTATTTCACCAAGTGGGCAGCATAATATTTTGCTTCCGTCACTGATATTGGGTCTTTTGTTACTTTGCTTTATTTTTTCAGGCTCTTTTTAAGCAATTTTAGGTGCTCCTCCAGATATGCAACCTCCTCCGTTATCAGCATCCTGAGAGGGGCACACGCATCACAATCAATGAACCAACACTGACACATCCTTATCACCCAAAGTCCATGGCTTACAGTAGCACTCACTCTAAGTGTTGTACATTCTGAGTTTGGACAAACGTATAATGAATCATATATGCCTATCATTATGCAATACTATCATAGGGACTATTTTAGGAAACTTTGTTTGCCTTCTTAGGGTGAATTAGAAGAAATTATGACACACAGGACTATTTCTTCCTTACTTAAATTTTTTAGTCCTTTTGTATTTATGGGGTATAAATTATTTTACTGTGAAAGCTAATTAAGGAAACAAAAAAACACATTGCTTTTTGTTCCTCCTCCACTATTTTATTTTTTAAACTTTTAGGACACTGTTTGCTCACTGTTTTTACCAATATTTGCAATTAATTATGGCAGTATGTTATCTTTTGCCATATTTGGAAGAAATGAGGACACATTCTTAACTCATTGTTTCCTTTCCATTTCTAGTGTCTTATTATAGTCTACTATAAAAATACAAATCTTCCAGAGAGGATTAATTAAAAAAAAAAAGTGAATGAGTTTCTCCTTTAAGGAAAAAGAATATTTTGTTCTCTTTGAGGAAAACTATACTATACAAAACACTGATGAGCTGGATGAGAGAGATATATTAAAGTCCAAGAAATGCTCAGAAAGGAAGTTAGAAAGCAAAGCAATGGCATCTGCTACTAAGTCAAGGCTTGGAGTAGACACGAAGCTTGTATTCTTATGCTGGATAGGGTAGAACTTGGATTTAGATTGTCCGGTTAAAAACAAATCCAGACTTAGATTAGGGGAGACTGCATCCAGAAGTATGACTTTTGTCTTAAGGTTGGTTGGTTGGTTAGTCACTCAGTCAGGTCTGACTCTTGAGACCGCATGAATTGTAGCCCACCAGCCTGCGCTGTCCATGGGATTTCCCAGGCAAGAACACTGGAGTGGATTGCCATTTTCTTCTCCAGAGGATCTTCCCCTCCCAGTGATTTCCTGCAGTGCAGGTGGTCTATCATAGGAAGCATGCTCCAACTTCAGAAATATGTCCCGGTCTCAAAATCAAACAGATACAGGCTTTTACAAAACAAAGTTGAACAAGAAAGGATAAACAAAAATTGACAGATATTTTTCAGGAAATGTTGGACAGCCACATGGTAATGACCTGTGGAGTCCAACAGGAAACACATCTTACTGTGGTCAGTGGATCTTTAGAAAAAGCTGGAAAAGGGTGTGCTCCACCCCAATTAAGGAAAAGCTGGTAAGGGGGTGTGCTCCAGAGTCAGCGACCTGTAAGTAGCAGAGAAGTCTGATTGAAGTTTGGTTGAGACAGAGTAGAGGGCAATAAACGGATAGTTGCAAACACTGACCACCGCTATTTCATCATTTTAGCAAAATCATCTTTTTTAAGAAAGAAAATGAGAATGCTTGGAGTTGAAGAACTATCACTGCTGTGACCCTCTCTCATAGTATCCCTTTCAGCCACCTGTCCAGACCTTTTAATCTCTAGGCCTAAAAAAGAGGGTGGTCGTTTTGAGTGTCTTTCGAACTATTTTACCTGCTAAAATTGTACTATCTTCAATTACTTTTATTTTCTTTCTGATATTGATTTGGCACATAATATAATCTTTCAAAATAATCATGAATGATGTGTTTTTTAGAGGAAAGTGTTTAAAAAATAATTCCATGCTTTGATATTTATGATAAGGGCTGCTGCTCCTGCTAAGTCGCTTCAGTCGTGTCCGACTCTGTACAATCCCATAGACGGTAGCCCACCAGGCTCCCTCATCCCTGGGATTCTCCAGGCAAGAACACTGGAGTGGGTTGCCATTTCCTTCTCCAATGCATGAAAGTGAAAAGTGAAAGGGAAATCGCTCAGTCGTGTCCGACTCTTAGCGACCCCATGAACTGCAGCCTACCAGACTCCTCCGTCCATGGGATTTTCCAGGCAAGAGTACTGGAGTGGGGTGCCATTGCCTTCTCCATGATAAGGGCTGGCATTGGAATTTGATGGCAGAGTTCCATACAAAGCTGGTGGAGTCTATTCACAGAATATTAATGTAAAAGTGCCCCCAAAGTATTTATTACACAATGTAAGAAGCTGTATGTGGTAGCTTAGCATTAACCATAGACATGATAGAGGGAAAATGTGTGTAAAGCAATAAGACTGGTTTCAGATCTAAGTACATAAGTATGCCTATTTATTATCATTAGTATGTTATTTCTCATCATCCTGTTAATTATTGTTTATTATCCTTCTGCAGTTATTGCAAAATATATTATTCACATATATTATTAACATCTGTATACAGATTTATTGTCTCTCTGATAATTTAGTAAAGAGAAACCTTTCGAAAACAAATAATTTGTGTCTGCCACTCACTCTTGCCAACTCAAGCTCATTTCACACTCTTTAATCACCCTCTGAACAGTCCCCAAAGGTAATAATGAAGATTACAGGGACTGGTATTGTACTTCACAAGCTTGAATTATAATTCTATCATTTACTCTGTGTGTAATTTTCAGGAAGTTATTTGAGCTCTCTAACCTATAGTCTACTCATTCCTCACATGGGAAAACTGTATGCCTACTGGGGTTGTTATGAGGATTAATGAAAATAATTATGGGAGGAATATATAAAAGCAGTTGAGGTATTAATGAATAAATGTATCTTCCTTATCTGTAGGCTTATATCATGTAGTACATAAGTATAGGGAAATTTAAAGTGCTAGGCTTCCAGTAATTTAATCCAGAAATTCAGTCATTTCAGCTGCTCAGTCATGTCCAACTCTTTGAAATCCCATGGACTCCAGCACGCCAGGCTTTCCCATCCATCACCAACTTCTGGAGCCTTCTAAAACTCATGTCCATCGAGTCAGTGATGCCATCCAACCATCTCATCCTTTGTCCTCTTCTCCTCCTTCCTTCAGTCTTTCTCAGCCTCAAGGTCTTTTCCAGTGAGTCAGTTCTTTGCCACAGGTGGCCAAAGTATTTGAGCTTTAGCTTCAGCTTCAGCCCTTCCATTGAATATTCAGGACTGATTCCCTTTAGGATTGACTGGTTGGATTTCCTTGCAATCCAAGGAACTCTCAAGAGTGTTCAACACCCCAGTTCAAAAGCATCGATTCTTTGGCACTCAGCTTTCTTCACAGTCCAACTCTCACATCCATACATGACTGCTGGAAAAGCCATAGCTTTGACTAGATGGACCTTTGCTGGCAAAGTAATATGGTTGGGTAAAATCTCTTGCAAATAGCAATTATAAATTCTAAAATTAGAATATAAAACTATAAGTATGTTTCCAATGTTTTTATTGCTTGCACATAAGATATTTAAAGCATGCAAGTGTGTATGTGTGTGTATATGCTTTAAATGTTTACATTGAAAAAGGTTGGTCTAAAATTAATAATGTAAGTGTCTTACTTTAGAAGGCCCCCTCCAAAAAATGGAAAACCAAATAAATGTAAGCAAAGAATAATAAATAAGAAAGATGACAAACCAATAAAATAGAACCAATAAGTAAATCAACAGAAATAAAGCTACTTTTAAGTAATAAAATTGATAAACCTCTATTTATAATGAGAGAGAGGGATCTAGTCAAATTATCCTTTCCTCAATGACTTTCATGCATTCAGAACTAAGTCAAACACCTCCACATTTTGTTCTGCCTGTATTTTTATGCCTAACTCTTAACATTTCTCAACATCCACCTTGAGCTCGAGTATGCCGATTTTCTCTGCATTCCACTAAGGTGACATTCTTTCTCCTCCTCTTGCACATACGGATACTGTCCTTGCTGTAAGTAGACCTAATTTCTCATCGAGCTCAACATGAGCACCATGCCTTTTGGAAAAGTTTTCCCAATTGCCTCCACACTTTCATCTGTAAAATGTCAGCAGAGTAAGCCACATTCTCCTGGGGTCTTGTAGTACCCTGTTATAAAAATATCACAGCATTTATTAAAGTATGAGAAATGCAAGGTTCTTTAACAGATGCCATGATTCTTGCAGGGAAAGGCAGCAGGGTTGTTTTTCTTTTTTCTTTTTTTTTTTGGTTTTGGTTTTGTTGTTGTTTTCATCTATTTCTAGCCTAGTGGATCACACAGAGTAGTACTCAATAAATTATTTGAATGAATGAAAGCTGTGTATCCACTTGCATTCCTAAATGTAAGGCAATGTGACCGAGTGGAAGAATCTGTGTCATTTTCGGCATCAGATAGAAACTTGATATTTGGCTGCAAAATGTTCTAGTTGCATGACATTTTCAGAGCTTTAGTTTCCTCACGCCTTATAGAGGATGAAGATAATACCAACCAGCACATATCATGATGCCTGACAATTGTGTATCATGTAAGAATCACAACATCCCTCACCTTACTGCTATTGGAAGGCCTGCCCTGGGAAATTACCATTCGTCGCCCACAACACCATCTACTCCCTTTGCCAGAGAAATTAGGCAAGAGATGAGAATCCAGAAAATAAGAGACTATGGGATCATTGCTGATGTACATAGAATATTTTAACCCTTAGAAGTTTCAACAGGAAAATAAGAATAGGCCTTTACTCAGTGGAAGTTGAAAATCTGTCACTAAGAGTTTATAGGTGTTAACCATCAGCCATAAACAAGATAAATTATAAATAAGCAGAAATTCTGAGTGCAAGAAACCAAAACACAGAGAGAGGAGGTTAAGGACATAATCTAATATTAATTGGAAAAGGCACAAAGAAAGAGAAAGTAGCCGGGTCACTTCTGGAGACCTATGAACTTCCATCACTGCCATCACCATAACCCAGCCACGGCTCTTCTTCCCTTATTTCTGTGAAAGTCCATTTAACATAACTACAATGAATCTCTTTTCCTTACAACCCAAATTGCCTGACCAATCACTACCTGCTTCGTAAATTTGCTATAATCCAGAAGACATTGAGTTTTACAATAGTTCTTCCTATTTCTCCCTTTTTCCAGTCATCACCCCTGGCATTCTAATCTCAACACACAAACTAGATCAAGTCTTTAAAATGTAAGTAAAGTCACATTGCTTCTCATTAAACTGTCCAATACGTCTCATTTCATCCTTGTAAAAGCCAAATAACCTGAAATTGCCAGCAAGATCTTTTATACTCAGCCGCCTCGTGTACAAGTAAACACACAGGCCCACTCGTGATCTTTGCCATCATAATCACCGTATCCTTCTCTTCCTTCTCCTTCTCCCCTTGCCCTCCTCTGCCTTCCCACCTCCCCCTTCCCCTCCTTCTTCTGCTTTCCACCTCTCTGCACTGCAGCCACGAAGGATGCCTTGTAGTCCGTTGAGCATTTCCGGCTAACAGTTCCTTGATTTGATAACTTCAGGTCTCACTCCCTCATCTTAGTGATATATTTCCCCAGTATTTCCTCAGTTGGACTTTTTCTGAACATTCTGTATAAAAATTTGTGCTTCCTGCCCCATGAAAATAATAACTACCTCCCATTCAGTTCAGTTCAGTTCAGTTCAGTTCAGTCACTCAGTCATGTCTGACTCTTTGCAACCCCATGAATCGCAGCACGTCAGGCTTCCCTGTCCATCACCAACTCCTGGAGTTCACCCAAACNAGTTTTTCCAGGCAAGAATACTGGAATGAGTTGCCATTTCCTCCTTCAGGGGCTCTTTCTGACCGAGGGATCAAACTCACGTCCTCTGCATTGATAGGCAGATTTTTTTCCCACTGAGCTACCTGGGAAGCCCCTTTCCTTATAAAAATATATGAAAAATCTTTCATAAAATTCCTTTCAAATTATACTTGAGAGAATTTAAAAGAAATGACAAGTCACTCCAGTATTCTTGCCAGGAAAATCCTATGGACAAAGGAGCCTGGTGGGCTACAGTCCATGGAGTTGCAAAGAGTCGGCCAGAACTGAGCGACTGAGCTCAAACAATAGGCCATCTCCTACAGTGTGGCTCAGTCCGCAAAGAAGCTATTTTGTTCTAAAATTCTCTCTTAATCAGCTCTTGATTAAATACATATATCTCACATATCATCACATAGTCTGGAGGTTATCATTCCTCTTTTACAAAGTGATTTTATTGGACTTTCATTTTGTTACATTTCATTTGGTTAAGCTTCTTGTTTGATGCTTAAAAATGATGCGTGCTTTTTCTTTTCAAGAGATGGTTGGTCAGAGTTTTATTTGTCTTTTTATAACTGTAACCTCTAACGAGATGTCTTGCAAAAGGAAAGCTATGGATGACTAATAAGTAGATAGATAGATAAATAGATGTAGTTCAAGAGCCAGAGTTCAAGTGTGCTAATGCTATATTTGGGGGTTGTAATTCTGAATTATATGATTTTAAATTGTTAATGTATTACCAATTACTAATATGTATATTTTTTATGGAATATAACTTTTTTATTTATGCATTATTCAATCATTTTTCTCTGTCTTGGAGTTTATGTTGCAGTTTAACCAGAGAGAATTATTCCTTAGATACAAAGCTCCAAAGCAAGGTCTTCCCACAAAAAAAGAAAAAAAGTAACAAAACAGAAAATAATAAAATGTGGGTATATATAAACAGATACATTTTATTTATTTGTTGGTTTGCTTTTTTATTTAATTGATTTTTATTGGAGTATAGTTGCTTTACAATGAACACATTGTAATTGTACCAAACCTATGGCTACTGCAACTAGAATTTAAAAGATAAATCTTCTAAGACTATGCAAAGTGTTGCTGTATTCAATAGAATGTTTCTTTATTAGCAGCCAAGTTTTCTGAGTTTAGCACAAAAGGATTAATGTTATTTGAAATATATGGATTAGCTAGTGTTTTAGTGTTTATCTTCTCTTATTTATCATTGTGATATATGATCATGATTTTTTTTTTAAAGATAAAATACATCAAACTGGACTATTAGAAAAGAATAACATCTAAAGGTCTCTCTCAGGAAAGAAATTACTTTTATTTTCAGCTTTTTGAAAAGCTATTTTACATATTTGTCTATAGTAAACACTGTTGATTGTCAAACCAGATTCAATAATCTAAATTTTATTTGTTCACATTAATCCATTTCTCTACCAAGTAGTTCTTCCTCCTAGGTGCAGCAATGGCTTAATGGTTCTAATCTTTTCTCTTTGGCATAACTTTTTCAGATATGGACAAAAGATTATGTTAGTCAATAAGGCAAAAATGAAAAATTTGGGACACTCTTGGAGTGATAAATTACTCTTAAGCATAAGATGAGAACAAATGAACTTGAATAACTGACTTCAGGGTGAAACCACTGGGTACAACTAACCCTAAGCCAACTTTATCTTTTTATGTATGTTCCACATTTCTCCGAGTTTTATTCCATTCTCTTAACTTTATTTTGTATTGTTGTCTCTATGGCAGCCAAAAAGAATCCTAATTGACACAATGATTTACAGTTAATATATTTTAAATTATTTCTATCAATATATATGAGTTTTTCTAAAACCAATCATGAATATTATTTTATTATATTATAAAAATGTTATTATAATATATAATACATAATAGTGTTCTCCAAGACTACAGTGATCAGGAGGTAGACCTTTAATTCTGTCAACCAGACCACAGCTGATTAGAGCCTTAATATCTTATTAAAGTCATCTGGATCATCTATGCTGAAATATATGTACAGCTAAACTTTCTGATTGAAGTTTTATCTCCAGGGATTGAGCCTGAATATCATTTGAATTTGTCCTCTGCCTGCTGTTACGTCTAAACTTCATTAGCTGCTCCATTCTGCAGCTAGTCATTAGATTTACATTTCTTAATTATATATTTTTTAAAAGAAATTGATGGCTCTTCAGAGCATTAATGAATTGTAATATGTTCATTTAAATCTTAGATTAACTCAATTCAATCTTAGTTTGAATTCTTCTGAAACTACAAGCTCTTTTCAACAGCCTGCTGTCAGATGACATTTGTAGAATTCTCCCAGACTGCATGTGAAAGCTGATGATTGTTTGCTAGAACATTTCTGTGTAGTTATGAAACAGTATCTGTGTCTCAGGAATGGTCCAGCCTCCCTACATTTGTTCTATGATGTGGAGACCTCCAGTAACCCGTAGTGAACCAATAGCTCTGTGTCTCCTATGGATAGTGGTGTACTTAATTCTGAGCTCTTCTTTCTGTAGAACAGCCATGTTCCACCCCCTATTTCTTTGTTCTCCCACACCTAGAAACAACTTTTTTCCTGATGTGAGGAAAATGTGGTAGAAGTAATCCGTAGCCTTTTCCTATCAGTCCAGTCAAGTCTACGTTCTTGGTTGTGATATACAGACTTGCTGGATTCCCCAGTGTGGTATTAAGAAACTTCCTTCTTCCAGGGACTATGAACTCTTAGATATTTAGAGCACTTTTTGCCTAGATTAAAAACAAATCTAGTTGGTCACTTTACATAGGTGATTTATAACAGATCTTTAGTTAATGAAATAAAAAATTGCCATTAATGGTATTCTACATAAAACACATAGTTTCAAACTGTACACTATTTAGAAAGTTCGTTCCTGTCTCAGTAGATTTTCTACAGTCCCGATTGCCCCTTTAGTGGTTTTATAACAATCAGTGTATAAAACGCTGACCCACACTTGCTCTCTTTTGCCTGAAGATAAGCCCTCAGGACATCTTGTTGAATAGGGCTATTGGTTGGAAAAGTGTAATTGCAGTTCATAGTGGAGCTGAAGACTGTATCAATGCAAGAAACAATATCCCATAAAATATTAGATTCGTACTCCAAAACTGGAATATAGATGAATTGGAAGTTCATTATGCAAGTGAAATAAGGCATTCACAGAAAGATGTGCTGCTTGAGTCCACACACATAAGGTTTCTAAAGTCCTCAAACTCAGAAGCAGGGGGTTGAATGTCAGTTGGCAGGACCAGGGGACAGGTGGAAATGGGGAGCTCTTGTTCAATGAGTGTAACATTTCAGTTACACAAGAGGAGCGATTTCTAGAGATCTGCTGTACAACATCATGCCGCTAGTTTACAGTCCTGTACCATGCACTTCAAAGAAGTTGTCAAGAGAGTGGCTCCCATGTTAAGTGTTCTTACCACAATTTTTTAAAAAAGCTAACAGGGGAAAAAAAAAGGAAATTTTCATTTGGTTTTGCTGCATGTTACACAGGCCTTTAACATTTATTTAGCAAATGGTAAGCAAAAGAATTGTTTTATATGAACTCAGAAACAAAGTAAGCATGAATCAGATAATCTATCTCACATAATCTATATCGTTCTCATTAGCACTGGTTGTAATATCTTTCCCCTTCTCCTTCCATTGTTATGGTAAAAAGAATGAACATGCGTATCCTCCAGATAGTGCAGGATTTAAGTCTATTTCTGAATTTGAGGATGTTTCCTGCAATGCTTGCATATGTAAACCATAAAAGTATTAAAATTTATAGACATTGATCATGATGTTAAACACTGTTCATATTCTTTAACCTTTCTCTGATTTGGTTCAAAAATTATTTTTAATTAAAAACAGCTTGAGTAACAATATAGAGTGTAAACAATATAGAATATATAGAATGTAATATTATGTAATTCACTATAAACAACAGTAACTGCTTATAACAAAATCTAACTATAAATTTGATAAAATAAATAAATTTAGGTAGTTTATAAACCAAGGGAAAGAAGAGGATTATAATTTAGACATTGCCCTCTCTGTATTTTACTTGATTCCTGAGTAGAACGACTGAATTTAGGAACAGCCAGAAGTCAGAGAGACAGAGTTTAAAAGCTCTTCTCTTTTTAGCAACTTTTGTGCCTGCTTTAAATTGATCATTTGTTTCATCAGCTAATCCTCAAGTAGAGGGCATGTCCTTTCCACTTGCAGAGTTCTCTTACATAAGTTGAATTCCTTCCTTATCATCTCAAGCCAATAAGCACTTTACTTTCTTTTTTGTTTGTTATTAGGAAAAAGAGGGGGGAAAAATCAGCTCATAACTCTTTGCTGGAGCTGTCTGCATTTTAATCCCAGACTATGGACGGACATCAGAGTGCCCTTATGATATTTTGCACAAAGGCTCAGTGTTCGTGGCTCTACTCAGAGAACCCAAAATAGCATCCAGTAAGCAGTGACATACTGAGGGTCTTGGTACTACAAGCACAAGTGTCTGTAACTCAGAGCAACGTGCCACATGTAAGGTTCGATGAGAAGCCTGTGAAGCAAAATCGGCGCCAGCTCTCCTCCTATTCTTCATGTGCTTCATGTGAACTTTGGATTTCAGTCTCTCAGACCTTTTTGCACTTGAAGATACACAGGTAAGACTGTGATAAACAGGCAAGTATTGATTATATAAGCTAACTCAATGAAAATAGAGCCAAAAAGTACTTGAAAAACTCTCTAATTTTCACTTCATAAGCAAAAATTTCTAAAAATCTCTAAACTAGACATGTACATTGAACATTTCTCTAAAACAAAGATCAATTTAGCACCCCTGCAATTCAGATTCAGGAAAATAAAAGTTCTTTATATCTAGAAAATTTAAGACAAGTTTCTTGGGAGGAATGTAGCATTACTGCATTACTACATCTTTCTCCAGGATTTTGTTTCTTAATTTTTTAAAATATTTACCACTCTACTATCAGATGCCATGAGCAATAAAGTTATAAATTTTAAAGATATTACAGAATAAATATTTTTAAAATAAATTATTGTTTAATAAATTATATTCAGTATGAAGATTTCCACATATCTGAATAAAACTATATGCTTCTTTGAAGGATAATCTCTTATTAAAGTTGATATATATTTATTTTATTTTATTTTACTTCTTTCTGTCAGATATTTTTGGTTATCAAATTTTTCGTTGACTTTCAAAAATTCTTAAAGTGAAATGCTAAAGTAATTAAGAATGTTATAAAAATAATAATAATAACAAACTATTCAGTACATTATGAATAGAAATACATACATATACAAACATGTACACATATTAGCTTTCAATCTATTATAACCATTACATGAAGGTTAATTCATCAAACATGAAATACACAAAACTATAAACTAAGAAAATGCAAAATGTGAAAGGGATTTATTATTGTCTCAGTTCTCATTGTTGCAAATAATTTTAATTGGGTTACTAATTTTAATAAAATATTTCAAAGTAAATTTGTCAAGCATTTAGTAAATCCATAATTAGCATATGGAATAACTGCTGAAGAAGTTAACAAAATGTATAGGTAGAATATCAAATGTTTTCTCAGATTATGTACATTTATAGTTCAGTTCTATCAGTTTATTTTTAAATTAATATATCTGGAGAGAAGACTTTGTATAAAATATTTGCTAACATAATTATAATTGAGACATTTATATTTTAGATGTATTTCCAAATAATGTAATAAAATTATATATGTTCATATGATAGTANTTCCCTTGATTTTTAAGAGATCACAAATAGGATTAAGTTTCTATATTTATCTGATCCACACTTCCTCAGCTCCAACTTTTATCTTCTCCCACACAGCCACCAAATCCATCATTCTGACTTACTCTTTCCTTTGCTTTGTGACCTCAAGAATCTTTAGAGTAAGAGGGAAAATGATGGTCTAAAAGGAGATAATAGAAAACATTTTATTATGTCTAGTTTCAAGACTGGTTCAAAAGTTAAAATGCAATTTAAAGAACTTTATTCAGCTTTAATAACATGAACTACCCAAGACAGATGTTATATACAATGTTAGAAATTTATGCATTTCCTTTCTTCTATTCAAGAAAACGCAAAGTATATTGTAGACTCTATAACCTTAAAATTAGATATATAATCCTACCTCTATTTGGTATTATGTAGATCACTTAAAATTTCTCAATAGACATCCCTTCATATGTGAGTATAATATATCATATGAAATATATTTTTCTGTATTAAAATCATGTGATTCTACTTGGATATATTATATTGATGCTTACAATAATAATGTTATTCAAATATTAATAACTTTATTAGATAATATTGTGTTAATATCACTGCCACCTTATTTTAATATATATTTTGAAAAATACTATACTATATATTTTATTTAATATTTACACATATGTCTAGATACTGGCACTGATATTAAATCCAAACACGCTAACATGATTCAGAGTAATGGCATGGTTTTCTCTATATTGACATATTATGCATGGGGGGATAATATATGTATATACTGTATAATATATACAGTATTTTATACTGTATATAGTATAATTATAATAATACACAATTATATAGATATAATAATAATTATATACAAATAATATACTGTGTATGTATATAATGTATATAAGGGGGGGATACATGTAAGTATATGTATACTTATAGCTGATACATTTTGATGTACAGCAGAAGCCAACACAACACTGTAAAGCAGTTATCCTCCAATCAAAAATAGAAATTTAACAGAGAAAGAAATATTATACAGATTCATATCCCTGTATTCACCTGATTGGAAAATAAAACCAGGATTGCCGACGTAGGTCAGAAATGTCACTGGCTATTTCTCCAGGGCCCATTTCAGACATATTAATTGATAACAGTTTTCCTTATGAGCCTGAACTCAGCTCTGGGTGTCTCTCAGTCTGACACCACTGACAGCTGCCAACACTCTTCATTCAAAAATGGACCACTATTTGCAACAATTTTTCCCTTCCCCTAAAATGTATGACCACTATAGAAAATTTGAAACATGGAAGATCGCAAACAAAGCCTTAATAGTTGCTCATTCAAATATGTTTACTGCCACCATTTCATTCGATTTTTATACTGAGTTTCAAACGACAGGGTATTGTATTCCTATCTGTTTTGTTATGATATAGATGCATGAAATAGTGATATCTTAACTTTTAAATATTTCCGTCATACACTTAAGCTGAAAAAAATAACATAAGGTAGAACAATCATTCAAATTTAATGGATATTATGTTTTGATAGCTCTAGGTTGTATCAGAGGAAAAAAATGCCACAGATATTTCTAAACTTCAAATGTTAAACCGGTTTCTATTTCTCTTATCATCTTAACTATCATAATAAATTCTGTGTATTATTTTTCTTTTCTTAGACTTAGTTTAGAAGGCCAATTTATGAGAATAATTTATAATGTATCATCTTATAATTTTGAAACATTTGGTAGCATATGGTGCCTAAATTTGAACTTCAATTTTTTGTATATTTTTTCCTACATAATTCAGTTTATATTTGCCTCTAAGTGGACAAATTAAAAAAAATTTTGAGGCATAAAGTGGTAAAGAAAATAGCTGTTAGTTTATAGAGTAAACTAGCTTTTAAATATATACTAAATTTGGACAAATTATCTCCACCGTGTCCATGTATATGCTCAGTTGTGTCTGATTCTTCATGACCCTGTGGAGTGTAGTCTGCCAGGGTCCTCTGTCCATGGAGTTTTCCAGGCAAGAATATTGGAGAAGGTTGCCATTTCCTTCTCCAGGAAACCTTCCCGATGAAGAGATCAAACCAGAGTCTTTTGTGTCCCCTGCACTGTAGGTGAATTCTTCACCTTTCAGCCATCTGGTATGCCCATTCAGTGGTTGCCCAAATTTTTAATTTCATTAGCTTATTATGGAGTTCTGCTTTTTGTATATTTTCATCAACTGCTGGTACTAAAATATTTAAACTTTCTATGCATCAGATTGCTTTTACAAATATAAAGTAAACTGTTATTTTTATTGTTGAAAATATGTTTTAAATACAGTTTAAAATGCAGTGCAAATATCCATTAACCAATTTTAAGAATATTAATTATCAGGAAGACCAAAAATTATCAGTGTTGATCAGAAAAACGACTAGCAAAATTAACAATATTTTTATTTATCACCTAATAACCAATTCATATTAAATATTACAGATTTATAAAAATTAAGGATAAGAAGGCAATGGCAACCCGCTCCAGTACTCTTGCCTGGAAAATCTTATGGATGGAGGAGCCTGGTAGGCTGCAGTCCATGAAGTCGCTAAGAGTCGGACACGACTGAGTGACTTCACTTTCACTTTTCACTTTCATGCATTGGAGAAGGAAATGGCAACCTACTCCAGTGCTCTTGCCTGAAGGATCCCAGGGATGGGGGAGCCTGGTGGGCTGCCATCTGTGAGGTGGTCACACAGAGTTGGGCACGACTGAAGTGACTTAGCAGCAGTAGCAGCAAGGATAAGAATGTGTTTATACAAATCAAGATCTAGACAATGTCCTCACTTCACACTTGCTCTTGTATCTTAAACATCTTTTAATCTAGCACAATATCTTCTTTAAAACTCCACACTTTTTTTGTCAAATTACTAACATGTTGAAGCCTCCCCAATCCTGTCTCTCTACGTTGTCACAGAGCACACAGGCTTTGGGTTCCCTGCCTCACATAACAAATTCCCACTGGCACTTTACATGTGATAATGCATATATTTCAATCCAAAAAGACAGATTTTTGGACACAGTTGGGGAAGGGAACAGTGGGGATCTTCCCCACCCAGGAATCGAACTTGTGTCTCCTGCATTCCTCGTTTATTCTTTACTGTCTGAGCCAGCAGGGAAGCCCTAATGCATGTTTGAGTGCAAAAGAACAGACTTTTGGATGCAATGGTGGGGAGGAAAAGGTAGGAAGATTTGAGAGAGTAGCACTGAAATAAATCAGATTTTTTTAGCAGCAGTAATGAGGGATAACTGACAGAACAAACCACACACATTTAAATTGATTTGGGTTTCTTTGGCATATTTATACTTCTGTGAGACCATAATCACAGTCAAGATAATTAACAAAGCCTTCAACCTCTCAATTTTCTCTTAAGACCCTTAGTATTCCCTCCTCCTTCTTCTCCAGCTCCATGCTCTCTCAAGAACTTACCTGTTTTCTGTCATTGTAATAGGTTTGAATTTTCTAGAATTATATACAGATGGAAACATGCAATCTGAATTATCTTTTGTCAAGCTTCTTTCATTCAGCATAACTATTTGTGCATCAATAGTTCATTTATTTTTACTACTGAGCACGATTACACCCTCATGGATGTACCACACTTAATACATTGAATTGTTGCTAGGCATTTGATTTGTAGTCAGCTGGGCTATTTTAAATAAAGCTGCTCTAAACATTCTGAAGGAGATCAGCCCTGGGATTTCTTTGGAAGGAATGATGCTGAAGCTGAGACTCCAGTACTTTGGCTACCTCATGCAAAGAGTTGACTCATTGGAAAAGACTCTGATGCTGAGGGGGATTGGGGGCAGGAGGAGAAGGGGACGACAGAGGATGAGATGGCTGGATGGCATCACTGACTCGATGGGCGTGAGTCCGAGTGAACTCCAGGAGTTGGTGATGGATAGGGAGGCGTGGCGTGCTGCGATTCATGGGATTGTAAAAGTCGGACACAACTGAGCGACTGAACTGAACTGAACTGAAACATTCTGGTCAATATCTTTGCATGGACATGTAATTTTACTCATCTGGGGCAAATATCTGAGAATAGAATGGCTGGGTCATATGGTTGGTGTATATTCAAGTTTTTAACTTAAAAACCTGTTTCCTACATCGGTTGTGCCAGCTTCCATTCTCACCAGCAGTGTATGAGAACTATATCCCATTTGGTACTGCAATCTATAGTCTTAATTATTTTATGTTGATTGATTGTGCTTTTAATTTTTTTTTATTCTCAGGGATTTTTCTGTTCAATTCGCATTTCAATAGAGGAGGCCAGTGTTAACTACTCCACAGTTATAACTATTTACTTATCCTTAGTTCTAATATTTGCTTCATGTATTCCAAAGCTCTGATATTAAATTCACTTATGTTTGGGAATGTTAGGCCTATTTGATAAATTTCCTTTTATAATCTTTATAAATGCTCTTGTTATGTCAAATGGTATACCTCTTATCTTGAGGTCTTGTTTCTGAGATACTGATACATCATTTCAGCTAACTTATGATTATTATTTTGTGATACATTTTTCTCCTCCTTGTCCTTACAGCCTATCTGTGTATTTATAATTACATGATTTGTTTAGTACATTGTTGGGTTAAGTTTTTAAATTCCAAACTGACAAACATTGCATGTTATTTGTAGTGTTTTATTAATCTCCTTTTACTACAGTGACTTATTTGGTTGAATTTGCTATACAATCTTGAGTTTACTTCTTCTCCTGCATTCTCCTGTTTATTATTGCACTAATACAAAATTTCTAAAATCTTACTTTCCCTTTCTTGGTCACATGATATGGCATTTTGTTTATTTTCACTGATTGCTCTGGTGAATTTGGTGTGCATTCATCGTTTCTCACAGCAGCCTACTTGAGCAATTGCTACATTACTTTATCTCTAATGTAATAAGTTGAATAATAGTGTAATTTCCCATATCCCTTTATTTTCACCATTATCAGCATTGATTTTATTCTACATGTTATATACCCCATAATATTATTATTAATTTATACATAATAGATATTTTAAAGTATCAATAAAAATACAAAATAGCCTTTCTATATTTATCTATACATACTTAATATTTCCTTCTAATTCGTTATTTTATGTTGGTCCACATGTCCTTCATTCTGAAGAGTTTCCAGTTAATAGTTTTACAGTGCAGTTGTGCTGTTGATTAATTCTAATGTGCTTTATATTACCTTGATTTTGAAGGATATATAATTATAGGTTGAAAGGTTTTCTCTCAGAACTTTATGGGTGTCACTCTCGTTTCATCAGTTATTTCTGATGAGCATTTAATGGACATTCTCATTGTTTCCCTTTTTATCTTTAATTTTATTTTGAGTAATTTTACAATAACATGATTTTGTTTGATTTTTCTCTTACTTGTTTGTTGAATGTCTTTTTAAGTGTGATATTGTTCTGCACTTTTGAAAAACCATTGGTTATTATTATTTTCTCTTCTTTCTCTTTTGGACTTCAATTATAAATGTTATACTATTTGAAATGGTTTCATAGTTATTGAAATTCTCTTTATTGTTAAAAATCATTTTCCTGTTGCTGCTATTATCTCTTTACTTTAATTTGAATAATTTAAAAAATAATCTTTAAAATCAATGGCATTTTCTTCTATAATGTTTGATCTTTTGATGTAACCATTTTGATCTTAGATATTATATCATTCAGTTCTAGGAGTTTCATTTTTTTTTTCTTTCTTTGTTGTGTTTCATTATGTGGTCGCTAAAATATTTGATTTAGACAGTTATCATCAATAACCAGCAAAACTTTAAAAGAAAGTGTGATGAGGAAATTCATAATAAATGATTTAAGTGCCAGTACACGAAGCTAATAATGAAACTTAGGAACAAGAACACATCACGACTGGAAATAAAATGTGACAAAAGTAAGAAATTTTTGCCTTCAGATATGAAGCAATGTTAAATGTAGAATATCAGTTATGAGTATTGTTGACAAATATGTAAATTGCATTTAATCAAGATTCTATTAAAGTAAATAAAGAAATATATTAAACCACACTGTGGGGATGCAGTCAGAAAAATCCATAATGTGGATAAATTCATAGGATCAATTACTTTTCTCAACACATAAATGGAAAGAAAAGTTAAATTTAGTATGATGAGACTTGTGGATTAACTGAGATTTAACAAATGTCTCACAAACTACATGATGTGGAAATAGCTGACTCTTGACTAAAAGATGTTTAAATAATTTTAATTTGAGTATTGTTTGAATATTTGGTTGTATTGAAGACATTGTTAATTTTTAGTAGTCAATTTTGATTTTTTAAAAAGGTACACACATATATACATATGACATGTGTGCCCAAGTTGCTTGTGTATGTAATGAATCATTAAAATGATAGAACATTTCAAATTGTTTTTAATATCAGGAAATAGATATGTATACAGATTAAGCAAGACTGATCATGTCTTGATAATTTTGAAACTAAATAATGGTATATAGCTGTTCATTATACTATTCTATGCTTAAGTGTATGAAGATACCATAATATAAAGTTAACTTTGATGGTATTTACCTGACATTTTAAGTGTAATACATATCACTGCTAGTGATAGTTTTCCAAATTTATACAAATTATCATTTCATAAAGAAAACTGTACTTGTTCCAAATGTTTTCATTGTTCATTGCTATCAGAAATATGTGTTTTATCAATTTCTAAGCAACACACATAATTAAAATTTCAAATATTGAACATAGGGTAAAATGAATATTTAATTTTTACCTCAGGTGATTTTTTCTTTATAAGATTAAGTAAATTTATAACAAAGAATATATCTGCTTGAAGGAATTAGAGAGGGACCATGGAATTTCCATTAACGACAGTATGTTTTTTGTTAATTAGCCTTTTTTAACAACTCTTACTAACAGGAGCCAAAGACCTAAGAAATCTATCAGGGGCAATCAAAGGTACGTGGAGAAAATTCAAACAAGGTCATATGAAAAGCTCCTAACTGAAAAAGATTTTATGACTTTTCTGTTGATTAGGGCATTGTTAGATCTGACAAAACTATTTTTCTTCTGTGAAAGTGAAAGTGAAGTCGCTCAGTCGCGTCAGACTCTTTGTGACCCCGTGAACTGTCGTCTACCAGGCTCCTTTGTCCATGGGATTCTCCAGGCAAGAATCCTGGAGTGGGTTGCCGTTTCNGCACCAGCCCTGAGCACCCTGTCTCATACATCGAACCTGGACTGGCGATCTGTTTCACATATGATAATAAACATGTTTCAATGCTATTCTCTCAAATCATCCTACCCTCATCTTCTATTTAAATACTGAAAGATACCTTTCATCTCCATATCACTTATTATAAATATTCAGGCATATTACCCAAGCATTGTAATTTTCATTTTATTTTCTATAAATGGTTTTGTTTCTTCATTAAGATGAAAAACATTTCTTTGGTATATATTTGCAATATAAAAATATCTTAGAGTTTCTATACACGAAGTGTTTCATAACATCAATATTATGAATCAGTATAAAATTTTAAGTCCCCCTGGTTTTAAGCTGAATTTTCTTTTTTTTTCTATTTAATTAGCTATGTAAAATATCATAATTTTAAAAAAAACTGAATGAGAAAACATTTCTATTGAAAAAAGAGAAATGTCACATTTTCACCTGGTTTGATAGTTGATTTAATGGAATTTGAGTTTTACTGAAATAGAAAGAAGTAAGCAAATTAAACTTTTAAAAATTTATCAGTGCCAGTTATCAATCAAGGAGATTGGTAGGGCAACTTTTCCACCTTCAGGCAGATTTATGACAATAACTAGGTAGAAATTTGTAATTATTCCATTCAAATTATTGCTACAAAATATGATTAACTAGCTTACCTGGAAAATAAATGCATATTTTGTCCCATTTTTACAGATGCAAAAGTTTTATCCTGCCTTCAATAATTCTATGAGAAAGTGTTTGTTTTGTTTTTAGGTGATTCAGGAGAATTTATTTATTTATTATTTTTTTAAATTTATTTATTCTAATTGGAGGCTAATTACTTTACAATATTGTAGTGGTTTTTGTCATACATTAACATGAATCCGCCATGGGTGTACACATGTTTCCTACCCTGAACCTCCCCCCACCTCCCTTCTCATCCCATCCCTCAAGGTCATCCCAGCGCACCAGCCCTGAGCACCCTGCCTCATGCATCGAACCTGGACTGGCGATCTGTTTCACATATGATAATATACATGTTTCAGTATTCTCTCACATCATCCCACCTTCACTTTCTCCCACAGAGTCAAAGTGTTATTTTTAAATGTCAAAATATTGTTTTATTCTGTTCTCTAGGAATATGGAAGATACATAAGAGTTGAAAATATTACAAGAGAGAGAGAGCTTAAGAGTTTTGTTTGCAACACACTATTTCCCCTGAAGAGTACCAGTTGGAATCCACAGCAAAATGAATTGTTGGTTATTGCTGCCTTTTATGTTGGGAATTCCTCTCCTATGNAAAGTATTATTTTTAAATGTCAAAATATTGTTTTATTCTGTTCTCTAGGAATATGGAAGATACATAAGAGTTGAAAATATTACAAGAGAGAGAGAGCTTAAGAGTTTTGTTTGCAACACACTATTTCCCCTGAAGAGTACCAGTTGGAATCCACAGCAAAATGAATTGTTGGTTATTGCTGCCTTTTATGTTGGGAATTCCTCTCCTATGGCGTTGCATTATAGCAGCAGAAAACTCTAAAACAGAGGAGGTGAGACACCCAGCGGGATCTCACTTGAGAATCAGGCGTGGCTGGATGTGGAACCAGTTTTTTGTACCAGAGGAAATGAATAAGACCAGACATCATATTGGCCAGGTACTGATTTTCTGAAAGTGCTACTGGAAATAACCTTGTAAATCTAATCAAATGAGTTACAGAGGCTTCAGTATTTGATGAATTTTTCATTTTCTCAGTGGAACTATTAGAAAGGCTCAAACAACAGCATAACTGATTGTTTCACATTTGCAAACACCTGAACTATTCACAAAACTTGAAGAAGAAGGAAAGCTCTGCTTTGCAAATTTCACTTTAGTCTCTCATGTGAAAATGCAGCATTTATCAACATCTGGAAATCTGATGGTGTTATTTTTGGTAATGGATCAAAGCAACAGTAATGTTTACCAACAGTATTTAGCTGAATTTTCCATTATGCTAAGTGGCTGTTGATTTACCCCTCATTAATTTTTAATGAAAAAGATTAATATCAAATCCTTTTACAGTCATGTAGCTTCAAGAACCTACACACTTCATTTGATTAGTGAAGTTGAAGTAAAATGAATAATTATTTCACTTCTCTCTATAAAAACATTTTAAGAAAATGTCCTTAATGTCACAAAACATTTCCTTTTCATGCTTTCAGTTTTTATTCTTAGTTGATTTTCTTTAAACAGAGGTAATTATAATATCATGTCCTTCTTCTCTGTAAGGCTCTTTCTCTGGATGAATGAACTCAAATAAGTTTAACCACTAATTAACTAGCACTAAAATTTAATTGGGCCCAAAGGGTGAAGCACTCAAAATTCATTAACTCCCTCCTTCTAGCGCTTTCAAGAGAATTTCCATGTTAGTGTGTTGTCTGGATTCCATACGATTTCATCTAGCCCATCAGCCAAATATATGAATACATTCAACCAATGACCTCGGTTAGGATTTTAGGCCAATTTCAGTCATTGGGGTGTGTGTGTGTGTGTGTGTGTGTGTGTGTGTGTGTGGTATAAGTAATATTTCTCATGCTTTTTTTGACTTTTAGTGGTAAGGCTCTAAGGGAACTGCATCAGTGCAATTAAAATGAGGACTAGTGATGTGATTAATTCACATTTTCTTATTTCTTCTTTTGCTTCTGCTCACTACAGATAACTTTTATTTCCTCCTTTCTATAGCATTTAGCTTTTTCATTCTGTAAAAATATTTATGAAAATATTCTAATAGATATCTTTCCTCTAAACAACCTCATTAGGCTTAAACAGCATACAGGTAACTGTTTAAAAGAGAGCAATAGTGAATATTTACATGTTTGTAGTGACAGAACTGGTAAAAAGACAATGTAGCTGTTATGTCCAAAATCACTTTCTTTTTGATCAATTTGTTAAAAGGGATTAAAATTTAGAAGTACAATTAAGTAAAGATTTAGCCATATAAGATTTGCCAAATTGATAGTAAATACATAAATGAAAAAATGGTTTTGAATGGAAATATAGAAAATGTATAATCATGAAATTGAAATGTGTTTAACTTATGCATTTTGTGACATAAATAGGAAGATGTTAAAATGATGTTTTTTTTTAATTAAATCTGAATCCTAAAAAGATCAAGCTCACTGATCTATGACAATTAAACTGAATATACTAGAAATGCATTTATTCATGACTAAATCTGACTTTTCTTCATGCTGATATTCAAACTATATTGAAATGATATTGGAAAACAGGGGCTGTGATTCTTCTCATTTCTAATACTTATTTTAGAAAATACATTTGTTTTCCTTAATTTTTTATCATTAGGGCATGTGGACTTCACTTTTATGAATAATTAAGGACTTTCAAAATTTAAAAGCTATAATTCTTTTTTCATTATTTCCAATTTGTTTCTTTTATTGTAAAACAATGATTCAAGACTGCATTATAATATTAAATTGTTCATTTTGATATCTTGAGATATTCTCCCCACATAGAAAAATGTATTAATTAGTCCAGAATAATGATACATTGTACCTTGAGCTGTCAGAAAAATTATGAAATTAAGCTTGTGTCTATTGTTTTACTGTATAAATTTTCAGAGAAGCTCTTACTTTGAAGAAGGGCATATTCATAAATAGTGCTCCCCAGCTGGCACAGTGGTAAAGAATCCACCTGCCAATGCAGTAGATATGAGTTCGATCCCTGGGTCAAGAAGATTCCCAGGTGAAGAAAATAGCAAACCACACCAGTATTCTTGCCTGGAAAATTCCATGTACAGAGGAGAACATGCACACACCAGTATTCTTGCCTGGAATAAGATAGACAGAGGAACCAGGTGGGCTATATTCATGAGGTCACAAGGAGTCATACATGACTAAGCACACACACATTCATAAATTGGAATATGAGTAAGGAATCAATAAAACCATGGATTCACGATACTTAGGAGGTTACTCTCTAATGCTTCTTTTCTTTATGTAAAATTAGATATGAAAAGTCATGTACTATATCATAACCCTTTTTAATGTATAAAATTCAAAATTCCATTAACACTATGATGAATAAGCTATTTAGTGAGAACCAAAGAATAGGTACATTTGAGAATTAAGTGGACTATATTGGAAAGAAAGAATTAGATCTAATTTAGCTTAAATTTGAGGACTAAAAGACCATGTTACATAGTGGTTTGTAAGAGGGGAGGGGCTGTGTAGGCAAGTGTCTGGGGTCAAACATGGCTTTGGTCCCAATCATAATTTGACCCCCAAACCATACAACTCTGTGAAAGTTTTTATATTTTTAAATCTCACTTCTTTTCTCTATTCAAAGAATTTATTAAATCAACAATATGTATTTTACAATATTAGTATGAGAATTAATTGAAAAAACTAATATAAACCAATTTTCAGATTTTATGGATGATTGAGATTATTATCATAGTCTCAACATGCTTCCTAATTTTCTTACTAATATTTCCATGTCTTCTATGTGTTTTTAGCCTAGAGATAGAACATCACTATTTAAATTTATGTAAGTCATTATCTCTTTAACTGTCTCTAAATCCCGATCTAATATAAATATTTGAGAGTATGGTTTTAATGACTAAAAATGTAATCATCTGAGTAAACATGAACTGACTGTGTTGTGCATAATGTATAAAAGAGACTTTGTTTTCCAATCATTATACTTTCTAATTGGAATCATCTATTTAGAGTAATAAAATCTGTATACTGCTTTACAGTGAAATTTCAGAGTCATCTTCCTGGTGATAGATTTTAATCTTGAACTTAACATTTCACCTCATTTAATACAATATGGGAATTATATGAAATTATTAGTTTGTAAACTAATTAACAAACATGAAAATGAAACAGTTAAAATATATCTACTTTAACATATCTAGACAGTAAATTATATCTCTTTGCACTTGCAGCTAAGGTCTGATTTAGACAATGGAAACAACTCTTTCCAGTACAAGCTTTTGGGAGTTGGAGCTGGAAGTATTTTTGTCATTGATAATAGAACAGGTGACATATATGCCGTAGAGAAGCTTGATAGAGAGGAACGGTCCCTCTACACTCTCAGAGCCCAGGTAATCGACAACACTACTGGAAGGGCTGTGGAACCTGAGTCTGAGTTTGTCATCAGAGTGTCGGATATCAATGACAATGAACCAAAATTCCTAGATGAACCTTATGAGGCCATTGTACCAGAGATGTCTCCAGAAGGTATTGCATATTAATTTACATCAAAGATGTACCTGTTAACAATGAAAACAGATTTAAAATTTCAAGCATATGTTTTGAACATGAATTATTTAAAGTTCTACCTGGGTACTTCCTTCTGCAAATCTGTTAAGTAAAATATTTGAAAAGTTTGACTATACACTAAAACTTTATAAGCAATGATACTATTTATAAATAGGTAATTTGTCTTGTTAAAATATAATTTCAGTCTTCGATAAAAAATGGTTGAACATGTTTGAGGGATACATGAAATTATTTAACTTGTGCATTTATTAGTTTCTTCAGTATAAGAATTTACTTTGCAAAATAAACTAAACTTTTGAATCTCATAAAAACATATAAGATCATCTCCATTTAAAAATAGGAGAATTTTATAAGACAAAAAATCTATAGTCATCCAAATGAGGGATCATGAAAATTAAAAACAAAACAGTTGAAGATCTCTGTGTACCCATATCCATTTTTAATTTCTTTTTCAAACCCAATATCACTTTAATAAATACTTTAAGTATAAATAGTTGTAAAGGAAAATGCTTTCCGTGAGATATAATAATTGACTGCCTTGGAAATCAGACTCGATTCCAATAGGGGGAAAATTATCATACAATTATACAAAATTTGTTCACTCTTTCTTTGTCAGAAAATTGTAACAAAACAACAAATAGTATATAAATTTTAATTCATAAAATGTATTTAATTGTGATAAACTTGAATTTATTTAAATGTGATTCAATAATGATGATTTTTAAATTATGTTAAGGTGCTTTAAAACTGCTGTATCTGAACATTTGATCCATTATCTAGCATGTCTAAAAATGTAGATTCCATATTATACTTTCCTGATTCTTCACCCTTTAATAACTAGCAATTTAAAGACCCATTTCTACATGTATTCAGAACATAGATTTTTAACACCAGCATAAACAAATTTAGCTGTGTAATATATATGAAGGCCAATTATCCTTAGATACAAATGATGAATTAATATTGTCCTGTCTGATCACTAGGCAGAGATATATTTCTTTTTCTCCTTCAATCCTTCTCATCCTCCTCCTCCTTTTCTTCCTAGCTCTTTTCTTTTCCTTCTTCAACAAACATATGTTACAGACCTAACATGTTCTAGGAATTTTTTTGTGAGACTGGGGATTTGGTTGTAAAGGAAACATATGAAGTAATTGCTAGTTAACAGAGCTTATATTTTAATTATAGTGTACAAACTGTAAGCAACTATTTTAAAGAAGCCAGGTAATATTTGACCTTATATGCTATTAAACTGTTAAGTATGAGCAAAATATGATGATGGCTAATTGACTGGACAAAGTGGGGTCATTTAGGAAGTAATATTTAAAGGAAATGATCCAAAGAGGCCAGCCATACCATGTTCTGGGGAAAAAAAAATTCCCATGGCACAGTGAGGAGAGCTGCAGAGCTCATGGCAATGGATGAGCTCTCCTTGGTGAAAAATGTAGTTAGGGAAAAGGAAAAGATACAGGGTGACAGATATAAAGGAATTGACTGGTGAAGGAGAATCAGTGGAATTAGACAGTCATGTAAGAAAAGAAAGACAAGAGAAGCGATGTTGCAAAAGAAGAGATCCTCCAACTGCATGGAAGCTGCTGTGAGGTTGAATAACATCAACAGACAAGAGTGATTTTTTTTCAAGCATTTGTACAAGTTTACATGTAAGTTTACAGACACAAAATAAGTTTTTGCAAGACAATATGTCTGATAAAGTGGGCAAAGTCAAATATCATCTTAAATTTTATTTTCATAAAGTCCTTTGCAATAACTACCTTTAAGATTAAGAGGCTATTCAGAACAACGAAGTTGATTTAAATTTTGCATATTTGAGAAAATCTCTAAGGGATAATATAGGAAAACAATATCAACTATTAATGTAATGGATAGAATGCAGACTTACTATATTACATGTTTTGTTGTTATAAACTGCTTCCCAGGTGGCAGTAGGGTAAAGAACCTTCCTGCCAATGCTGGAGACATAAGGACACAGGTTATTATATTACATGCTATGTTGTAAGTTTATTAAAGGAAGAAGTAAACTGAGAAATTGCTCTTATTAAAATATGAGAAAATGATTTTTTTGTAGTTATACTTTCTTCACGTAACAAGATAGATAAAAATTGATTTAAGAGATCTTTAGACTTCAATATTCCAATCATTGGCTCTTTGCATTTACAAATAGTTGGGTCATCTGTGACCAAGCTGTGGTGCCAACTCAGAAATTCAGTGACCTTTAGCTCTTTCAGTCACCAAGCGAAGGCTTTCCCTCTCTCTGGTACACATTCCTTGCTAATTGAACTTCAAGAAGTTATTCAATTTAATTTTTTAAGAGTTTCAAAAATTACCCAATTCTAATTACAGAATGGTGTCATAACATAGAATAATGGGAATTAAGGGTGAGAGAATTCAGTGCACACATATGCAGGTTATGGGTTATTGCTCCTTCCCTTAGCACAAAATCTTCATGATCATTCTGCATTGTCACAGTGGTTCTAAGCAGGGTGATCAGCTCTCCAGTTCTACCAAGGATCACCCTACTCAAACCTTATATATATATTTGCAACTTGTACTAGAAGCATTTGCACTGATTTTTAATTTTTTTAAAAACTATTAATTATTGCATTACAATAAGCCAGAGTGAATTTTGTAGATGTCTATTGTTTTACTTCCAGTTTCTTTCATAATGTGTGAGACATATGGGCAGTGAATGTAGTCCTTTTTAAGACATGATTAAATCTGAATGGGGGTTATATAATAAAACACAGTTAATCTGAGAATCTGATCAAATGATCCAAATGTTGATGAAGGATATCCTGATGATATTATAGTCTGCATAAGATATCTTTCATTAATGTACATATAGGTCATTTAACCTTTAGAAATATATTTGTTTCTAATATAATTTAGAGAGAATTTAATTTTTGACCTATTAATGTTGTAGAGTCAACCTTATCAGTTTTAGTGAGAGTACATTCAAATGTTGATCAAATGAATAAATAGAGGCTAAACAGTTTAGATTATATATATGACATATACCATGCTTCATACACTGAGTGGATAATACACATTAAATATGATACTCAACCACCAAGTGTCTGTTATCTATCTTTACTGGTATTATAAGAAAAGTGAAAGTGAAGTCGTTCAGTCGTGTGCGACTCTTTGCGACCCCGTGAATGGAAGTCTACCAGGCTCCTCCATCCTTGGGATTCTTCAGGCAAGAATACTGGAGTGGGTTGCCATTTCCTTCTCCAGGGGAACTTCCCGACCCAGGGATCGAACCCAGGTATCCCACATTGCAGGCAGATGCTTTAACCTCTGAGCCACCAGGGAAGCCCTAATTATAAGGAAAGGGACACTTTAAACAATCATTGATTGTTTCCATGAAAGACACATCATTGGCCTCGTGGTGATTTTGTTAACATTCTGTGTACTGTATAACATTCCTAACTGCAAGCTCTTCATGACCCAGATAACCACTATGGTGTGATTACTCAACTAGAGCCAGACATCCTGGAATGAAAAGTCAAGTGGGCCTTAGGAAGTATCACTAGGAGCAAAGCTAGTGGAGGTGATGGAATTCCAATTGAGCTATTTCAAATCCTAAAAGATGATGCTGTGAAAGTGCTGCACTCAATAGGCCAGTAAATCTGGAAAATGTACCAGTGGCCAAAGGACTGGAGAAAGTCAGTTTTCACTCCAATCCCAAAGAAAGGCAATACCAAAGAATGTTCAAACCACTACACAATTGTACTCATCTCACTCGCTAGCAAAGTAATGCTCAAAATTCTCCAAGCCAGGATATAACAAAATGTGAGCCATGAGCTTCCAGATGTTCAAGCTGGAATTAGAAAAGGCAGTGATACCAAAGATCAAATTGTCAACATCCACTGGATCATCAGAAAAGCAAGACAGTTCCTAAAAAACATCTACTTTTGCTTTATTGACTACAGCAGAACGTTTGACTGTGTGGATCACAACAAACTGGAAAATTCTTCAAGAGATGGGAATGCCAGACCACCTGACCTGCCTCCTGAGAAATCTGTATACAGGTCAAGAAGCAACAGTTAAATCTGGACATGGAACAACAGACTGGTTCCAAATAGAGAAAGGAGTACATCAAGGCTGTATATTTTTCCCCTGCTTATTTAACTTATATGCAAAGTACATCATGAAAAATGCTAGGCTGGATGAAGCACAAGCTGGAATCAAGATTGCCAGGAGAAATACCAATAACCTCATATATGCAGATGACACCACCCTTATGGCAGAAAGTGAAGAAGAACTAAAGAGCTTCTTGAAGAAAGTGAAAAGAGAGTGAAAAAGTAGACTTAAAACTGAACATTCAGAAAACTTAAGATCATGGCATATTGTCCCACACTTCATAACAAATAGATGCGGAAACAACGGAAACAGTAACAAACTGTATTTTTTTGGGGGGGGGTCCAAAATCACTGCAGATGGTGATTGCAGCCATGAAATTAAAAGACACTTGCTCCTTGGAAGAAAAGTTATGACCAACCTAGACAGCATATTAAAAAGCAGAGACATCACTTTGCCAACAAAATCCATCTAGTCAAAGCTATGGTTTGTCCAGTGATCATGTATGGATGTGAAAGTTGGACTGTGAAGAAAACTGAGCACCGAATAATTGATGCTTTTGAACTGTGATGTTGGAGAAGACTCTTGAGAGTCCCTTGAACAGCAAAGAGATCCAACCAGCCAATTCTAAAGGAAATCAGTCTTGAATATTTATTGGAAGGACTGATGTTGAAGCTAAAGCTCCAGTACTTTGGGCATCTGATGTGAAGAATGAACTCATTGGAAAAGACCTTCATGCTGGGGAAGATTTAAGGCAAGAGGAGAAGGGGACAACAGAAGATGAGACAGTTGGATGGCATCATTGATGTGATGGACATAAGTTTGAGTAGGCTCCAGGAGTTGGTGATGAACAGGAAAGCCTGGCGAGGTGCAATCCATGGGGTCTCAAAGAGTCGGACACGACTGAGCGACTGAACTGAACTGCGAGTCAATGTACAATTTCTTTTATACATGAAAATTTCTCACAGAAAATATAAATGTACAAAATATTAACAAATTATGTGTATTTCTTAATTGCTTTGATGCTTATTTATTATTACTGTTTATGTTACTTTACTATTTTTGAAGATTTCTACAGTTTTTAAATTACTGATTAAGAACGTATACAGGCTTACTTCTCTCTACTGACTTTTTTAGAAAAAACATTTATAAAATTTTTAAAGGTTTTAAAGTTAATTAATCTGTATTTAATGAAATGTGATGTCAATAAAACTGAAACAGAAGAAAAGAAAGACAGAAACTGAAGAAAATATAATCAGATAATTAGAGTGATGTCAGAATTGACCATTCCTAAAGTCCTTCTAAGTTTTATAGCTGATATTTACAAATTATGAGTAAGCATAAAGCAAGACTTTATGAAATTTATTTTAGACGTTCCGCCTCAAACTTGTATCATCTTAATTTATTTTACATTTATTATTTTCATGGTAAAAACACAGAACACAGAGCTTCAAAAATCTGTGTTTCCAACAAGACTCATAGTGCTAGATTTCATATTTACATAAAAATCATTAGAAAGCACAATTAAATAAAACTACTTAATTTAACCATTGATTTTAAACATACAAGTATTTGTTTCTCATGAATTTTATTGATTGTTACTAAATTAGATTAAGAATGCTTACCTTATAAAGCTGGTAGATTTTTACATTGCACTTTAAAAGAAAATTCATTGAAGTAGGCATTTTGTTGAAGGGAATGATATTAGCCTAATAATTCTGCTTATTTTCAGCTTGACACTATGTCAAGATAATTTTAATAACATTATTAATATTTTTAAATTTTATAATTTTTTTAAGAACTGGTTAAATATGGTTTTTGAAGAAAAACTGCTTTTAAATCTCTCTTCTATTACTCCACTAGTAAAACATCTTGGAATAATCCTTAATTATATATTTTGGTGGGTTATTTAATATTTAGGTTGCATTAGATCTACACATTTAAAATTCTATATTGTATTTGGGAATAAGGGCTATTTTTTTATAAAGTTATATTTTCTTGTCTAAACAAAAGTATATTTGTTTCATAATTTAGAAAAAGGAGGGCAGGTCTTTCGTTGCATATCATCATCTTTCTTGCTAAAGAAAGAATCTTAGAGAACTAGGACCCATTTATCAAAAAGACCAGAGTCTTAATTTCTTGTAACTATTTATGCTCTCTTTAGGAACATTAGTAACCCAGGTGACAGCAAGTGATGCTGATGATCCTTCAAGTGGCAATAATGCTCGTCTCGTGTACAGCTTACTACAAGGCCAACCATATTTCTCCATTGAACCAACAACAGGTATTCCTGAATGAAATAACGTGCAATTCAACATGACTCTAAGTTGGCAAACATCAGAGCAAAAATTCCCTGCCTACAAATGTGTTGTAAAGTGGACCAAATGTTTCCATAAACAAGGAGGTTGTAATGTAATCTTAAGCATTTAATTATTTTTATTTTTTAGCTGATTTTTCTAAGGTTGGGAGATTAGATTTTTCACATCCATACCACAAATGATTTGTGTATGGGTTATAAAGCATACCGAATGATTATTACATTTTAAAAATATGGCAAAGAGACATTTACAAACAATTGACAAAAAAGTCGATACAAAGAAAGCCTGCAAGCATCTTAAAATTGTGCAACCTTACTAGTCATCGTGCAAATGCAAATTAAAATCATAGAGTTCCACCTATACACCCAGCCAGAGTGAGGTTAATCCTGACTTTATGGCTGGGTGTGGGAACTTAAAAATAATAGCTCTGTATTTTATGTACTTTTGATTTACATGAATATAGCATTTGATTTTTCTATCCTTGCTTCTTCAATTTCTGTTAATCAATTGAATACTTTATAAAATAAATAAAACAAAATTTTTTCTATATCTACTGAACATATAAGATTTATATAACATTGGTCATTTAACAAGTATGATTTCTTTGGTCATTGCAAAGATTAAATACACATAAAGAAACTTATAGTCTCTAAAGATGAAAAAAAGAAGTACCTAACTAACTACCCAAAAATGTGGCAAGTGCCAAAAGGAGTAAAATTCTATGGTTGTTAATGAGACAAGTATTATATCCATCTCGATGACATGAAAAGCTTTAAGCAATTAAGCATGTGTTGGGTCTTTTAGCATTTCTTATTGATTCATTCATTTATCAAATACTAAATGTCTGACCTTTTATCAATCAGGTCTCTTGTGAGAATCAGATTTTGAAAAGTATGATTTGAGTGACTATATTCTTAATTCTCCCAGAATAATACCTAGTTTCTATTATCCTGAATGTATAAGTTAAAGTTATTTTAATACATGCAATTAATGGATGCCTTAAGACATTTGGTTTTCATTCTCTTACATGATCTTGGTAGAGAAGGGTCGAATATATGTAACAGGTGTTGTGTCTATAACATACTATGTTTACAGCAGTACAACATTGCAATATTAAAAAAATAATAAAAACAAAGCAACAGGAATTTTCTCTTGTAACTTAAATATAAATATTAAACATTTGCATATTGATAAATGCATGCATTTAGTTTGTATATATCATGAAATAAAATAAACAAGGTTCAATAGAAGAAAGTAAGCACTATTTCATATTGTCTGGCAAGGCAGAATGCACTGAAAATAGGATGCTGAGCTGAGCCTGCAACCAAAGTGAGGAGAGGATGGCATTCCAGGTTGTAAGAAGAATGTACAGGAAATCCCTAAGAAGGGGAACTGTTGAAGCTCTTAGACTATCCAGGCACCAGGGTGGGAAAACACAAGAGGAGGAAAGCAGAAAGTGAGTTATCTGTGAAGGAGAGGTGTGCCAGGTGGCACTCAATCCTCTTGGCCATTTCGAGCCTTGTCTTTCCCTCCTATTCCTCGCTGGCTTCTTAAGTATTATATATTGAACAAATCTGCTAAAGCAATTAATTTCATTAGTGGAGGAGCAGTAGAGTGAGCAACAAGGCAATTGAAAGCCAAAACACAGAAGAGGCAAGTTTTGGAGTGTGTAAAAGGATCTAGGAGTATATTTAAATTTGTTCATTCTGAAGGTGAGAAGCCAAGTAAAGGAAGTAGGCAAAGTTAGTTGAAGCCTCCACACATGAGAAGTGAAGGTCTTTGTGTTCCTCTCAGTCTGTACACCTTTGGATATAGAATTCAGAAGGTCTATTCACCTTTGCTAATAGCAAACATGATTCTCTGTTGAGTCACCTCTAGGGAAGACAGTAGCAGCATCTGTTTCATATATTCTATGGTTTCCATATTGATTACATATACTGGAATATAATTGTGAAACACCAGTCCACAGTTAAGATATCATCAGAATATGGTCCAATTTATCCTTCTTTTATTTTTGTTCAGGTATCACAGTTTTTAGTAAATACCTTCGCCCAGACATTGTTGAAGATTAGCCATTCCCTTTCTTATATTTGTGCTATGTGTTCCCCAATCTTTAGGTCTGCATTCCTATTCATCATCTTAAGTTTCTCCTAGGTTTCTTTGATGATGAATAACTTTTTATTGAATAATTTTATAGAAAATGGACAATTTTTACAACAATTTAATGGTCCAGTGTGGGTTTGAATATCTCTGTTGGTGGATTATGAGTAACTGAATCAAAACTCAGCCCTTCTTCACATGTTATGACTCAAAATAGATTTTAACATCACAGGTGCACAGTATTTTTTGCATAAATTTAGCATGTTCGTTTACACACGTATCTATAGTAAATCAACTTCTTCCAAGTTTAGAGGAACAGTTAATTGTAGCACTCTAGTATCAGGTCAGAAAAGAAAGCAGAAAAATAAGACTTCGTTCCTCTCTCCCTGTGGTTTATCTTAACACAGTATTTTATTAAGGATCTACTTCTGTTAGTATTGTGATGACTAAACTCTAGGCAGAGTTGGTGACTAGTATATTGTCACCTTTTTATCTCCAGGGCAGCAGCTGGCACATTGTAATGATTCAAAATGTGTCAAACAAATGATCTTATGTTTGAATTCTTAAGAAATTAACTAGGGAGAAGCCATGGTTAATCATGAAATAATAATTATAGTTTGTTACATTTTTAAAGGAAAAATAAGAATATCTTCTAAAATGGATAGAGAACTGCAAGATGAGTACTGGGTGATTATTCAAGCCAAAGACATGATTGGTCTGCCTGGAGCACTGTCTGGAACAACAAGTGTATTAATCAAACTTTCTGATGTCAATGACAATAAACCCATATTTAAAGACAGTAAGTAAAAAGTACCCTAACAAATGATTTTTAAAAGTATGGGAAACAGCATAGACTAAATCTTGATCCAATATATTAAAGCATCTGCTTTCAGATTTAGGATAGTGTCACTCTCTCCTCAAGAGTAATTTTTTGGCAATTTTTAATTTGTGCAATTGAATAAATGATTCTTTTAACTTCGCCACAATGACAGATACATGGTAGCACACTTAAACTCTTACTTCCTGAAAACAGCAAAATATTACCAAGTTTAAAATGACATTTCTCCTGCTTAAAAAAAAAGAAAAATCTCACAAGGCAGTCTATGTAGTGACTTGCTCTGTGCTTCTAAGGATATCATGAATCCCTTTAAAGAAAAATTATACTGAATGTGCCACTTTTTTTAATTTTAAGATTTATTCTTTAGGATGTTATCATTCCTGATGATTTTTTACATTTCAGCATAAATTACAAATGATATATGAGTGACTAATTTTAATAAGTTTTATGCAAGTTACTTCTGAAAAGTAAAGAAAGGAAGCTTATTTATTTTTATTTGTATCAATGTATTTCAAGTATTGGAGAAGGCAATGGACCCCACTCCAATACTCTTGCCTGAAGAATCCCATGGACAGAGGAGCCTGGTGGGCTGCAGTCCATGGGGTCGCTAAGAGGAGGACATGACTGAGCGACTTCATTTTCACTTTAAACAACTGCCATTATATAAAAAGAACAGTCTCATCTGATGCCAGCATGGTTTTTCACAACCAACCAACTATTGCGGCTCCATCATTTGTTTCTTTTTAAAATTATTTTATTGATGTATATTTTGGGCATCCCTGGTGGCTCAGATAGTGGAGAATCCACTTGCAAAGCAGGAGAGATGAATTCAATTCCTGAGTTAGGAAAATCCCCTGGAGAAGGGAATGGCTACCCACTCGAGTATTCTGTCCTGGAGAATTACATGGACTGAGGAGCCTGGTGGGTTACAATCCATGGGGTTGAAACGAGTTGGGCACAACTGAGTGACTTTCACTTTCGTAACTGATTTACAATGTTGTGTGAATATCTATGATATAGGGAAGTGATTCAGTTATGCACATATATACAGTCTTTCTCATATTCTTTTCCTTTCTTATTTATCACAGGGTATTGGATATAGTTCCCTGTGCTCTACTGTAGGACTTGTGTATCCATTCTCTGTATAATAGTTTTCACCTGTTAGCTCTGAGCTTCTAATCCTTCCTTTCCCCCACTCCCCATCCCACTTGGCAACCACAAGTCTGTTCTCCATATCAGTAAGTCTGTTTTTGTTTTGTAGATAAGTTCATTTGTGTCATATTTTAGATTCCANGGGTATTGGATATAGTTCCCTGTGCTCTACTGTAGGACTTGTGTATCCATTCTCTGTATAATAGTTTTCACCTGTTAGCTCTGAGCTTCTAATCCTTCCTTTCCCCCACTCCCCATCCCACTTGGCAACCACAAGTCTGTTCTCCATATCAGTAAGTCTGTTTTTGTTTTGTAGATAAGTTCATTTGTGTCATATTTTAGATTCCACATATAAGTTATAGCATATGGTATCTGTCTTTCTCTTCCCAACATAGTTAACATAGTATAAAGATCTATACGTCCATCCATGTTGCTGCAAATGTTCTTATTTCATTCTTTTTTATGGATGCATACTTCCACATCTTTCTATTTCTTTTCAACTATGGTTAATGCAATCCAAGTTCATATTCACTTAAACTACTACATTTAGACCTCAAATATTTGCTTTTAGACACTACCTTCTTTAATTCATACTTATATTTATTGGTAATTTTAGGTATCAGAGAATGCCTGAGTAAAATTGAAAAACTTTGTATCAAATATAATTTGGCATTGTTGAAGGATACAACAGAAAATAAATCCATGACTAGTGAAAAAGTATGAGTATGAAAGGGCTTCCCTGGTAGCTCAGACAATAAAGAAGCTGCCTGCAATGCAAGAAACCAGGGTTTCAACCTTGGGTCAGGGAGATCCCCTGGAGAAGGAAATGTCTATCAATTTCCCTGGAGAATCCCATAGACAGAGGAGCCTGGCAGGCTATAGCCCATAGGGTCACAAAGAGTTGGACATGATTGAGTACCTAACACACACACACACACACAAACAAACATGTATAGAAATTTGGAAACTATATGTAGTGGTGAAAGAACTTTCTAAGATATATTTAAAGAGAGAATAATAGATATTCCGAAAGATATGAAGGAAATGTTTAGACTGCAAAATATAAAGGAAGAGAGAGAGAGGTGTATTTACAATAAGCAATTAGTGAGAGCGGATATGTTTTTTTCTGACGGCGCATTAAATAAAGGGAGGGTGCTATATGTGGAAGTTCTTTGTGTTAATTATCTGTGCAAAATATCCTGAATTTTGTTTTTGAAGGTTTATACCGCTTGACTGTCTCTGAATCTGCACCTGTTGGGACATCTATAGGAAAAATCATGGCATATGATAGAGACATAGGAGAGAATGCAGAAATGGACTATAGCATCGAAGACGATTCAAGAACATTTGACGTCATTACCAATAATAAGACCCAAGAAGGAATAATTATACTAAAAAAGGTAGATGCATTAAATTTTTTTGCTTTGTATAATAATGCAAAATCAAATCAGAAATACATATAATTATTTTGTGTAACCAGTTAGTGTTTGTTTCAATTAAGTAATTAAATTAAGATCTTGTGATTTATAGTTTACAGAAAAAAGGAATGATATGTGTTTTTAAAAAAATTCTAAGATGTTTCATTTTTTAGGTTATTAACATATATTGCCTACATTTTAGCATAAATTACAAAGTATAATTTAAAAATAGCTAATTATCAGTTTTGTGCAAGATGCTTCTGAAAAATTAAGAAAATAGTTCAGTTTTTTATATTTCTATCTATATATTTCAGATATAACTGATGAGAGAGTTATTACAGAGCTTCTTGAATTACACTGTAGGACAGTTTTTGAAAAAGATTTTAAAACAGAGGGCAAACTTTTCAAAAATATCTTAAATAACAGGAAATTAATTCTCAACTCCCTAAGATAGTTATACTCAGAAAAGTATATTTTTAATCCTAAAAAAAACTAGTTATTAACCAAAAACATTTTGTAATAGTTGTAAATAACAAAATACACATAGCATAGGGATTTTCTCCACAACTACTAAATATTTAATGACAATCTCATAGGGATCTAAGAACATAACTAGTAAAAACCTAACTGGAAAGCACCTGAGACTTAATTTATCAACAAAACCTTTTTTTTCCCCCTAAGTAATTCCTTGGGTTTTCTGTGTACAATGTATTACTTTGCAGAAAGTGAACTTTGAGGACCAGAACCACTATCGTATTAGAGCAAAAGTTAAAAACCCCCAAGTTGATGAACAACTCAGGGAATACCACACTGAAGCTTCCACCACTGTCATCAAGATCCAGGTGGAAGATGTTGATGAGCCTCCTGTTTTCCTCCTCCCGTATTTCATCTTTGAAATCTTTGAAGAATGCCCTCTTGGATCCTCTGTAGGCACGGTCTCTGCCACTGATCCTGATCAGAGGAAGTCTCCTATTGGGTATGTCTGGAAGCCCAGCTTTGCATTGATAAATGAGGGAACACAGATTAGCTTGAAAATAAAATTTTTTGTAAGTGGAACAAGGATATATCCAGACCTATATTTCTCTCTATGGTCACTTATAAAATTTGCAAAAGTTTAAACAAATCAACACAGGAAACCTCACTGTTGGTTAAGGTGCAAAGAAACAAATACTTGCAAACATGGACAAGAGAGAGACTGTGCACCGAAATTCGATGCAATCAACTCTATTAATTGGGATAGGGATGTTAGGGAAAAGAAACCCTTGATTATGCCAAGTCAGAGGAGAAACAAAGTTGATGACAATGTGGTTCATACAAATACTATTTGATTAAGTTAAAGTAAAAGTCGCTCAGTCACGTCTGACACTTTGCAAACCCATGGATTTATATACAGTCCATGGAATTCTCCAGGCCAGAATACTGGAGTGGGTAGCTGTTCCCTTCTCCAGGGGATCTTCCCAGCCCAGGAACTGAACCCAGGTCTTTTGCATTGTGAGCTGTTCTTTACCAGTTGAGCCACCAGGGGATGATATTGAAAAGTTAACCAAGCTTTTACAAGGTACCANGGAATTCTCCAGGCCAGAATACTGGAGTGGGTAGCTGTTCCCTTCTCCAGGGGATCTTCCCAGCCCAGGAACTGAACCCAGGTCTTTTGCATTGTGAGCTGTTCTTTACCAGTTGAGCCACCAGGGGATGATATTGAAAAGTTAACCAAGCTTTTACAAGGTACCATTAAAGGCATAAAAATGAGTCCAGTCAGTTAGAAATAAGTTTATTTGTTGCAATTAAACTATATTTACCATCCATTAAATTAGTCTGTTATATTCAGGTAATATACTTTCTGCCTTTTTTTAAAAAAAAATTATTCTCCTTGTAGTTCTTATTAAAGATAAAAGCAAAAGCTGTTATTATATTTGGCTGTGGTCACATTTTTCTCATATATATTACATAATATTTTGCATATAATCATCAACTTTAATGCTTTTGTATTTTTAAAAATGTCATATTTTCAGCTATGTTTTTACACATCATTCTGATAGCTCAGTTGGTAAAGAATCTGTCTGCAATGTAGGAGACCCTGGTTCGATTCCTAAGTCAGGAAGATCTTCTGGAGAAGGGATAGGCTACCCACTCTAGTATTCTTGAGCTTTCCTGATGTTTCAGACAGTAAAGAATCCTCCCTCAATGTGGAAGACCTGGGTTCGATCCCTGGGTTAGGAAGATCCCCTGGAGAAGGGAAATGCTCCTCACTCCAGTATTCTTGCCTGGAGAATTCCATGGACAGAAGAGCCTGGCAGGCTACAGTCCATGGAGTTGCAGAGTTTAACATGGACTGAGCGACTTTCATAAAGCATTCATCATTCACTGACTTATTTACACAACTGACATTAGATGTTACACAACTGTTTCTACAATTTGCCATTATAACTGATAGCATTTTGAAAACTTTAATCATGAAAGGATTTATTAAGTTATGTGTTCTTTACTATTGTCAGAAAAACAAGTAGGTTAATAGACATGCTATTTAAAATTTAAACAATATACTGTGCTTTGATTATACACACACACATATATTGGAAGTCTTCCCTGGTGGCTCAGACAGTAAAGAATCTACCTGTGATGCAGGAGACCCAGGTTGGATCCCTGGGTTGGGAAGGGAATGGTGACCCACTCCAGTATTCTTGTCTGGAGACTCCCATGGACAGAGAAGCCTGGTGGGCTACCGTCCATGGAGCCACNCTTTGATTATACACACACACATATATTGGAAGTCTTCCCTGGTGGCTCAGACAGTAAAGAATCTACCTGCGATGCAGGAGACCCAGGTTGGATCCCTGGATTGGGAAGATCCCCTGGAGAAGGGAATGGTGACCCACTCTAGTATTCTTGCCTGGAGGTTCCCATGGACAGAGAAGCCTGGTGGGCTACCGTCCACGGAGCCACAGTCTGACATGACTGAGCAACTCACACACACACACACACACACACACACACACACACACACACACACATATATACTACACATATACTTATATTCATTATTAAGTTTACTGCTAATAAATAGGAACTATATCTACATGTTAGAAAGCAGCATTTTTTGATTAGGAATTACAGTGGGAAACTGGAGCATTGTCTGTCTTAAAAATTTAACANGTTCTTTACTATTGTCAGAAAAACAAGTAGGTTAATAGACATGCTATTTAAAATTTAAACAATATACTGTGCTTTGATTATACACACACACATATATTGGAAGTCTTCCCTGGTGGCTCAGACAGTAAAGAATCTACCTGTGATGCAGGAGACCCAGGTTGGATCCCTGGGTTGGGAAGGGAATGGTGACCCACTCCAGTATTCTTGTCTGGAGACTCCCATGGACAGAGAAGCCTGGTGGGCTACCGTCCATGGAGCCACAGTCTGACATGACTGAGCAACTCACACACACACACACACACACACACACATACATATACCATACATATACTTATATTCATTATTAAGTTTACTGCTAATAAATAGGAACTATATCTACATGTTAGAAAGCAGCATTTTTTGATTAGGAATTACAGTGGGAAACTGGAGCATTGTCTGTCTTAAAAATTTAACAAAGCTTCTTCTTTGTATCAGTAGCCCTTCCAAAGAGCAAAGCAATACGTAGCATATTGGAAGCCTGTGTAATTCTCTGGACCATAAATATGGAAAACAGATGAATAAGGGAAGGTGGTGGAGGAAAACATGTATTAATAGTTGTTTTAATTAGTCTAGTGTGTTAGGAATTAGAACCTCAAAATTATCTGTAATAAAAACTCCATCATAAAGTTATAAGAAATTGCACAAGAAATCTTCCCAAAGTTTTTCATCTTATCCCTATTCTCTATATTACTGCATTGTTTACATGACAGATAGAGGGAATAAATTCTTTTGTCACTACTGTGGATGATTTATTCCTTGGGCATTGTTAAAATTTCCTTTATAACTAAACCTAGAGTCAAATTTTATAATTTTAATAAATACGGGAATGGCACTAAAATTTTTTCTGTTATTACAAAACAAAAAAGAAAATTTAAAACTTTAGGGTAGAAGCAGTGAAATTGAAAAGAGATAGACAATGGAATGATAGCTGGTTCTTCTAAAATACCAGTAGAAGTTATCCATCTAGCCAGACTACCAAGGGAAAAAAAGAAGAGGCAAAAATTACCATTATCAGAAATGAAGGAGCAAATGCAATTATTGAACCTGTAGACATTAAACAGTAATATAAGGAGATACTAAGAACAACTCTATGTCTATGAATTCAGACCAGTTCCTTGAAAGAGAAAAACTGCCTGCATTCACAGCAAAAGATAAATAATCTGAGTAATCAGGCTTGTGGGAAAGAGTCTAGTTCACCATCTGGAAGCAGGTTTGTGTTTCGTTCAAGAACGACAAGGATTTTTTTCACCAGTGGAAGAAGCTCTTTAAACACCTTTCACCAAATCACAGACTTAGAGAACAGACTTGTAGTTCCCAGGGGGAAAGCTGGAGGAAAGGGACAGTTAGGGAGTTTGGGATGGACACGTACACACTGCTATATTTAAAGTGGATAACCAACAAGGAGCTACTGTATAGCACCACTGTCCATGGGATACTCCAGGCAAGAACACCGGGTTGCCATTTCCTTTCCCAGGGAGTCTTCCCAACCCAGGGATTGAACCCAGGTCTCCTGCAGGGATTGAACCCAGGTCTCCTGCATTGGAGGCAGATTCTTTACTGACAGAGCCACCAAGAAAGCCCCATAGCACAGGGAACACTGCTCAATGTTATGAAACAGCCTGTATGGGAGGGGAGTTTGGGGGAGCAAAGGTACATGAATATATATGGATGAGTTGTTTCCCTCGTCACCTGAAATGATCACAACTTTCTTTGTTAATTGGCTATACCCCAATACAAACTTAAAAGTTAAAAAAAAACACACACACACACAAATCCTCTATTACTTGTGCTTAAAAGCATCCTTGAAAGATGTGGTGGAGTTGCACCTACTTGGGAAGATTTAGCCTTTGTTATAGGCTTGGCTTTTATATGTCTCAGTTCTTCTTTCTGGGAGATGGGAATAGTACTTTTGTAGAGGTGTATGAAGATTAAGAACAGTTTATAAAGGCATCCTTATATGCATGGAGAAATCATTTGTTTATATCATTCTGTCAGGAACCCTTTGCTGTGAGAAAACACCACACAACCACATTCTATTCACTCAGCACTTTTAGCGGAATGAATAATCTTTAAAAAGGAACTGCAAAGTAAACCAAAGATTAATCTAAACATCTAAACTTTATGTTTTAGGCTTTTTGGTCCATACTCTTTCTAATATATATTACACACATTTCTTAAATGGTGAAGTGAAATGAAAGTCGCTCAGTTGTATACGACTCTTTGTGGTGTTGGAGAAGACTGTTGAGAGTCCCTTGGACTGCAAGGAAATCCAACTGGTCAATCCTAAAGGAAATCAACACTAAATATTCATTGGAAGGACTGATGCTGAAACGGAGGNTACACACATTTCTTAAATGGTGAAGTGAAATGAAAGTCGCTCAGTTGTATACGACTCTTTGTGGTGTTGGAGAAGACTGTTGAGAGTCCCTTGGACTGCAAGGAAATCCAACTGGTCAATCCTAAAGGAAATCAACACTAAATATTCATTGGAAGGACTGATGCTGAAACGGAGGCTCCAATACTTTGGCCACCTGATGCAAAGAGCTGACTCATTAGAAAAGATCCTGATGCTGGGAAAGATTGAAGGCAGGAGGAAAAGGGGATGACAGAGGATAAGATGGTTGAATGGCTTCACCAATTTAGTGAACATGAGTTTGAGCAAGCTCTGGGAAATGGTGAAGGATAGGGAAGGCTGGCATGCTACAGTCCATGGGGTTACAAAGAGTCAAACACAACTAAGCAACTTAAGAACTGTTTTATTTTGTCAAAAATATCTAAGTAGGGAATGTGACCACTTTTTTTTGTGTGTGTGTGCAACAGAGTTTTATTAAAGTAAGGAAAGGGACAAGAGAAAGCTTCTGACATAGACATCAGAAGGGGGAAAAAGAATATCACACTTGCTNAAATTTCTTTCTTTCAAAAAACATGTAAACTTCAAGTTTTCTATTTCCAAATTCCTCACGTTTGAAAAATCTCCTAACCCTTAGAATTTAATAGTAAATCATTTGTACTTTGACAATAAAGAAATTATTTTTTGTGATTCTGTAAATAATTTTAATTAATTTTTATTATTCCATCCATCAAGCAAATAAAGGTAAAATGATATATAAAATACATCAGACATCAACAGATGAAATTCAATTTGAAATGAATTATTAAATATATAGACTTAAGAAAGCATACTCCTTTTGAAATACATTATCATTACTTCACAATTTTTTCACACATTTTCTTATATGGGGCTTACCTTTTTACATTTGTAAAATGTAGAGTTTAAATTAGATTCTCCTTTGAGTATCTCAGTTCCAATACACAATAACTTTACATTTTTTAGTTATCCTCTTAAATCTCATAAAACATTAAAAAAACTACTTTTTAAAATATTGAGTAAGTATTGCTGTTGTTTAGTCTCTAAGTCGTGTCAGCCTCTCTGCCACTCCATGAACTGCAGCACACCAGGCTTCCTTGTCTTTCACTATCTCCCTGAGTTTGCTCAAACTCCTGTCCACTGTGCCAGTGATGCCATCCAACCATTTAACCCTGCTTTCCCCTTCTCCTCTTGCCCTCAATCTTTCCTAGCATCGCTTCTTTTCCAATAAATCAACTCTTCATATCAGGTGGCCAAAATATTGGAGCTTCAGTTTCAGCATCAGTTCTTCCAATGAATATTCAGGATTGATTTCCTTAATCAACTAGTTTGATCTCCTGACTGTTCAAAGAACTCTCAAGAGTCTTCTCTAACAACACAATTTGAAACCATCCAAAAAAAAAAGAATCAAGTACTTACAAAACTATAAAACAAAAATTGAAGGTTACAAAAACCAATATAAATTTATTACTGGTACTGGTTTTGTTTTTATTGGAGGTTTTTTTACTTAGATTCTTGATTTATTCTGGTTGGTTTGAAATATGTTGTTTTTATAAAATATCTCAGAAGCAATATCTCAATAAATTTCATTTTCCTTTCTTAAAGTAAGTTAATACTTTTTAATTTATCTGATTATTTTATTTTGAAATTATTGTTTGAAAGACAATGAAACGATACCTTTGAGTATGCATATCAAGAAAAAGAAAGAAAAATTGGGTAAACTGTAAAAATTAAATCCCTGTTTTGTAATATGATATTTGTGTGTTCTAATAATTTGAAAATCTGAATGATATAAACAGTGTTGGGAAGATGATACATAAATATATTAAAATTCTCCAGTCTTTTCAACAAATTTTGCTGTAACAAATGGATAAGAAGGAAACAGGGAGGAAATGGAAAACTCCATCTAAATCTCATACTTTATACAAAGATTATTTTATAATGTATCATAGATTTAAACATAAGCCTAAAACTAGGGACAAGCAGAGGAGAAAACATTATTTTTTGGCTAGGCAAAGAGTTCTGAAATATAACACCAAAATACCAATCCATTAGAGAAAACATGTATTAATTTGATGTAAAAGAATAAAAAAGGCAATCTATAGGGTGTCAGAAAATATTTGAAAGTAAGAATGAAATGATATAACTGGTACTCAATCTAGTTGTCAAAATCTCCCTTAATACTGAAACACATTTGGTAGTATATTTTAAAATAATAATGACAATAAAATCTCTGCTTTCCGTACTGTTAATTCATAGTGTTCTGAAGCTTAGGTCCATACAATAATACATATAATTCATACAAAGCAGAGTTACCAAAAAGAAGAAAATATATTTGAGAACATAAGATAATCTAGTAAAGTGAGTAAAGTGCTGACAAATAAGATTTTTCTAAATTTTTCTAAAAGCATTAAAAAAAAAAAGAGAGAGAGAGAAGAGGAGGTTGCTCTTCAACAGGCATAATGTTTCCATCAAGCTGGGTGAATAAGCCGGTGACATTGTTACTGTGGTTAAAAATGTGTTAAACTGGTAGATATCATGTTAAGTGCTTTTACCACAAAGTTTTTAAAATGTGGAAGAGAAAGAGGTAAAANAAAAAAAAAAAGAGAGAGAGAGAAGAGGAGGTTGCTCTTCAACAGGCATAATGTTTCCATCAAGCTGGGTGAATAAGCCGGTGACATTGTTACTGTGGTTAAAAATGTGTTAAACTGGTAGATATCATGTTAAGTGCTTTTACCACAAAGTTTTTAAAATGTGGAAGAGAAAGAGGTAAAATTAACTTTAATGTTTGTTTGACAGAATATGATTTTCACATGTAATAAAAATATAGGGAAATATTTTATGTATTTTCTCATACTATGAAAGTCACTCGTTTCATTTCCCACAGGCTCAGACAGCTGGACAAAATGGTGTGTTAAATGGTCTCCTGTATCTATCTGCCTTAATAGAATCACTGTAGGAAACCAAAATGCCAGAATAGTGCACTCTATTCTGAAGGAAATCAGACATTCCCTTAATGACCTATGTGGCTAAGCAGAAGTTTTATTTCTGTTTCTTATGTGCAAACGGCCAGGATGGGGCAGGGAGGAAGAGAAAAAATTTTCTGGGGTTTGCAAATTATGAATATAATAAATGAGCTGACATTAGGGCAATTTGCCTTTTCTGTTTGATGTAAATAGTTATCATTTTTCAAATTAATGATTCCCATTATCTTGACTGATACCAAATATCTTTTCCAGAAGTAAAATAGAATAGTAGTAATTTTTAGATTCCTACATACCAGTACACAGTCTAATGTAAAGACAGTTACATTGTCTCCATGTAAAAATTTTCTTTTGCCTAAATTTCTATGATCCCACAGTGTGATCCCTGGTTTTCTCGTCATCTTCCTTTCTCTATCCTGTCCCTTACTTTTTATTTTTTTCAGACTCACTCTTTCTGTTATCTACAAAATGTCTCAATTACAGTTTGTATGCAAATGACTTCTAGATCTTTATGCCAGTTCTTTCTCTTATATTTATGCTGTAAGTCCAAATAATTAGAGAAAATTTCTACCTCTATTCTACTGGAATGTAAATAGTGGTGACAGAGACACTCTTGGCCCTAGCCACCGTGGGACACCCAGACCTGAGATGACTTGGCATGTTCCAAATGCCAATGAAACATTTGTTCAATGGATACTTTTGGGACATTCATTATATACATTCATAGTTTAAATTTATATATGATGATTTTCTGTGAACTTTTATAAAGAATTTTATAAAAAATTACAAAAGTAATTTATCAAAGGAAAAGGAAAAACTGTATATTGAGATAAAATCTAATACTGTTTCATTTTTAACAGAATAAATGTATATCTATACAGGTTAATGGCAAAACATTACATTTAATGTAATTTAAATACATCTAATAAAATTTTGTGAAAACTTGTTTTTTGAAATAGTAGTTCTACCTCTGTCTACTATCAAAATGTTAAGCTATTATGAGCTTCTCAACATTTTTTTCCTTAAAAATATTCTAAACAAAGAAAGAAAACAACTACAAACTCAATTTTCTTGTAGGTCTATTATTTGATTAGCACTTTGACTTTTAGAACAGATGTTCACAACCTTTTGGAATACTAAATGTTTATCCTAAAAATAAATAAAAACAATCCTAAAAATTTATATCTCCATATTAAAAAAAATGGAGTATAGTTGATTTACAGTGTTGTGTTAGTTTCAGATATAGAGCAAAGTGAACCAGTTGGTACTCCAGTGGCTAAGAATTTGGGCTTCCATTGCAGAGGGCACGGATCTGATCCAAGGTGTGCATGCATGCTAAGTCGCTTCAGTCATGTCTGACTCTTTTTGATCCTGTGGACTATAGCCTGCCAGATCCTATGGACTGTAGCCTGGCAGGCTCCTCTGTCCATGGGATTTTCCAGGCAAGAATACTGGAGTGGGTTTCCATGCCCTCCTCCAGGGTACCATCCCAACTCAGGGATCAAACCCATGTTTTTTACATCTTCTTCAATGACAGGTGGATTCTTTGCTGTTAGTGCCACCATCCCGGGAACAAAGACCCCACTTGCCGTGCAGTGTGGCCAATAAATAAATAAATGTTTCTCCAAATTTTAAACTTAGAACATTAAGTGGGAAAGAGAATTCAGAATATTAGACTTTCAAGCCCATAATCTTCATCCTGGTTATACAAAATCTTGTAATAATTCAAAAGCATTATCCTGATACAATGCATATTTATTATTGTAGGCATGGATTGAATAAAAATGTTTTATTTTACTAGATTATTTAATTAACACTCCATGATTGTGATTTAATTAGGAATGTGTTGTAAGGGAAAAGATAAATCAATGCAGAGAAGTAATGTACAAACTGCATTAGTTTCACAAGGTTCTTCATGCATGTGTAGAGATATCCTTTGAAATATAAGATTATAAATCATATCTGTCATCTTGCAACTAAGGATATTTTTGTTTGACACATTGTTAAAACCAATTTAATTCTAGAAAATTCAAAACAATAACTTCTATAGTCAATTTGCTTTAATTTCCAGAATTCATCACAGTCTCACTATTTGATCTTGACAGCACATCTCTTTTTTGACAATAATTAACTACTTGACTGACACTTTCATGTCTTGAAAGCAAAGGACTAATTGTGAACTGATTTGTTCCTAGTTGCATTATTTCACCTTTTTATAATCTGAGATAGAGAGGAATTTACTTGACATGGAATACTCTTGCTCTAATATTCTGGGTGAAAGGAAATCATGTACATCACCCTTAAGCTTTAAATACACTATTCCTAAAATCAATTTATAAACTCATTACTTTAACAAATACTCAAGTAAGACAATAAAGTTTGTTACAGTTATGTCTCCAATACATGCAGGGACTATTTAACTTCAGCAAATCGTAATGGTTAGTATTCAGATAAGAGAGAGAAGGAGAAAAGGACAGAAAGGAGAAATCCAGGCAAGAAGGATTGGAGGATGTTTTCTGACTAACTTAGCTTATGGAAATCATCTCATCCATTAATAAGAATTTACTTTCTATGTAATATCAAAACATTCTTCTGAAAGGAGCAAGTAAAAATGTTTTTAACCTCAGAAAATAGTTTCGTATTTTCCACCAATTTTGAGATATCCTCTGGACTATCCATAATGATTTTGGTAAAGCAATTTTAATAGAAGCTAATAATAATTTAAAATAATAATCAGAATATTATAAAGAGAATGATCAAAACTTATCCCTATTTTTTTCCTAGGTGATTCAGACCATCAGTGCAGTGGATAGAGATGAATCCATAGAACGTCACCGTTTTTATTTCAATCTATCTGTGGAAGAAAATAACTCGAGTTTTGCAATCATAGATAAACAAGGTAATGCGATTCATTTATAATAGCTTTCTATTCATTCTTCGAGATCTTGCTTAATTTTAAGAAAATTCATAGCATTACTTTTAATACTGTTCCTGCAATATGATAGTGTTGAGAAGTTATTTAAGGAGTGGCAATGGAAATGGGAAACAAAACCCAAAGTAGCGTTCTGGGAATAATAGCCTCATTTCCCACTGGATTTCTTTAAATTGGAAGCACTTCTTCAAGTAATTATTGGCTATAAGCCCTTGCAAAGTCTGAATGACCTTGAAAACATAATTGCAGTTCCTCTCATGTCTTCATATCTGGAGAAGAAAATGATATATACTTCCCTTGTAGCTCAGACAGTAAAGAATCTGCCTGCAATGAGGGTGACTCGAGTTCAGTCCTGGGTTGGGAAGATCTCCTGAAAAAGGGAACGGCAACTCACTCCAGTGAGTTGTCTGGAGAATTACTTGGATAGAGAATTCTTGTCTGGAGAATTTCATGGACAGAGGAGCCTGTAGGACTACAATCCTTGGGGTCCCAAAGAGTTGGACACAACGGAGCAACTAACACTTTCAATTTTCATAGTCACTTGATTGATTCAAAGATATTTGGAATCATTAATTAGAAGCTATAAATATATGAAAAGGCTGTTCTTTTCCCTTCAAAACAAAATGGTTGTATCAGCCTAAGAACAAAATGTTCTAAAGGATTTTGTATGGAGAGACGGAGTTCCTTTTCCTTCCATGCAGAAGTAGATCAACTTTGCACAAAACTGCAGTGTTCTTTTTTCCTTTAGTAAAATATTTTTTGTCATCATATATGTTTCTGTTCTAATTTTGCATCATATCACAAAGATATGCAGCAGTGTAGGATTCATTATTCAGGCATCTATAATTAAACACCTGCAGCTGTTCTTCCTTATACCTGAGTTTAAGCTCCCGTCAAGGGGAGATCTTTTATGGAAGGATAAATGCAGATACATTCTTTCCCCTTTGCCTTTGTCAAATTCCCTAGTGAAAGAAACTCAAATAGATTTACGATTAAAAAAAAAA
>SJYA01002807.1:238076-277734 GCA_006410615.1 Neotragus moschatus
TGTATATTGAGATAAAATCTAATACTGTTTCATTTTTAACAGAATAAATGTATATCTATACAGGTTAATGGCAAAACATTACATTTAATGTAATTTAAATACATCTAATAAAATTTTGTGAAAACGTGTTTTTTGAAATAGTAGTTCTACCTCTGTCTACTATCAAAATGTTAAGCTGTTATGAGCTTCTCAACATTTTTTTCCTTAAAAATATTCTAAACAAAGAAAGAAAACAACTACAAACTCAATTTTCTTGTAGGTCTATTATTTGATTAGCACTTTGACTTTTAGAACAGATGTTCACAACCTTTTGGAATACTAAATGTTTATCCTAAAAATAAATAAAAACAATCCTAAAAATTTATATCTCCATATTAAAAAAAATGGAGTATAGTTGATTTACAGTGTTGTGTTAGTTTCAGATATAGAGCAAAGTGAACCAGTTGGTACTCCAGTGGCTAAGAATTTGGGCTTCCATTGCAGAGGGCACGGATCTGATCCAAGGTGTGCATGCATGCTAAGTCGCTTCAGTCATGTCTGACTCTTTTTGATCCTGTGGACTATAGCCTGCCAGATCCTATGGACTGTAGCCTTGCAGGCTCCTCTGTCCATGGGATTTTCCAGGCAAGAATACTGGAGTGGGTTTCCATGCCCTCCTCCAGGGTACCATCCCAACTCAGGGATCAAACCCATGTTTTTTACATCTTCTTCAATGATAGGTGGATTCTTTGCTGTTAGTGCCACCATCCCGGGAACAAAGACCCCACTTGCCGTGCAGTGTGGCCAATAAATAAATAAATGTTTCTCCAAATTTTAAACTTAGAACATTAAGTGGGAAAGAGAATTCAGAATATTAGACTTTCAAGCCCATAATCTTCATCCTGGTTATACAAAATCTTGTAATAATTCAAAAGCATTATCCTGATACAATGCATATTTATTATTGTAGGCATGGATTGAATAAAAATGTTTNAAATAAATAAATGTTTCTCCAAATTTTAAACTTAGAACATTAAGTGGGAAAGAGAATTCAGAATATTAGACTTTCAAGCCCATAATCTTCATCCTGGTTATACAAAATCTTGTAATAATTCAAAAGCATTATCCTGATACAATGCATATTTATTATTGTAGGCATGGATTGAATAAAAATGTTTTATTTTACTAGATTATTTAATTAACACTCCATGATTGTGATTTAATTAGGAATGTGTTGTAAGGGAAAAGATAAATCAATGCAGAGAAGTAATGTACAAACTGCATTAGTTTCACAAGGTTCTTCATGCATGTGTAGAGATATCCTTTGAAATATAAGATTATAAATCATATCTGTCATCTTGCAACTAAGGATATTTTTGTTTGACACATTGTTAAAACCAATTTAATTCTAGAAAATTCAAAACAATAACTTCTATAGTCAATTTGCTTTAATTTCCAGAATTCATCACAGTCTCACTATTTGATCTTGACAGCACATCTCTTTTTTGACAATAATTAACTACTTGACTGACACTTTCATGTCTTGAAAGCAAAGGACTAATTGTGAACTGATTTGTTCCTAGTTGCATTATTTCACCTTTTTATAATCTGAGATAGAGAGGAATTTACTTGACATGGAATACTCTTGCTCTAATATTCTGGGTGAAAGGAAATCATGTACATCACCCTTAAGCTTTAAATACACTATTCCTAAAATCAATTTATAAACTCATTACTTTAACAAATACTCAAGTAAGACAATAAAGTTTGTTACAGTTATGTCTCCAATACATGCAGGGACTATTTAACTTCAGCAAATCGTAATGGTTAGTATTCAGATAAGAGAGAGAAGGAGAAAAGGACAGAAAGGAGAAATCCAGGCAAGAAGGATTGGAGGATGTTTTCTGACTAAGCTTATGGAAATCATCTCATCCATTAATAAAAATTTACTTTCTATGTAATATCAAAACATTCTTCTGAAAGGAGCAAGTAAAAATGTTTTTAACCTCAGAAAATAGTTTCGTATTTTCCACCAATTTTGAGATATCCTCTGGACTATCCATAATGATTTTGGTAAAGCAATTTTAATAGAAGCTAATAATAATTTAAAATAATAATCAGAATATTATAAAGAGAATGATCAAAACTTATCCCTATTTTTTTCCTAGGTGATTCAGACCATCAGTGCAGTGGATAGAGATGAATCCATAGAACGTCACCGTTTTTATTTCAATCTATCTGTGGAAGAAAATAACTCAAGTTTTGCAATCATAGATAAACAAGGTAATGCGATTCATTTATAATAGCTTTCTATTCATTCTTCGAGATCTTGCTTAATTTTAAGAAAATTCATAGCATTACTTTTAATACTGTTCCTGCAATATGATAGTGTTGAGAAGTTATTTAAGGAGTGGCAATGGAAATGGGAAACAAAACCCAAAGTAGCGTTCTGGGAATAATAGCCTCATTTCCCACTGGATTTCTTTAAATTGGAAGCACTTCTTCAAGTAATTATTGGCTATAAGCCCTTGCAAAGTCTGAATGACCTTGAAAACATAATTGCAGTTCCTCTCATGTCTTCATATCTGGAGAAGAAAATGATATATACTTCCCTTGTAGCTCAGACAGTAAAGAATCTGCCTGCAATGAGGGTGACTCGAGTTCAGTCCTGGGTTGGGAAGATCTCCTGAAAAAGGGAACGGCAACTCACTCCAGTGAGTTGTCTGGAGAATTACTTGGATAGAGAATTCTTGTCTGGAGAATTTCATGGACAGAGGAGCCTGTAGGACTACAATCCTTGGGGTCCCAAAGAGTTGGACACAACGGAGCAACTAACACTTTCAATTTTCATAGTCACTTGATTGATTCAAAGATATTTGGAATCATTAATTAGAAGCTATAAATATATGAAAAGGCTGTTCTTTTCCCTTCAAAACAAAATGGTTGTATCAGCCTAAGAACAAAATGTTCTAAAGGATTTTGTATGGAGAGACAGAGTTCCTTTTCCTTCCATGCAGAAGTAGATCAACTTTGCACAAAACTGCAGTGTTCTTTTTTCCTTTAGTAAAATATTTTTTGTCATCATATATGTTTCTGTTCTAATTTTGCATCATATCACAAAGATATGCAGCAATGTAGGATTCATTATTCAGGCATCTATAATTAAACACCTGCAGCTGTTCTTCCTTATACCTGAGTTTAAGCTCCCGTCAAGGGGAGATCTTTTATGGAAGGATAAATGCAGATACATTCTTTCCCCTTTGCCTTTGTCAAATTCCCTAGTGAAAGAAACTCAAATAGATTTACGATTAAAAAAAAAAGCCATATCAAAATAAGAAATAAGCTGTAGATTTGTTTATATTAATATAAAACAAATTAATGGGACAAAATAAATATATTGAAACATAAAGGGAACAATTTAATATTGGTTTAATATTTGTGGTTATAAGTAATTTAGGAAAATACATACCAAAAAGTATAAACTTTCTCACCTGTTTGATCTGCCTAGTGAATAAAATCACAGAAGGTTTATAGACTTCAAGAGCATGATGGAGAGTTTCTTTTTAAAAGGAAATTTGGGAAAAATGATAAGTAGGCATACATTTCAAAAGACTTCCATTTATTTTCATTTATCTATTTCAAAGACTTCCATTTATCTATCTCCTCTTATTTGTTTGTGTCTTCTAAAATTTGTTTGATTGCTACAAAATATGTTTCAAGGAATGCCAATACAAAAGAAAAGTGTCTGGGGGGAAACATATTGTATAAATTGCACTGGAGAAGACCATTTAGCATATTGGGGGAGTCAAGGAAGAAAATTAAATATGTTGAAGTATATACGATTTATTTTTGTTAACTATTTGAGCGTTCTAGCCAAGTGAATTAATCAGTACTATTAAGGTTTAATGATTCTCTGAAATATAAGTAGAAAATAGGTTAATAATGTTAAGGTAAAGTGAAATGTTCTAAAAGAAACTTTAACTCCAAGTAAAATTAATTATTTTGCCTTATTAATAAATACATTATTTGAGATCACTTACTGTGACACAGAGATGACTTTGAAAATCTCATGTATTTATATTATTTGTGAAAGTAATGAGTTTCTATTAGAAAAATGAGTCATGAGTGTTTAAGTCAAATGAAACTGATGTGTCTTTATACATCTAATGCTAGTACCCCCGTATACTGTCAATGGCTAACTAAAAAACAATTTCTTTTCTATGTTCCATATGTATGTTTCCTATCTTTACCAAAAAATAGAACTGATTCATATAATTCAGCTAATTTTGTAACTGGGATTTAGGCAAAGTCGAACTCAGCAATGACTTTTTGAATTGATCTTTTAATTTTCTTTTTCATCAGAAATGTACTCTTTCTTATTTGAGCTTATTTAATTTCTACATTCCTGCCTCTGCTACACTTAGTGGCTATGAATTTCTTTTGCATTATTAAAAAAATTATGCCTGTGGATTTTTGTTTTAGATAACACAGCTGTAGTTGTGACCAACAGAACTGGTTTTAACCTTCAAGAAGAGCCTGTTTTCTACATATCCATCCTAATTGCTGACAATGGGCTCCCGTCGCTTACAAGTACAAACACCCTTACGGTACACGTGTGTGANAGTTGAATACCTACAATCTCTCTCTCTGTATTTTGAGATATAAACATCCATATCATGTAATAGAAGATAATTTTTTCATCAATATCAATCAGGTATCATTCACATCATTTTGTGTCAGCCACACAGATATAATTTTTAAAAAGCCTGAGAAAATAAAACTTGAAATACAACAGTTTTGGAAGATATTAAAAGCAGTTGGAGAGGACATAAACTGTAGTAAATCCTTGCACATGCATATCATTATTTACTTAGGGAAAGGAAAAGTAAGAACAGTAAACAAAAGAAACTTCTAGAAGAGCAAAAACTTGCAAGTAAAAAAGAAATGTATGGGTTGAGAGAACATTTACATTCCTATCATATTGACATAAAAATAGAAAAAGTATAGTTAGGGAAATTTTCATGAATCATTCCATGAATGGCTGCTCCCTGTATTTAGAAAATAGTGTATATAATCTTGGTTAAAAAAAATTGAAAGTGTGATAAATAGCGGGTGAAGCAATCCATGGAAAATAGATTAGAAAAAAAATAGAATCTTTGGGGCTCACAGTTAGTTCTGTCATGGATGGAAGCCTTATAAACAGCTTATCAACTTGGATGAACACCTTATAAAAATGCACATTGATACAATGTCTGCATCAATAAGGTTTAATGTTTGAGTCCAGTGGCATTAAGCAGATGTGTTAACATAAATTCTGGTTTAATTAATGATAGGATTGTCAATCACAGCATACATAGAAAAAGAGATTCAGGGATGGGTACCTATATGTTAGTCTAAAAAGTGTTCTTTTAAAATTATATATATATGTAATACAATCAGATTCTAGTAGATAAGTTGCAATTTTCTAGAAATTATACTCAGTGATGTTTCAAAAACTGTTTAAATTTTTTTCCTAGTCACACAAGTGTTGTAAGAATACAGCTGTATCCCAAGCAAAAGACATGACATTAAGATCTCATTTTTGTAAATTTTAATAAAGGTAAATCAGTGTGGATACTTATGAAATAGCACAGCTTCACATTATCACCTGCACTACAGTGTTCTTGCCTGGAGAATCCCATGGACGGAGGGGCCTTATGGACTACAGTCTATGGGGTTGCAAAGAGTCAGACACGACTAAGCAAATAACACACACAGACTTAAATGTCACTCTTCATTAACTTAGAGGTTGATGCCTAAGTCTTAAACTACTGCTGGTTGATACAGGAAGATGTTAAAAGCCTTCATAGGGATCAGAAAATATTAGCCATATTTGTTCACTAAGCCCATGGCTTGAGCCTGTCAGATCTGAGTTTGCATTATTTCACTTTCATTTAGGTAACTGTGTGAACTTTGTCGAACTGAATAATCTTTCCACGTCTAAGGTTGTTATCGCTAAGATGAGGTTCAGTCTACCTATTTCACACAATCGTTGTGAAGAAAAAGCAAAACAAGAAGAGTGTGCAGTACCAGACAAAACGAAAGAGCTCAATAAATGACAGCCCATCATCACAAAGGCTGACACGGCTCTGCTGGAATGCACAGATCCCTTTCTTTTCAAACACTGAACGATCCCAAGGGCTTCACAGCACATTTGAAATATAAGTCAACTTTCTGACCTGACATACAAGGTTGTGTATCATCCTGTGTTCTGCTTATTCCTGTGTGCTCTCCACTCTTCCGATGTCATGCTCAAGACCTGAAACAACCTTTCTCCAAACAACCTTTCTCCAAACATTTCTATTTTTCATTCCCTCACTTCATTCAAGCCCATTATCAATTCTGACTTCCCCAGAAAGACCTACTGGGCCACTCTCCCCCAAATGTGGGTCCCTTGCTTTGCTTTCTTTCCATCAGATCACTCAGTTACTTGGTATTTCATTGTACATATGGTACTCGCTATTGTCTTTATCCTTTTATTACAACGTAAACCCTAATTGGGCAAGAAATTGTCTGACTTTTTCACTTGCTCTTGTCTGAAATAGCTTCTGGAACACAGCATGTGGCCAATAAATATTTCTTGAATGAATGCAGTAATGAATTCCATTCTATTTTTCTTGGTCGTGTATTATAGAAGCAACCTTAACTTTGTTGAATATTAATATGGAATTAAAGTATTTGTCAAATGAGATCGGTACTGGGTAGTTCTTGGACACAAATAATATCCCAGAACTTTGAAAATACCCCAGATTCTCAAAATCTTTCTGTAAATTATGAGTTTGTTATTTTAACTTGTTTGTACTTAATTACGGAGAAGGCAATGGCACCCCCACTCCAGTACTTTGCCTGAAAAATCTCATGAATGGAGGAGCCTGGTAGGCTGCAGTCCATGGGGTCGCTAACAGTTGGACACGACTGAGTGACTTCACGTTCACTTTTCACTTTCATGCGTTGGAGAAGGAAATTGCAACCCACTCCAGTGTTCTTGCCTGGAGAATCCCAGGGACGCGGGAGCCTGATGGCTGCCGTCTATGCGGTCACACAGAGTTGGACACGACTGAAGTGACTTAGAAGTAGCAGTACTTAATTATATCACTTCCCATTGTGGGGAGGGGTAATGGCAGTTACCTTGTTTGGTCGAAACACATCCTTTGGTGATTGTTGTATAAATTCTCATATGAATAAGTTCCCATGAAGTGTGATGTGCAGGAAAACATTTATGATGCATGGCAATTCTGCTTCACATGTTAGAAAACAATCTGGGAACAAATTTATTGTTAAGTTCACAGGGCTACGCAAAACCTTCAAGGTAGCTTCATATACTTTTTTATGACATAAATAGGCATTAGATATCAAAGCTGGGAAACACATTAGCGAGAGAAATGTAGGAAAGGATTATGTGGCTTTTTTTTCTTTGTTTCTTTTTTTCGTCACACTGACCAGGATTGAACCCACCCACGCCCCTTGCAGTGGAAGCCCAGAGTCCTAACTACTGCATGGCCAGGCCAGTCCCATATGTGGTTTTTTATGTATCTAATTATGTCTGTCTTCTATATCTGCGTACCCATCCAACCATTCCTCCATCCACATATCTATCTATCATCTATCTCCTGACTATTATCTATCTCCTCCTCCAGGAAATTGTAATTTCACAATTACACTAGAGATTAGCATCTCAATCACAGGTTAGATCCTTGGGACCTGTTAGCACTTGTTGTCTTCTTTTCCTAGAGAGCTCTGAGGATAGGCAGCTGCCTGGTATGAAATGGCAGGGAGAGAGGGCAAGAACTGGGCAAAATGCAGTTCCTATCCTTTGACAAGGCAAAACTGTGTAATTTCCTAGAGATTAAGTCATTGCACCTGTAGGTATTTTGCACAGAAGGGAGAAGCTTCGGGAGCTTAAATCAGTCATTCAAAGACTGTGTGACACAGCTAAGGAAAAACAGAGACCTCTGGTCCTTAAAATGTCTCCTAATCCCTCCTGCATGAAATCCAGAACAGAGGGGCAGCCATCAGACGCCTGCCATCACTCAGGACTCTGGCTGTGAAGTTCTGATAGTGCCAGTCCTTTGTCTTTCACCTATCCAGGAATCAGCAGTCCTGATGCACAGAGTAAGTGGAGGAGGAAGAGAGACAGAGCCATCTTGGCCAAGGTGGGCATACTAAGATCAATGGAAATGTCTCTTAAAAACGAAATAAAATAAAGCATGTTCATGATGTTTCTTTCACATTGCAAACTAATCAATAAAGTGGATACATTAAAGTATCAAACCATTTGGCATTTCATGTACTTTGAATAATTTGAAATTCACCTTGCTAGTGTGAAGCATTAGCAGAATACAAAAAAGTAAATATAATTGATAGTTTTCTTAGGCCACTTGAAAGCATATTAAAATAGTTTGCACAACTTTATTTTATGCTACTTCTTTGTGCTTATTCATTTTAATATTTAAATTGTGATCTGTTCTTTGGGTTTTACAGTGTTAAGTGGTTTATCTCAGCCAGACATAAGGCTGGACATGGAAATGACCATATATTCACGATGACATAGAATGTTTTGCCCTAAAAAAGGGGGTAGAGATGATATATGGAAATCACATGTTTCTGTAATATTGCTTCATTTACATCGTAAAGAGAGTAAGTGGTGTATGAAGTACATTTCACATTGTTTTCCAGTTGCTAATGTTTCTTTCTTGGGTAAACTTTGGAAGTTACTTAAAACTTTGTCTTTTGGTAGCTTCATCTGTATAGTGGTAACATTAAGGATATATACTTCATCATATTATTAGAAGAAGTAACCAAAATAATACATATAAAGAATCAACTGAGCTTAATCTATAGGAAACATGACATTATAACTTGTTGTGATTGTTAAAAATAATAATTATTATAATTATATGAACTTAATCTTTAGGAATGCTCACAGACTCATCTTACTCTAGAAATATTATGGGCAAAAGAAAATGAAGTGGAAATGAGTGAAGATGGTTGAAAGCTATCTACAAACTTCTGTTTATAAAATAAGTCCTGAGAATGAAATGCACAGTATGTTGACTATAGTTAATAATACAAAAAAAGGTGAGAAGAATATGAATTAATTTAAGACAATAATTAGCTTGCTGTTACTTCCTGCCTGCCCACTTTGACCCTTCCATGGTAATGTGCTGTTACTACCAAAGGAAAAATTAATTGCTTGAGTTATACATTATGTATGAGATGTTCTGATTGAACATCCCTCCTCTGTGACATTTACTTGGAAAAAGATCTTTTAAATTAAGTAGTAACCACACTTGGTGGAGACTTTTTCTAGGTTTGTTTTAGGAAAAAAATAAAAAAAACTGTGAAAAAAGAAAGGGTTGATTTTGCTCACTTTTGTAACTGTTGGAAAAATGAAATTATTTCTATGTTATGTTAATATTGGAACTACACGAAAAACAAAGTAAATAGGCTAAGGGCTCCAAGAAAAAGCTTTCGAAAGGTTTTGTAATATCTAAAGTCTGATAACCAGAGCTCTAATTTTATACCAAGAATTTAAAGTACAAAGCAGAATGTTCTCATCACCTCTGAAGATACAAAATGAAAAGCTGCACCTTGGCTTCTCTCTATATTCCACTGTCCTTTCTCATTAAAAAATAAAATAAAATAATGACATGTTACCATATATTCTCTGATGAAAATGTTTTTGTCATCATTTTCTCTTCTATCTATTCTTAGGGCTCAGGCAAGTTCTAGGCAATTATCCAGCTCTTACTGACACCTCAGTTTTCAGAAACTTCTTTCTCATCCCAGAAGACCTCTGCACTATTCTGGAAGCTTCCTTTGCAAAGCTACTTATCTAAGTTTAACTCTCTTTAAAACGTAACACATACCTGCACTTGACAAATTCAATTTACATAGAATTTCATCTGATCACTTGAAAATGTCAAGTTTCAGGGACTATATAAATAAAATTAGAAGTTCATAACTCTTATAATATATTTATTCATCCTCACCCATCACCATATATCATTAAAATAATTTGTCCAAATAACACAGTGTGTAAGAACAAACATTTCTCCCCCTTTGTAAAGTATTCTACAGTCATGTTACTTTATCTTTTTAAGTAAGTACTTGAAATTGGAATCTGTACCGACGAACATGCTGGGGAAATGTGTTCACTGTGCAAATCCTATGTATTTCTCACTCTTGTGTTCACTCACCTTCTGTAAATAAATAGCAAACATCAAAGACTTTATCCACTAGTATCATCTACTGAACAACCCCACGTTGAGTGCTGAGCAATAAATCCTGGCTGGAATCCTAACAAAAGCTATATGTGTGTCCTCGCCTGAAAAATAATGATGAGCAACAGATTGAGGTTGAGTTGACTGTGACCTGGGTGTCAGGCTGGCACCCAGGTGAGACAAGGTGCTGAGTCAGTTCCCTCTGTGCTTCGAAAAGAAGCCACTGCCTCTTACTGACCTTCATTCAGTTACACTTCTGGCCAAAACCAAGAAAGTATTCATGATGAGATTTGTATTTCAAATGTTTCTGGATATGACCAACAAAGCTGTTCCTTTAAATCTCACTCACTTTTTTTTTTATTTGTGTGTTTTTTAATTGCAGTTGCATTTCCAGGTGTTATATCTCATTTAAATCTCTATTAGCAAAGTCAGATACGGATATTATTCCTAGCATACTAATAAGGAAACTGGGACAAAGAAAAACTGATTTACCTAAAGTCATACACAAGATAAAGTTAGTTCTAGATTCCAAGGTTTAAGCCATCATACCATATTAGCTCCTAAATCTGTATCACTTCCTTAGGTCATTAATCCAGGGCTTTTTCATTTGGTTACTGATGATTTGTTACTTTAGATGATATGATAATATTTATAAGTACACATGGATAGAATAAAGAGCTGATTAGTATTCTTTTTTCAAAACATCCTTAGTCATTTTTATGTTATTGTTACTGAAACTGAGTTTCTATCAAAATTAAATGGCAAACACGCTTCTTTTCCTATTATTATTATATATCATTCCTTATTGCTACTAATCAACCTTAGAAATGACACATGCAAACCATATGTGGGAACAGAAAGAACCTTGATTATTTAAGGATATGCATTCTTAAATTATTGTTATATTAAACTGGCATAAAAATGCAGTATATTAATTTACTTAATATGACATATTTTCCCTCTGCATATTAATGATCATCCACAAAGGGCATAAAATAAACAATTGTGTATATGTTGTCATGAATAGCAAGTATATAATGAGCAAAAGAAAGAAAGGAAATTAAGCAAGAATATGAAAAAGCACTAAATTCACATTGGGGAATTCAGAGAAACTCCTCTTCATTTGCGTTGCTTGTTGTCACATCCCCCTGCTCCTTTCTTGGCTGGTTTTTTTTGTTTTTTTTTTTTGCTGTTGTTGTTGTTGTTTGTTTGTTTTCCTATGTGAGCATTTTCTGTATCTTTTAAAACTTATAATAGAATGAGTTTGATTTTTTTCATAATTTAATCCTCAACCAGAGAGAGGGATTAGCTATTTTTAAGCAATGACTTTTGAGATTCACAGAGACAGAGAACTGAACCCAAGCCTCATAGGACTGTTGAATTATTCTGATGTGTTTGGGGAGCACAAAGAAAGCTTTCATAAATAAAAACACATGGTTTCCTGATGCATTTTTCAGCAAAATGATCTCTGCCCTAGGAACAAAACAAAGATAATAAGCCTGACATGTTCTTTTAATTCTTCTCTTCTGATATCAGAGTTCATGGTCTGTATTATATCAAAGAATGTAGTTCTCCTTGATTAAAGGAGACAGCAACTGACCAAGGGATGACCTGAAATACCGAGATAATAGCCACTGTCGCTATTGAGGTCATCTGCTGATTTCTCTAGCACACACCCACTTCACTCAGGATAAAAACAAAATAAAAGTTTCCATTTTATCTACAGTGACTATTCTCCATGTTCTCTTTCTACTCTCCTTATGGAAAGAAAGTAACCTAAAATCCTTCTTCTTAATATTTTTAGAGTAAATATTAAAGCATGGTGGGCAGTCATTAACATTGAATCATTACTGAATCGTTGCCAAGCAGTTAAAATGCCTGTTTCTATTGATGAAATAAAGCTTCACTGATCTGGCAAAGGCAAAGTAGATATGACATCCATAAAATCTGCCCCGGGAGGGGGTGCATTCTACCCACTTTTTAGGTTGGATGGGTAGGATTAAATAAAGACTATGGGCCCTTCTGTATTTTTGTGCCAAAGCAAAGATTATCATTATTGGCTCAGAGAAAGAGAATATAATTGAATATGTATGAGGAAGTAGCACCAACCCACATGGAATTTTATATTACACTAAAATCCCAAATTTTTCTTGTGATTTTCAGCTTTAAAATGTTTGGTTTGCAACATTAATAAAAACTATCAGAGCTACTAAAATGCATAGATAACTAGAGCTAGAAGTCATTTCTTAGGTTTCTATGAATGAACCAACTTAGTGTATTTGACATTTGGGTGGCAGAAGGGTTTCCGCCCTTGCAAATCATTTGCTGCCTGATAATGTATTCTTTTTTTCTAATTAAATTGATTGCACAAAGCTTGTAGAACCTTGGGATTTGAACTCAAAAAGGCTTGCAGGGGAAGAGCAATTCATTTCCATGCTGAGTCTTCTTTTGCCACATGCCTTACACTTCTAAAAGCCAAATGTTACATTTTGTGGCATGTATGCTAATCCCTGAGGCAGGTTGCAGCTCGTAGTTTCCCTTCCCGAATCACTTCCATTGACTTTCATACTGTCTACAACATTAAGTTAATCAGAGTACTCCATCATGACCTCTAATTGCGTTTCTGAAAGGTAGGATACTTAAATATATCAAATATGTTAAACATGGCATCAGTCCCACTGAGAGACTGGGAATCTCAGCAACATCAAACCTTTATAAAGCAACGCAAGGTGCCTCTCTTCTTCCAGACAGTCCTTTTATTCAAGCAGAACTGATCTGAGTTGTGGCTTTTGCAATTAGCTTTTGACTTAAGACATTACCTCAGGTGAGAGAGGATCAGAACAAGTGAAAGAGGATCAGTGTAACAATGAATTTTAAAATGACATACCTGTACTGCTTTGCATTAGTCATAAAAGAGCCAAGCGATACTGGTTTGGAATACGCAGGTATTTAGTAGGTATTCTTTGGGAAAAGGTACTATGTAGTTAACATTGTTAATCTTTTCAAAAGTTAAATCTCATACAGTTAAACCACTATGAAACTACTTGTAAGATACAATGACACTTAAGTCCCCAAAATGTCATTCACTCCTAAAAGTAGGAGGAAAAGGTGAAAATGCATATGTTAAAAGATTTTGTTACTTAGTAATTATTTTCTTCAAAAGATCCCTTTGAATAATACAATTAAATGTGATAGCTACATGATCCCTATGTTGTTACTTTTTTTTAGGATGATTTGGTTCTAGTTTACTTGATGTCATGCAGTGAAAAATTGTTGTTGTTGTCTAGTCACTAAGTCATGTCCAACTCTTTGGGGACTCTTCTGCAGCCCACCAGGCTCCTCTGTCCATGGGATTTGCTAGGCAAGAATACTGTGAAGTAGGTTGCCATGTCCTTCTCTAGGGGATCTCCCCAGCCTAGGGATCACACCTGCATCTCCTACATTGGCAGGTAGATTGCTTACCACTGAGCCATTAGGGAAGCCCAGCAATGAAAAATACCATTATACACACACACACACACACACACACACATACAAACTATAGCAACTCATAGTAACAGACATCAACAGACATCATAAGGGGCAGAAGTCACACCGTAAGATAGTGAGAATCCATTCTGCTGTTCTCATCCTTGATTCTTTCTAATGACATATGCTTCTAAGTCACGTCAGTCGTGTCCAACTCTGTGCGACCCCATAGATGGCAGCCCACCAGTCTCCCATTCCTGGGATTCTCCAGGCAAGGATATGGAGTGGGTTGCCATTTCCTTCTCCAATGACATATAGACAGCATATTTATTCAATTTTCCCTTTTAAATCCTAATCAGTAAGTATTAGTTGAGCATTGATTACATGCCTAAGTGTCTTTAAAATCAGAGAGAATGACACAAGGTCTCTTAAGACCCCAAATATGCTCTGAACAAGAGAGAGCCATCCAGCTCCAGTTCTCATCATCTCAAAGCAGTCCCCAGGAGGGGATAGGGCAGGGAGATGTGGTAAGAAAACTTTCTCTAAGCAGGTAATATTTGAACTGGGCTTGAAAAAGATGGATAAGGAGGTGGTTGTTTATATGCTGTTTGTGGATCATGTGAGCACATGTACCTTACAACCCAGTGGAATTTCTTCAGACGTTAGAAACTTCCGGTGACACCCTTTAGCTTGCAGGTGCATAAGAACTGCCTCAAAGCTAGTACCTAAGTAGTGAATACCAGGTGTGGTGCAAATGCAAACACTATGTAGAGAGCCTAACTATGCAGTAGAGAAGGAACATGGTTGTATAACTCTGCAGGTGCTATTTATTTGCAATCAATGTTGCAATAGAATTTGACTCATGTGGCAACTCTGGTCACAAATGTCTCTCCCAAGAGCACTGTGAATGTACTCTAATTTTTAAACAATTTTAGATTTATGTTTGCTATATTGCTTTTAGATTTACATTTTATTTTTTTGAGTATTAATTACCTATGTTTTAGGACTTTCCTGGTGGCTCAGACAGTGAAGCATCTGCCTACAATGAGGGAGACCTAGGTTCAGTCCCTGGGTTGGGAGCTCTGAGACTGTCTTCCGGTGAATGATACTAGATATGAAGATTTGGGCAGTAAGAGTGATTATTGGTACTGAGATAATGGTTTTTCTTTTCTTTTTTCTTTTTTTTTCCTTTCAGGCTCTTGGGTATTGCCATTGCAAGTCCCTAGCTATGTTGGTTTTTCAAGTTGGGTGTTTGAGGGGCTCATCTCTCGGGTGTCTCAATGGGCTTAACCCACTGAGTAAGTCTGTTGCTCCCTGCAGGAGGTTAGAACCATTCTCTGGGAAAAACTATTGTTTGAGTTTCCTCCTGATTGTGGGTTGCGTTCTCCCTACTGTTGTGTTGTAAGTTGAAACTGTGGCCCTTCTGAAGGGGGCAGCAAATCTTTCTTAAACGCTCAGAGGGTAAATATTTTAGCCTTGCCCTGCATATAGTGTTTATTGTAACTTCTCAATGTTTGCTTTTAGAGAGTAAAACAGTCACAGGTGATACATAAATTAGTGGCACAACTATGTTCCAATAAAACTATTATTTGTAAAATCAGGCAGCAAGCCCACAGGCCCTAGCTTTCTAACCCTTGTTTTAAGATATTTGCAAATCCAATCCAATTCCAGCTCTGTGTTAGTACTTTAAGTAATGATTTTTCTCCCAGTGTTCTATGAATTAAGCAATCTGGTGTGGAATTTGCCTGGATTATGAAGAACAGCTTCTATATAGATTCTATCATATTGTCAAATAATTATAGTCTCCTACTTCAGCTTATTCATGTGAAAAAAAAAATCAAATATAGCAATACCTCTATGGCAAAGGAGAACAGAGTTGAGGAAAACAAATGAAATTGTCCTACCTTCCCTATGCCTATTTTAGTACTTTGTAGGAGTTCATTTAATATGCCTGCTTTGTATGTTTGGTCAATTTTTGAAGATCAAATTAGAAAATGTATCTGAAAATATACAGTACATGATGTGATACTTGATATGTAAGGGTTATTATAAAAACAAATAGTAAGCATGCTTTGTTTTTTATAGCCAGGTACACATTTTCTAGGGCTTCCCTGGTGGCTCAGTGATAAAGAATCCTCCTCCTGATGCAGGACAAGCGGGTTCCAACCCTGGTTTGGGAAGATTCCTTGGAGAAGGAAATGGCAACCTACTCCAGCATTCTTGCCTGGAGAAGCCCATGTACAGAGGAGCCTGGAGGGCTACAGGGCACGGAGTCACAAAGAGTCAGACATGAACTAGTAACTGAACAAAATCTTATCTAAGCTTCTAACTGGGCATATTCCTGTGGACTGAAACACTGTCTGATCAATTAAGCAATTGATCAGTGATTACTTTTTTATCCCTTGTCCTCTGCTGTTAAAGGAGGTGCTTTTGGCATAGCTTTTGTCATTCAGCTCTGTTTTAACCTGCATGCTTCAGAGAAGATTGTATGACTTTGAAATAACCTAGATTTTCAGCATTTAACTCTACAATTCATCCATAATCTCTCCCAATGCAGCCATTCCTTTGAATGGACACTTTTCCTAAACTGATTATCATATACAGTACTTCTCATAAGATACAGATCTTGTTTAAGTAGTGGCCATCCCTGTCATTTCTTTAAAACAGAAGCCTGTAAATCATTTTTTCTTATATAATTTAACAGTGAAGTAGGTTTAATGCTTTGCTTAAGAATTATGGAAAATTCTCTAAAACACGAATTTGTCCGAGTGGAACTGCAATATCTTTATGGTCAATTTTATTTTGAAACATAGTCTAGTGTGAATCAGCCTTCCTGATTTCAAAATTAATACCAGTCGAGTATATTCTGAAATAGTTTTAAAGCACTACTCTCTCCATCCACAGTCACTTTTTGAGAAACTTGTAAGTGCAGAGAGAAGCGCATTTAGAAGACGAACTAAATGCAAGTCACTTCATTTGTAAAGTCCCATAGCGACACTTTTCAGAACATAGGAAGATGGAGTGGTCACTTATCTTTTTATCTCTAGTTAGCTTAGATTTTAAACTTCTTATCTGTTGCTCCTCTCTGAATTGATCCTAATTTATCATGCCAGAAAGTTATCTCTTTAATAATCACAGAACACAGTACAGAGTTGCCTGCTTAACAGGTCATCAATGAAATCATAAATTAGACTCTTAAGATAGGTATAAATTATCTTTACAAAATTTACTTATCCAAGAAGAGAAATAGTTAGAGTTGGGCTGAGAGAAATGATTGCTCTTTTGGGGTCATAGCAGCTTCCTATTTCAAGTTAATAAGAATTAAATGAACTGCTGCAGCTCGTGTGCCACTGTGCATTTATATTGCACGACTTTGCATAAATGTTATTTTTATATGGTCTCATGTCAAACATGAGAACAAATGCCAAGCAGATGAAAGAACTCCTGTGACTTATAAGTTAAAGATTTGGATTTGACAAATGTCAAAATAAACTTAAGCAGCAAACTGACTAAAATCACTAGCCAAAGAGAAATTTCAACAGTATACAATTTATTCTTTGAATCTCTCAGCTTTATTGAATCTGATAAAATGATACAATGTCTTCTGTTTTTTACTTGAAGGCTCGAACCAATGTTTTGAGGGCTTAAATTTCACTGTTAACCTACAAAAGATTATTAGTATTGTACTTTAAGGTATCAATTCTGGTGAGATACCCTCACCAACATATATATATATATATTCTGAAAAGAACTATCGCAAAATCTGCATTACTCAGAGGTATCAGTAAAATATAAGACAGAATTTCAAGTTTGTTGTTAAGATCCAAATGCATTTTTTTTCCTGAATTTATGTCCTAATCTTGCACTTGCAAAACATCATTTATAGGTCTGAGTATGTGCCTACTGAAGTTTGATTTTTATCACTTTATATAAGTCAAAAGGTTTAAAGTAATTGAAAGAATTAAATATATAAGAATTATTGGAAGATTTGATTTACAATAGCCTAGTAGAACATTTTCTAGGAGAGGTTTTAGGAAATGAAAAGAGTCATCAAACTAGCAGGAAAATGCCCATAATCATAGATGCCTATAGCAGAGGACAGGAAATTTGCAGGAAAACTTTATTAAAGCCTGAAGAGTTGGCAATATATTACTTCCTCAGAAACCTGTGGGTCCTGCCCACCCTGAATGGAATAATTGCCTTTATTTTTCTCTTTCATTTTCCAGGTCTCACACAACTACTTCATATGAGTAGGTTTAAACCTGAAATAATGCAGACTTGGGGAGGTTCAGCACATTTCCCACATCAGGCACAACGAGGCCAGAATCAGATAGAAAAATAGAAACCTGCCTTTTCGACAGGTAGGTGTTTAATACAAGAAATGATAACCTTAAAATTCTGTTAAAATGCTGGAGGAGTCAAGGCCTGAAAAGTTATTACTAACTCTCAATTTCATTCTTAGATTTTAGAAAATCAGTTTTGCAGAAGTAAAGGAAACTTCCGACAATAAAAGGAACTGCCTGTAACAGCAGACAGGGAAATTATCGAGGAAACACTAGGAGAGCTACATAACTTCATGTCTTCCGAAGCCCAAGCTTACACCTGAAACTCTGCAGGAGACACAACTGGTTTCTGCTTCTGTTCTGCCTTCCAAACTGGCTTTGCTTTTCTCCTTTTCAAGGTTTCACGTTGGTGAAACCTCAACCAGAAATTTGCTCTCAGTGTTTCCTGTCCATAATTCAGCAAGGGCCGGGAGATGATGGTGATGATCAGTAGTTGAAATAGGTAGTTTTCCAGAGTTCTTATTCACTCATATCCAAACGCTCATCAAGTAATGTGGATTCTACTTGTTATACAGATCTCAAATGCATTCACTTATCTCCACCTTTGTCCTTATCCTCCTGTTGTGTGTGTGTGTGTCTGTCTGTGTGTATGCTCAGTCACTCACTTGTGTCTGACCCTATGGACTGTGTAGCATGCCAGCATCTCTGTCCATGGGATTTCCTAGACAAGAATACTGGAGTGGGTTGCCAATTCCTCCTCCAGTGGATCTTCCTAACCTAGGGACAGAATGCATGTCTCTTGTGTTACCTACATGTGTTTCCTACATGTAAATTTCCTACATTCCTACATTTGCAACATTGGCAGGTTTTTTTTTTTTTTTAAACTACTGAGCCACCTTGGAAATCACTATCCTCCAATTACATGCCATCATTCTTTCTCACCTGGACTATCACAATGATAATTAACTAGTCTCTTCAATTCAGTTACTAAGTCATGTCTGACTCTTATGTGACCCCATGGAATGTAGCCCACCAGGCCTCCCCATCCATCACCAACTCCTGGAGTTGACCCAAATCCTTCTCCATTGAGTCGGTGATGCCATGAAACCATCTCATCCTCTGTCATTCCCTTCTTCTCCTGTCTTCAATCTGTACCAGCATCAGGGTCTTTTCCAATGAGTCAGTTCTTTTCATCAGGTGGCCAAAGTATTGGCGTTTCAGCTTCAGCATCAGTCCTTCCAATGAATATTCAAGACTGTTCTCCTTTAGGATGAACTGGTTGGATCTCCTTGCTGTCTAAGGGACTCTCAAGAGTCTTCTCCAACAGCCCAGTTCAAAACCATCAGTTCTTCAGCACTCAGCCTTCTTCACAGTCCAACTCTCACATACATACATGACTATTGTAAAAACCATAGCTTGACTAGACAGAACTTTATTGGTAAAGTAATGCTTCTGCTTTTTAACATGCTGTCTAGGTTGATCATAGCTTTTCTTCCAAGGAGCAAGTATCTTTTAATTTCATGGCTGCAGTCACCATCTGCAGTGATTTGGAGCACAGCCCCCCAACCCCCAAAATAAAATCTCTCACTATTTCCATTATTTCCCCATCTATTTGCCATGAAGTGATGGGGCCAGATGCCATGAACTTAGTTCTCTGAATGTTGAATTTTAAGCCAACTTTTTTACTCTCCTCTTTCACATTCATCAAGAGACTCTTTAGTTCTTCGCTTTCTGCCAAAAGGGTGGTGTCACCTGCATATCTGAGTTTATTGATATTTCTCCCAGTAGTCTTGTTTCCAGCTTGTGTTTCATCCAGCCTGGGATTTTTCATGATGTACTCTGCATAGAAATTAAATAAGCAGGTGACAATATACAGATGATGTACTCCTTTCCTGATCTGCAAGCAGTCTGTTGTTCCATGTCCATTTCTAACTGTTGCTTCTTGAATGGCATACAGATTTCTCAGGAGGCAAGTCAGGCAGTCTACTATTCCCATCTCTGTAAGGATTTTCCACAGTTTGTTGTGATCCAAACAGTCAAAAGCTTTGGGGTACTCAATAAAGCAGAAGTACATTTATTTTCTGGAATTCTTGCTTTTTTGATGATCCAGAAAATATTGGCAATTTGATCTCTGGATTCTCTGCCTTTTCTAAATCCAGCTTGAACATCTGGATGTTCATGGCTCATGTACTGTTGAAGCATGTTTTGGAGAATTTTGAGCACTACTTTGCTAGCATATGATATGAGTGCAATTGTGCAGTAGTTTGAACATTCTTTGGCATTGCCTTTTTTGGGGATGGAATGAAAACTGACCTTTTCCAATTCTGTGGCCACTGCTGAGTTTTCCAAATTTGCCAGCATATTGAGTGCACCACTTTCACAGCATCATCTTTTAGGATCTGAAATAGCTCAACTGGAATTCCATCAATCCACTAGCTTTTTTCCTAGTGAAGCTTCCTAAGGCCCACTTGACTTCTCATTCCAGGATGTCTGGCTCTAGGTGAGTGATCACACCATTGTGGTTATATGGGTCATGAAGATCTTTTTTGTATAGTTCCTCTGTGTATTCTTGACACCTCTTCTTAATATCTTCTCCTTCTATTGGGTCCATACAATTTCTGTCCTTTATTGTGCCCGTCTTTGCATGAAATGTCCCCTTTGTATCTCTAATTTTCTTGAAGAGATCTCTAGTCTTTCCCATTCTATTGCTTTCCTTTATTTCTTTGCAGTGATCACTGAGGAAAGCTTTCTTATCTCTCCTTGCTATTCTTTGTACCTCTTAATTCAAATGAGTATATCTTTCCTTTTCTCCTTTGCCTTTAGCTTCTCTTCTTTTCTCAGCTCTTTGTGAGGCCTCATCAGACAAACATTTTGTCTTTTTGCATTTTGTTTTCTTGGGGATGGTCTTGTCACTGCCTCCTGTACAATGTCAGGCACCTCTGTCTATAGTTCTTCAGACACTCTGTCTATCAGATCTAATCCCTTGACTCTATTAGTCACTTCTGCTGTATAATCAATCATAAGGGATTTGATTTAGGTCATACCTGAATGGTCTAGTGGTTTTCCCTACTTTCTTCAATTTAAGTCTGAATTTGGCAATAAGGAGTTCATGATCTGAGCCACAGTCAGCTCCCAGTCCTGCTTTTGCTGACTGCATAGAGCTTGTGCGTCTTTGACTGCAGAGAATATAATCAATCTGATTTCAGTACTGACCATCTGGTGATGTTCATGTTTAGAGTCTTCACTTGTGTTGCTGGAAAAGGATGTTCCCTATGACCAGTGCATTTTCTTAGCAAAACTCTTTTAGCCTTTGCCCTGCTTCCTTCTGTACTCCAAGACCAAATTTGCCTGTTACTCCAGGTAGATCTTGACTTCCTACTTTTGCATTCCAGTCCCCTATAATAAGGAGGACATCTTTTCTGGGATGTTAGTTCGAGAAATTTTTGTAGGTCTTCGTAGAACCTTTCGACTTCAGCTTCTTCAGCATTACTGGTCCACAACCTCATCTAATCTGTGACTCTGAAGATTCTGTGTACAGCCTCAAAAACTACTTTTTTTAAATTTCTTGGGAGAATGTTGTTCATATCTTTTCACATCAAAGTTTAACTATTTACCACCAGTTAAATGAAGTCTCATTGTCAGAAATAATGTGATGTCAAGGTGTGTTACTATTATATTTATTCCATGTCAATAAGGGAGATACACATAAGTTAAAATGGATAACAAAAGAATAGCATGACTGATTTACCATATTTCGGCAATACTTTATTTCAACATAAAAGTACTTAAATCAAAATGTTCTTGTAGTCGTTCCTTCACCAAGAATATATTTTAATTATTATTTGTTGCTGTTCAGTCACTCAGTTGTGCCCGACTCTTTGTGACTCCATGGACTGAAAAATGCCAGATTTCCCTGTCCTCCAACATCTCCTAGAGCTAGTTCAAACTCATGCCCCTTGAGTCGGTGATGCCATCCAACCCTCTCATCCTCTGTCATCTGCTTCTCCTCCTGCCTTTAACCTTTCCCAGCATCAGGGTCTTTTCTAATGAGTCTTTTCCCAGCATCAGGGTCTTTTCTAACTCTTCGCATCAGGTGGCTAAAGTATTGGAGCTTCAGCTTCAGCATCAGTCCTAATGAATATTCAGGACTGGTTTCCTTTAGGATGGACTGGTTTGATCTCTTTGCAGTCCAAGGGACTCTCAAGAGTCTTCTCCAACACCACTGCTCAAAAAGCATCAATTCTTTGGCGCTCACCTTTCTTTATCATCCAACTCTCACATCTGTATCTGACTACTGGAAAAACCAATACTTTGACTAGATGGACCTTTGTTGGAAAAGTAATGTCTTTGGTTTTTAATACTCTGTCTAGTTTTGTCATAGATTTTCTTCCAAAGGGCAAGCATCCTTTAATATCACGGCTGCAGTCATCATCAGAAATGACTTTGGAGTCCAAGAAAATAAAGTCTCACTGTTTACATTGTTTCCCCATTTATTTGCCATGAAGTGATGGCTTTTAAATTAAACTTTTAAACTCCTCTCTTTCTTCATCTTAGTCATTTTTAGATAGCTTTTTAAAATAAAGTTTGAAAATAAAAATGTATTTGCTCATTGGCACTAGAAACGCATTTCCAGGGCTTTATGTGAAAGATGTAAATGTACTGTATGAAATGATATGAATGTGTATAAAATGTATATGCTCATATTATTTCCAGATTTTATGCATTGCTATATTTTTAATTCTATCTATATGGTATGACACCATACCTCTGAGTAACTTGTCAGTATTCTTTCCACTACTCATATTCAGTATAATACTCATAGCCCATACAAACTTATTAAAATGTGCACATTATATAAGTGTAATTTATTATTCAACTACACATCTTATTTCTTTGCTTTTTCCTTTCTGTCTCTGATGATTAATTTTGTGTATCACCTTGACTAAGCTATGTTATTCAATTGTTATATCAGAGACAAGACTAAGGTGTTGCCACAAAGATATTTTTCAGATGTGATTAACATTTAGATCAGTAGACTCTGCATAAAGCAGATTGTTAAGTCACTTCAGTTGTGTCTAACTCTGTAACCCATGGACTATAGCCCATGAGACTCCTCTGTCCATGGGATTTCCCCAGGTAAGAATACTGGAGTGAGTTACCTTGTCCTACTCCATGGGATCTTCCCAACCCAGTCTCTTATGTCTCCTGTATTGGCAGGTGGTTTCTTTATCATTAACTCAATTTAATCCAATCAGTTGAAGGTCTTTAAAGGCAAAGACTGAAGTTACCCAAAGAAGGGATTTGGACTCAAGGTTAAGACATCAGCTGTGACCTGAATGCTAGTCTGCCAGAACTGTCCTACAGAACTTGTCAAATCACAAGTTCCTTAAAACAAATCTATTTGTCTATCTATCTATTATCCCACATTGATTCAATTTCTCTGGAAAACTTTGACTAATACAATGTTCTTTATGATTTCATACAGAATGTACTTTGTAGTGGGGGCATGATGAAAAATTCAGGAATAAAAGCAGAGCTAGTTCATGAAGCATGCATGTTATATGGAAAAATTTTGAAGAGTTTCTCTAGAGCTTCCGTAAGTTACAATGAGATAATTTTGGTAATTGTATTTAGCTTTCAGAATTATTATTTCAACTGTACTTTACAAAATGTGCTGCATTTTTAAAGCTAGATCTCTGGAAGGTGAATTAGATCAAGAATCTCTTAGAAAAGAGTTGATGGTGTTCATCATAGGAAAGTTATATGGTGGTCTCAGAAAATGGGATGTCTAACATACAGATGGCTAACAAACATATGAAGAGATGCTTAATATCACTCATTATCAGAGAAATGCAAATCAAAGCCACAATGAGGTACCATTTCATGCCAGTCAGAATGGCTGCGATCCAAAAGTCAACAAGCAATAAATGCTGGAGAGGGTGTGGAGAAAAGGGAACTCTCTTACACTGTTGGTGGGATTGCAAACTACTACAGCCACTATGGAGAACAGTGAGGAGATTCCTTAAAAAACTGGAAATAGAACTGCCTATGACCCAGCAATCCCACTGCTGGGCATACACACCGAGGAAACCAGAATTGAAAGAGACACGTGTACCCCAATGTTCATCACAGCACTGTTTATAATAGCCAGGACATGGAAGCAATGTAGATGTCCATCAGCAGATGAATGGATAAGAAAGCTGTGGTACATATACACAATGGAGTATTACTCAGCCATTAAAAAGAATACATTTGAATCAGTTCTAGTGAGGTGGATGAAACTGGAGCCTATTATACAGAGTGAAGTAAGCCAGAAAGAAAAACATCAATACAGTATACTAATGCTTTATATATAGAATTTAGAAATATGGTAATGATAACCCTATATGTGAGACAGCAAAAGAGATACAGATATATCGAACAGTCTTTTGGACTCTGTGGGAGAGGGAGAGGGTGGGATAATTTGGGAGAATGACATTGAAACATGTATAACATCATATAAGAAACTAATCACTAGTCCAGGTTTGATTAAGGATACAGGATGCTTGGGGCTGGTGCACTAGGATGACCCAGAGGGATGATATGGGCAGGGAGGTGGGAGGGTGGTTCAGGATGGGGAACACGTGTACACCCATGGCAGATTCATATTGATATAAGAAAAAACCAATACAATATTGTAAAGAAATTAGCCTCCAATTAAAATAAATAAATTTAAATTAAAAACAAACAAACAGAAAAAAAAGAGCAACGTTGAAACAGGAAAAAAAAAAAGAAAATGGATTGTTTAAATTTCCTTTTTATTTAGGAATCAATTATTTATGTTGACAAGATTCAAAGTATGATCCTGAGAGTGGGTGGATAAAGAAGAGAGGATGAATCATCCTTTAAGATTATAGATATTTATACTGAAGGTAAGATTTGGATGGAGAGAAAGATGTGATGATAAATGGGGGAAAATGGCCAGAAAGGTGGTAGACAGCAGTGATAGGAAAGGTGAGAGTTCTATGGGGCAAATTTCTGTATAGAGCAGTGTTACAGGGAATAACTGGTATATTTTATAGGAGACACACACCTCAGGAACAAGGCAGGGAAAGGGAAGTGTTTCTGAACAGTTTGATAATTTAGTTGCTTTTTCTATGAAACAAAGATTGAAAGGAGACTGGGGACTCTGTTTGTGATTTAAATATTCCACATCTTGGGTCATCATTATTGATAAAAGGGGCATGAGTTTCAGAGTTAAAAGTAAAATTGTTAATCACCCAGTCATTTCCAACTCTTTGTGACTCCATGGACTGTAGCCTGTCAGGCTCCTTCATCCATGGGATTCTCCAGGCAAGAATACTGTAGTGGGTTGCTATTTCCTTCTCCAGGGATCTTCCTGACTCAGGGATTCAACTTGGATCTCCCACATTGATGCCAAATAAATTGTGGGTAAGTGAATAAATCAATGAACTTACTGCTATATGTTTATCTCTTTTAATCTAATAATTTAGGTTTATTTCTTTTGATCTAAAATTGCATATAGTGGTCTCACTGATACTTGGAAAGTTCTTATAAATGGTATTAAGAATTATTATTGTCCACATAATGGAAAGCACTTGAAGGCAATCTGACATTGGAAACCCTCTAAAAGTGGTTCAGTTCAGTTGCTCACTTGTCTCTGACACTTTGCGACCCCAAAGACTGCAGCACACCAGGCTTCCCTGTCCATCACCAACTCCAGAAGCTTGCTCAGGCTCATGTCCATTGAGTTGGTGATGCCATCCAACCATCTCAACCTCTGTCATCCCCTTCTCCTCTCACCTTCAATCTTTCCCAGCACTAAAAGTGGTACCCAGTTTGTATAGCAAAAATATTGGCTATTAATATATAAATTGGGATTTCAATTTGAAGTTTGAATTTAATCACAAATATGAAAGGAAGATTAATGCTAATTTCTTTAGAGTTAAGGGATATCTTGATATAGTATGGATACTCAAGCAATTTACAGTAGTGAATAGCTGTTCATGTTTGCAGTGAAATAGAAAAAAATGCCTCAGTTAAAACATGGAGATGATCTTTATATAAAATTCTCACATTCAAATCCTTTATGATGAGAATTTCAATTTTAATTATATAAAATGAATTCCATAAAATACAAAGTGAACAAGCATATTTTTCATTTTAATAAGAAGCATTATAACTTGATGGGAATTGAAATTACTTTGTAGGGAAAACTATCACCTCATAGACTGAGTATGCAACCAGCCAAACTATATCCAGCTTGAACAAGTTTCTCTATGCCCTGTTTTCTCATAGGTAGGATATAACTAATAATAAACCTATAACCATTTAGTGACTTAAAGTACGTTAAGCACTTCACATGGTTCCTGAGAAAAATAGTTTTATGAGCATTAGTTGTTTGATGGAGTCTCGAAAATGAATTATGTTTAAATTCACCTAAATTATTGCTTCATCTATATATGTTATTTGATCATTGTGTATAAGGCACTATTCACACCAAATTTAGTCAATCATGGTATTTATTTCATAAACCTAATCAGATTAATTTAATCTAAACATAAACAAAGAGTAAGAACTTGAAAGAGCACTCAATTTCCCCCCTTTTTTATTTTAAAAAATTGCTATTTGAAGTATATTTGATTTACTATTAATATATTAGTTTCAGTTGTACTGCATAGTGTAGNTGCGATCCAAAAGTCAACAAGCAATAAATGCTGGAGAGGGTGTGGAGAAAAGGGAACTCTCTTACACTGTTGGTGGGATTGCAAACTACTACAGCCACTATGGAGAACAGTGAGGAGATTCCTTAAAAAACTGGAAATAGAACTGCCTATGACCCAGCAATCCCACTGCTGGGCATACACACCGAGGAAACCAGAATTGAAAGAGACACGTGTACCCCAATGTTCATCACAGCACTGTTTATAATAGCCAGGACATGGAAGCAATGTAGATGTCCATCAGCAGATGAATGGATAAGAAAGCTGTGGTACATATACACAATGGAGTATTACTCAGCCATTAAAAAGAATACATTTGAATCAGTTCTAGTGAGGTGGATGAAACTGGAGCCTATTATACAGAGTGAAGTAAGCCAGAAAGAAAAACATCAATACAGTATACTAATGCTTTATATATAGAATTTAGAAATATGGTAATGATAACCCTATATGTGAGACAGCAAAAGAGATACAGATATATCGAACAGTCTTTTGGACTCTGTGGGAGAGGGAGAGGGTGGGATAATTTGGGAGAATGACATTGAAACATGTATAACATCATATAAGAAACTAATCACTAGTCCAGGTTTGATTAAGGATACAGGATGCTTGGGGCTGGTGCACTAGGATGACCCAGAGGGATGATATGGGCAGGGAGGTGGGAGGGTGGTTCAGGATGGGGAACACGTGTACACCCATGGCAGATTCATATTGATATATGAAAAAACCAATACAATATTGTAAAGAAATTAGCCTCCAATTAAAATAAATAAATTTAAATTAAAAACAAACAAACAGAAAAAAAAGAGCAACGTTGAAACAGGAAAAAAAAAAAGAAAATGGATTGTTTAAATTTCCTTTTTATTTAGGAATCAATTATTTATGTTGACAAGATTCAAAGTATGATCCTGAGAGTGGGTGGATAAAGAAGAGAGGATGAATCATCCTTTAAGATTATAGATATTTATACTGAAGGTAAGATTTGGATGGAGAGAAAGATGTGATGATAAATGGGGGAAAATGGCCAGAAAGGTGGTAGACAGCAGTGATAGGAAAGGTGAGAGTTCTATGGGGCAAATTTCTGTATAGAGCAGTGTTACAGGGAATAACTGGTATATTTTATAGGAGACACACACCTCAGGAACAAGGCAGGGAAAGGGAAGTGTTTCTGAACAGTTTGATAATTTAGTTGCTTTTTCTATGAAACAAAGATTGAAAGGAGACTGGGGACTCTGTTTGTGATTTAAATATTCCACATCTTGGGTCATCATTATTGATAAAAGGGGCATGAGTTTCAGAGTTAAAAGTAAAATTGTTAATCACCCAGTCATTTCCAACTCTTTGTGACTCCATGGACTGTAGCCTGTCAGGCTCCTTCATCCATGGGATTCTCCAGGCAAGAATACTGTAGTGGGTTGCTATTTCCTTCTCCAGGGATCTTCCTGACTCAGGGATTCAACTTGGATCTCCCACATTGATGCCAAATAAATTGTGGGTAAGTGAATAAATCAATGAACTTACTGCTATATGTTTATCTCTTTTAATCTAATAATTTAGGTTTATTTCTTTTGATCTAAAATTGCATATAGTGGTCTCACTGATACTTGGAAAGTTCTTATAAATGGTATTAAGAATTATTATTGTCCACATAATGGAAAGCACTTGAAGGCAATCTGACATTGGAAACCCTCTAAAAGTGGTTCAGTTCAGTTGCTCACTTGTCTCTGACACTTTGCGACCCCAAAGACTGCAGCACACCAGGCTTCCCTGTCCATCACCAACTCCAGAAGCTTGCTCAGGCTCATGTCCATTGAGTTGGTGATGCCATCCAACCATCTCAACCTCTGTCATCCCCTTCTCCTCTCACCTTCAATCTTTCCCAGCACTAAAAGTGGTACCCAGTTTGTATAGCAAAAATATTGGCTATTAATATATAAATTGGGATTTCAATTTGAAGTTTGAATTTAATCACAAATATGAAAGGAAGATTAATGCTAATTTCTTTAGAGTTAAGGGATATCTTGATATAGTATGGATACTCAAGCAATTTACAGTAGTGAATAGCTGTTCATGTTTGCAGTGAAATAGAAAAAAATGCCTCAGTTAAAACATGGAGATGATCTTTATATAAAATTCTCACATTCAAATCCTTTATGATGAGAATTTCAATTTTAATTATATAAAATGAATTCCATAAAATACAAAGTGAACAAGCATATTTTTCATTTTAATAAGAAGCATTATAACTTGATGGGAATTGAAATTACTTTGTAGGGAAAACTATCACCTCATAGACTGAGTATGCAACCAGCCAAACTATATCCAGCTTGAACAAGTTTCTCTATGCCCTGTTTTCTCATAGGTAGGATATAACTAATAATAAACCTATAACCATTTAGTGACTTAAAGTACGTTAAGCACTTCACATGGTTCCTGAGAAAAATAGTTTTATGAGCATTAGTTGTTTGATGGAGTCTCGAAAATGAATTATGTTTAAATTCACCTAAATTATTGCTTCATCTATATATGTTATTTGATCATTGTGTATAAGGCACTATTCACACCAAATTTAGTCAATCATGGTATTTATTTCATAAACCTAATCAGATTAATTTAATCTAAACATAAACAAAGAGTAAGAACTTGAAAGAGCACTCAATTTCCCCCCTTTTTTATTTTAAAAAATTGCTATTTGAAGTATATTTGATTTACTATTAATATATTAGTTTCAGTTGTACTGCATAGTGTAGAGAAGGAAATGGCCACCCACTCCAGTACTCTTGCCTGGAAAATTCCATGGATGGAGGAGCCTGGTAGGCTACAGTCTATGGGGTCATGGAGAGTCGGACACGACTGAGTGACTTGACTTTCACCTTTTCACTTTCATGCATTGGAGAAGGAAATGGCAACCCACTTCAGTGTTCTTGCCTGGAGAATCCCAGGGACAGGGGAGCCTGGTGGGCTGACGTCTATGGGGTCACACAGAGTCGGACATGACTGAAGCGACTTTAGCAGCAGCAGCATAGTGATTCAGTATTTTTATAATTATATTCTATTCAGTTATTACAAGATGTGAGTGTGTGTTAGTCGCTCAGCCCTGTCTGACTCTTTGCGACCACGTGGACTTGAGCCTGCCAGGCTGCTCTGTCCGTGGGATTCTCCAGGCAAGAATACTGGAGCGGGTTGCCATTTCCTTCTTCAAATTACAAGACAGTACCTGTAATTTTCTGTGGTATATGATATAACCTTGTTGCTTACCTATTTCATGCATAGTAATATGTACCTGTTATCCTCATATCCATAACTTGCCCTTTCCTGCTTCCCTCTCCCCACTGATAACCATTAGTTTGTTTTATCTTGCAGTGAGTGTTTCCATTTTGCCATATACATTTGTTTATTTTTTAGATTCCATGTATTAGTGATGTCATACATTGGTTTTTTTCTCTTTCTCTCTGTCTGAGTTATTTGACTAAGCATAGTATTGCCTCAATCCATCCGCATTGCTACAAATGGCAATATTTCATTGAAAACTAATTCAGTTTTAATCATCTGTAATACTTAAAGAGAGAAAAATGTAAACCTCCCTTAAAACTGGCAAGTCACTTTTCTAGTAAAAATAAAGCTATTTCTTTCAGTTATATAGTATATTTAATGTAAAAATTTAAGAACTTAGGTTTGTAGAGAAATCATCAAATAAAAAGAACAAAGAACAATTTTAAAAAAGTGTATTTACTATTTTCTATAAAAATTTAATTGTGTTCTGCTGTGAAAATAATGTCTAGATAAGAACAAATCCCATTCCTCTGAATGTGATAAATTTTAGTAGTGTTATTCAAGCATTTCTAATAAAAACTGGTAAATAATTCATGGTATGAACACTGCCAACTTGCAATAATTTTTCTTTATCTCAGATTTATTTACCAAGAAGCTGAAAAGTTTTTACTCGCCAAAAATAAATTAGAGAAATAGCAATATTAATGATCCTCTCTCTTCTAATAGTTAAAAGTAGAGCCAAAACATTGTCACTAGGACCAATGTGTGAAGTATGAATTTAGGATTTTTCAGTTGTGGATTAGTAACAGGCCAAATACAATCATATTGAAACTCTGAAGGCAAGTGAATTAACAAAATGCATTCCCCCATGATTTGCTGAAAGGCACACAAAGCCAAGTAGATGGGATGGGAGTACAAGTTTTCCATGTGTAGGCCCTTCGGATATCAGAAGCCATTACCAGCTGTTACATGAAAATATTCTTCTGTGTTCTCATTTTTTACATTAAGTTTTCTCTCATGAAGCATAATTCTTGTCTGTACTTTCATCACCATATTGGATTTGCTTCCAGGAGATAGTACCATGAATTTAAACCAGAAAAATCTCTCATCCTAAATTAATCTTCTTTGAAATAAATTGATAACTTAGACGTTGGTTCAATAACTCTGTTCCTTCCTTGGGTTCCTTAACACCATCTAACTTGGTAAAATAGAATAAATGAAACTGCATTCATGTGAATCACACTTAATCTGGGCTTGCCCCAGTAAATATATTTCCAATTTTTGATATCTGCATAAGGACCACATTTTTCTCTATATTTTGATATACCTTTAGTTCCAATAATATGCAGTGTGCACTGAGGAAGTTTGAGAATTTTCCTTTCCTCTGTTTTATATTTCTTCATTCTTCATCTTCCTGACTTGTTATTTAAACTTTTTATCTTTCTCAGAATTAAACTCATTCTCTGTTTGTGTGTGTGCGTGAGAGAGAGAGAGAGAGAGAGAGAGAGAGAATCTGAAATCTACATAAGCAGAAGCATTCATGAATTTTTACTTTTCTTCTCAAGCAGGGTGATTGCATTCCAACAGCATAAACAAAATCGATGTTTGCCTTTGGCAGTGACAAAATGGCTTCCCAGTTGCTTCAGGTCATGAAACAGACATTTTAATATTTTAGCTTACGGTGTAAAAAGGTGAAAGAACAGTGCTTTGGGTACACTTGGCTGATTTCTTTCACCAAAATTTCTAATACCAACTTCCCTGATTATTAGTTCAATATTGTTATATATCTCTGTTTTTTCTCATATTATCTTCCCTCCTCCAAATTAACAACAAAAAAAGATCTTTTGCTGAGAGAAAATTGCCAGGCAATTACTAACACTAGTTCCTCAATATACCTAACTTGATTGCATCTCACTCAGTAACTAACGGAAAGTTGAAGAAATGTTTATACATTAGTAAAATATCACATAATTTTTAGTCACAGAGTTTATTATTTAGAAGCAAAAGTTTAACATTACTCACCAGGATAATTACTTCAAATGATAAAATTTACATTGACTTACACATCTATACATTCCCACAAATTATAATATTAATTATAGCAATAGTGTGTTTTGCTTGTTGAAGATTCAGCTTTTACACCTCTTCCCATAAAGTGACTGGGAAAAAAAGCTTTAAAGTGTTGTCTTAAGACAAGGCAAGTCATTTTCAATGTATTTTATACCTTCCAGGAATTAAATTAGGTTTATTTAGTTAGTGTATGTCCAGCCCACCTGTACCAATGTTTCTTTGAACAGTCTACATATGGGGAAGAGAAAACTGACAGTATTGGGAGTAGCAGGTGATTGGTGCTGCTGCTAAGTCGCTTAAGTCGTGTCGGACTCTGTGCGACCTCATAGACAGCAGCCCACCAGGCTCCCGCGTCCCTGGGATTCTCCAGGCAAGAACACTGGAATGGGTTGCCATTTCCTTCTCCAATGCATGAAAGTGAAAAGTGAAAGTGAAGTTTCTCAATAGTGTCTGACTCTTAGCGACCTCATGGACTGCAGCCCACCAGGCTCTTCCATTCATGGGATTTTTCCAGGCAAGAGTACTGGAGTTGGGTGCCATACCCTTCTCCAGCAAGTGATTAGTGTGGCATAAATATTTTGGGCTTTTTAAAAAATTCTGCTTTTTTTTTTTTTGATCATGTGTTTGGATTGAGCTGAATTTGACATTATCATATTTGTATGTGTGATTAATAGAATATGACTGGAGAAACAAACTGTTTTTGAAGGAAATCTCTTCAGGCAGGTAATGTCATTCAGACTGTAGTTGAAATATCATACCATCCATTCTAGCAGTTTTAACCCAGTAGGAAGGCTGCCTCCCCTTGGGGGTGGCCTCAGGCTGGGGTGCACCCTTAGAAATTATTCTGCCCAGTCCTTGCACTTGGCAAGAAAGAAAACAGCCTGCCACTTTAGGCACCTTAATGATGTTTTTGCTTTTCTGTGAGGGTTTTCAGGACCCTGGTTCTGCCACTCTCAAGTTTGTGTGGTCACCGTTCAGTAGAGAAGGCTTGACGTTTTTCAAGATGTTGGTCTGCAAAATGGAGTTTAAACTGAAAAAAATCTAGAATCCTTTGAGCTTCCCTCTAGGGATAGAGGCAGACACACCTAGAGTTCTCTAATCCAAGCTTCAAGACCAGAGTGATTTAAGTAACTATATACTGCATCATCGGAGAAGGCAATGGCACCCCACTCCAGCACTCTTGCCTGGAAAATCCCATGGATGGAGGAGCCTGGAAGGCTACAGTCCATGGGGTCACTAAGGGTCGGACACGACTGAGGGACTTCACTTTCACTTTTCACTGTCATGCATTGGAGAAGGAAATGGCAACCCACTCCAGTGTTCTTGCCTGGAGAATCCCAGGGACGGGGGAGCCTGGTGTGCTGCCGTCTATGGGGTCGCACAGAGTCGGACACGACTGAAGCGACTTAGCAGCATCCACATTCATGATTTCCTTGTTAAGTTTTTCTCTTTTAGTGTTCAACACCTCAAGGATATGGGCAAAAAATAGATAATACTATAAACATGTTCTTTTCAAAACCCTATGATCAAATGGAATCATTGAAATGAGTATATGAATTACCTCCCTTGCCACAAAAATCCCCCTAAAATGACAATACTGCATCAGTAATCAACAATTGTTTAAACACAGTCTTGCAGCATTAAGACTGTTCGTACTTGAACTATATATATGGACCCAAATTAATGAAGGAACACAGCCTTTCGTTTATTAATGGCTCCAGTTTCATTATTTGGATTTTGTAGAATTTTCCTGCTCTCACAGCAGTTATTCATACATGGTATCCTGGAGACTAAAAAAAAAAAAAAAAAAAAGTTGGATGGAAATCAGAGATGTAGTATTAATAATTTTTATTATATTGCTGCCTTTGCTCATTTGAGCTGCTATTGCAAAATGCTGCAGGACAAGTAGCTTGTAAGCAACAGAAACTTATTTCTTACTGTCTTGGAGGCTGAAAGTCCAAGATCAAGATGCTAGCATGATTGGGTGAGGTTCCACTTCCAGGTGGCAGGGTTCTCATTGTGTCCTCACGTGTTAGAAGGGGCTCCAGAACTAGGTGGGATCACTGTCTCTCTTTTTAGTAATTTTATTTCTATTTATACACAATTTTTCAAGTTTACGGAGCTGTAATTGACATATAACATGTGTAAGTTTAATGAGTACAAGGGGTTGATTTGATACACATAATATAGTGCAGTGTGATTACTTGACAGCACCATCATGTCACATAATGCCATTTATTCTCTGTGGTGAGAACCTTTAAGAATATACAACTGTACGGTAGACTGTATCCACAATGCTGTGAATCCAGTCCTCAGAACTTTATCATATTGTAGTTGGAAGTTGGTACCCAGTGACCAATAGGATTCTGACTTGTGAGTTTATAATATAAAGAGGCCACGACCATATGTCACATTATTGCTTCTTTTTACAATTAATAGAATTTTAATTTTTTTAACACTTCTGGGCTTGTTTCTATTTTCACTAAACAGGAAGAATTATATTACCTATCTTATGAGACTATTGTGAGGATTAAGCTGCTGCTGCTGCTAAGTCACTTCAGTTGTGTCCGACTCTATGTGACCCCATAGATGGCAGCCCACCAGCCTCCCCCACCCCTGTGATTCTCCAGGCAAGAACACTGGAGTGGGTTGCCATTTCCTTCTCCAATGCATGAAAGTGAGGATTAAGCAGGATGATGGAAATAAGACATTTAGAACAGTACCTGGCACAGAGCAACTCTCCAGCACGTGAATGCAAGCCTTGTCCATTGGTGAGAGTTGAGTTACAGTGACATTTAGAATCAGGAAGATAAGTGCTTGCTTCAGCAACAGATAAACTAAAATTGAAACAGTTCAGAAAATCAGGAAGCTGTGGCAAAGAATCTGCCTGCTGACGTAGGAGACACAGTAGATGTGAGTTCTATCCCTGGGTTGGGAAGATCCCTTGGAGTAGGAAATGGCAACCCATTCCAATATTCTTGCCTGGGAAAGTCCAGGTGCAGGGGAATCTGAGGGGTTCATGGCATTGTAAAGAGTCTGACACGACTGAACACTATCCAAACACACAAAGAATCAGGAAGGTGAGGACTAGATCCTACATCCCCCACTTGCTAGCTGTGTGATCTCTGAAAAGATCCTTTAACCATCTTATTTTTTTTCATGTGTAAAACTGACATCACAGGCACTTGTTGAAGAAGTTCAATTTTTAAAAATATAGNCAGGGTTCTCATTGTGTCCTCACGTGTTAGAAGGGGCTCCAGAACTAGGTGGGATCACTGTCTCTCTTTTTAGTAATTTTATTTCTATTTATACACAATTTTTCAAGTTTACGGAGCTGTAATTGACATATAACATGTGTAAGTTTAATGAGTACAAGGGGTTGATTTGATACACATAATATAGTGCAGTGTGATTACTTGACAGCACCATCATGTCACATAATGCCATTTATTCTCTGTGGTGAGAACCTTTAAGAATATACAACTGTACGGTAGACTGTATCCACAATGCTGTGAATCCAGTCCTCAGAACTTTATCATATTGTAGTTGGAAGTTGGTACCCAGTGACCAATAGGATTCTGACTTGTGAGTTTATAATATAAAGAGGCCACGACCATATGTCACATTATTGCTTCTTTTTACAATTAATAGAATTTTAATTTTTTTAACACTTCTGGGCTTGTTTCTATTTTCACTAAACAGGAAGAATTATATTACCTATCTTATGAGACTATTGTGAGGATTAAGCTGCTGCTGCTGCTAAGTCACTTCAGTTGTGTCCGACTCTATGTGACCCCATAGATGGCAGCCCACCAGCCTCCCCCATCCCTGTGATTCTCCAGGCAAGAACACTGGAGTGGGTTGCCATTTCCTTCTCCAATGCATGAAAGTGAGGATTAAGCAGGATGATGGAAATAAGACATTTAGAACAGTACCTGGCACAGAGCAACTCTCCAGCACGTGAATGCAAGCCTTGTCCATTGGTGAGAGTTGAGTTACAGTGACATTTAGAATCAGGAAGATAAGTGCTTGCTTCAGCAACAGATAAACTAAAATTGAAACAGTTCAGAAAATCAGGAAGCTGTGGCAAAGAATCTGCCTGCTGACGTAGGAGACACAGTAGATGTGAGTTCTATCCCTGGGTTGGGAAGATCCCTTGGAGTAGGAAATGGCAACCCATTCCAATATTCTTGCCTGGGAAAGTCCAGGTGCAGGGGAATCTGAGGGGTTCATGGCATTGTAAAGAGTCTGACACGACTGAACACTATCCAAACACACAAAGAATCAGGAAGGTGAGGACTAGATCCTACATCCCCCACTTGCTAGCTGTGTGATCTCTGAAAAGATCCTTTAACCATCTTATTTTTTTTCATGTGTAAAACTGACATCACAGGCACTTGTTGAAGAAGTTCAATTTTTAAAAATATAGTTTATACAGCAAAGATTATATTACTTCCAAGTATTAGAAATAGATGTATTATATTAAATATTTTCTTGATCTATACAGCCATTGAATTTCAAAAATGTAGTCAATCTTAAGGGATTATCTTTAGTTTCCTGTGGGATTTCTTGATAATAATTTTCATTGATATTCTTAAGTGATATTGGCCTAATGTGTTGCTTTATCATTACATTAATTACACTTCAGTATAACTCCAAATAAATTGAAAAAATATATCTTTTCTTTTCTCTGAAACAGTTTACATGTGAATTTACTCTCTCTGATCTTTAAAAATTGGGTACAATTACTCTCAGAAAAAAATCACAAGGGTAGGATATTTTACTGGAAAGTTCTTTTAAATTGTTTATACTCTCTGTATCTTCTGGCTGCAAATTTTATATGCTATATTTTCTCCAAAGCATACATTTCTTCTGATTTCCAAATTTTTAAGAGAGATATACTTTAAGTTGTTCCTCTTTTTTAAAATTTCTTTATTCTGTGATTTTCACATGCCTTTTCTTAATTTTATCTTTGAATACTTTTAAACCCCTGTTGAGTATTCAGTTAGCTAGAGTGTGTCTAGTTCATCTGTCTTTATTTTAATTTTAAAAATAATTATTTTCAGCATAAGTGTAATTATTCTATATTGTAATTGTTGTTTCATTTTTCCAAATTATTTCATTCACCTTTTATGGTACTTTATAGTTTTGTGACTAAATGGCATATGTAAATATTTTATATTTTTAAATTTCTAGATATTTATCCTTAATATCTGTCAACTTTTCTAATTCAAAAAATTCAGAAATTATAAGAATTGACTGTCCAAGATAAGTTACGGATAATTCAATCTATTTCTAAGCAATTATTAATTCTGTGAAAATAGTGATAAAATGTGTAATTTTGTCAATATGTATAAGTCAAAGAACATGTTTATTATGAAATTTGTGATCCCTTCTTATTCATTCATGTCTTCAGCCATTTAAAAATCTTTACTGAGGACTTATCCATTTCCTTATTTTGTTATATGGTTTTTAAAAGCCTGGCAAAATAACAATACTCATTTAAAAGTCAGTTTACAGCACTCCCTGAGCCATCACTCAGTATGCAGGCAACTCATCTTCTCCAATACGCAATTAGCTTTTTTATACAAAAATTGATTCATGGTTAGATTTTCCATTATCTGGAATGTGTCCTTTTGAAGCAAATTTTCCTAAGCACAAAAAAATTCTGAGACCTGGACTTCAGATAGCTTTGAAAAAACATTCACCCTCTTTTCCTTGTATTAAAAAAAAAAGAAGTATTACATTATCATAAGAATGTTGTATGACTTTTTATAAAGTATTTCTTTGAAACAAACTTAATGTGTCTCCACAGATGCAAATTATTTTCTAGAGAATGAATATTTCTTCTTTTCTTTATTTATTTCCATTAATGAGATAGAAACAGGTAAGAAAATGACAGACATTTGTGGAATCCATTATACAGTAAATAGAGTGGAGCCATGCAAATGCAATTCACTGGTCCACCTGACTTGATAGAGGGACAGGGAGGCCTTCTGAAGACTCTCAGTGTCAGCTAAGTAATAATACAAATGGGACCAGGGACACGTTCAAAATTCTGTACATACTCTTAACTAGTGTTCAAATATGTTGCTGTTTTTCCCATATCCAGGATTATAAATTCAGGAAGCAAGAGTGGAAATGGGAGTGGCTGACTCATACTGATGCCTACAGAACTACAAGTGAGTCATTTGCTTCCTATCCCTGTGAACTTAGGCTCTCCTAGCTTCAGTCCAGTTCAGTTCAGTTGCTGAGTCATGTCTGACTATTTGTGACCCCATGGACTGCAGCATTCCAAGTTTCTCCGTCCTTTACCATCTCTTAGAACTTGCTCAAACTCATGCCCATTGTGTTGGTGATGCTATCCAAACATCTTGTCCTCTATAGTCTCCTTCTCCTCCTGTCTTCAATCTTTCCCAGCATTAGGGTCTTTTCCAGTGAGTCAATTCTTTGCATCAGGTGGCCAAAGTATTAGAACTTCAGCTTTAGCATCAGTCCTTCTAATGAATATTCAGGACTGATTTCCTTTAGGAATGACTTGTTTGATCTCCTTGCAGTCCAAGGGACTCTCAAGAGTCTTCTCCAACACCACAGTTCAGAAGCATCAATTCTTTGGCACTCAGCTTTCTTTACAGTCCAATTCTCACATCCATACATGACTACTGGAAAAACCACAGCTTTGACTATACAGACCTTTTTTGGCAAAGTAACGTCTCTGCCTTTTAATACACTGCCTAGGTTTTTCATAGCTTTTCTTCCAAGCAGCAAGTGTCTTCTAATTTCATGGCTACAGTCACCACAGGCAGTGATCTTGGAGCCCAAGAAAGTAAAGTCTGTCACTGTTTCCATTGTTTCCCCATCTATCTGCCATGAAGTGACGGGACCAGATGCCAAAGGAAAGCCAACGTAAGTGTAAAATGGGAGCTATAATTCCAAGGTGCTCATGAGTGTAAGATAAACCCACTTTATAACAGCAGGACAGAGCTATCTTATGTTCAAGAGGTCACAGAACTTTGAACAAATCAAAGTGCCACAACTCATATATATCAGCAACGAGTGTACAGCCTGTGCCCTCCTCCCTACAGACAGGGCCACTTCTCTTGCTCGAGCCTTGATCACCTAACATAGGAATTAATTTATAAAAACATAGTTTTTTCTTTCCTTACTCCTTCCTACTCTGGGCTTTCTGTGTGGTGCTAGTGGTAAAGAACCTGCCTGCCAGCGCAGGAGATGTAAGAGACGCAGGTCAATTCCTGGGGTCAGGAAGACCCCCACCCCCCCGGGGGGGGGGGGGGGGGGGGGTGGGAAGCTTTGACTAGACAGACTTTGTTGGCAAAGTAATGTCTCTGTTTTTCAATATGCTGTCTAGGTTGGTGATAGCTTTTCTTCCAAGGATCAGGAGTTTTAATTTTATGGCTGCAGTCACCATCTGCAGTGATTTGGAGCACAGCCCCCCGCCCCCAAAATAAAACCTCTCACTGTTTCCATTGTTTCCTCATCTATTTGCCATGAAGAGATGGGACAAGATACCATGATCTTTCTTTTCTTTTTTTTTTTTTATTAATTTTTATTTTTTTAGTTTGTTTTGCTTTACAATACT
>SJYA01002807.1:277953-306298 GCA_006410615.1 Neotragus moschatus
CGGACCCCCTCCCTTCCCCCTCCCTCCCCACACACAGATGTGTAGAACAGCCTTTTGATCTTTCTTTTTTAAATGTTGAGTTTTAGGGTGGCTTTTTCACTCTCCTCTTTCACTTTCATCAAGAGGTTCCTCAATTCCTCTTTGCTTTCTGCCATAAGGGTGGTATTATCTGCATATGTGAGATTATCGATATTTCTCCTGGCAACCTTGCTTCTAGTTTGTGCTTCATCCAGCCCAGCATTTCTCATGATGTACTCTGCTAGTTTAGAGATTTCCAAAGGAAGGAATAGGGCTTGCCACTGGTATAGGGGTAAAAGAATCTGCCTTCCAAAGCAGGAGATGCAAGAGACATGGGTTTGATCCTCGATTGGGAGTACGAAATGACAACCCACCCCAGTATTCTTGCCTGGAAAATTCCATGGACAGAGGAGCCAGGCAGGCTATACAGTCCATAGGGTCACAAAGAGTTGGACATGACTCAGCATGCATGCTGGCAAAGGAATGAATGCTTCCTTCAAAGAGACAAAATGTCTCCACTAGTAAGTGGTTACTACTGACTCTATCCATTTTGACCTCCTCATGGCTCTGATTTAGGCAAAGAAGGGAATTAATTTACTGGATGGGATACTGAATCTGATTATTGAGGGGAAATTGAGCTGCCTATAAAAGTTTGTTCATTATTATACCTGGCAAAGCCAAGTTTCACAAAAACAAAACAAAATGAATAGGGCTGGTTTAGTTTAAGTTGCATTAACATTGATTAATAACAGTAGAAAAGTAAACTTGTAATAAATAAAAGGTAAAAAGAAATATCATAACCATGATTTCCAGTAGTACCATGTAAGAAAACACTGTAACATTTCATACATAATTTTATAAATGAATTCTTACCTCTAGGCTGTTTTGAATTTGTCAGTAATCATTTATTTTGTCCCAATGAAAGTGTTATATGTATTATGGTACAAAGCTTTATAATAAACAAATGCATATTATGCATTTTAATATCTATTAATACTCATATTATGTATATTAATTCTGCTACTGGATATTCCATTAAATATAACCATGAATTAATTATAACTTATTGTGGGGCTAGGATCTCATAATCAAAATTAATTGCTTAGCATATTGTCCTGAAGAGCATACATTCATTCAACATATTGGGCAAATGCACATCCCACTCTGCTTAGAATATCCGCAGAGGTAAGAATAAGCCCGTTCTAGAGAAACTTTAGTCCACTGTTTTCTATAGTTGTTTATAGAATATTGTGAGCTTGATACAGAATCTTCCTCAGCATAATTTCTATCCATTACTTTTATTATACTTCTCTCATCTGAGGTTTTATTCGATACATCTAATTCCTCTTATGAGGGTGTCCTTTTAATAACTTAAAGACAATATTCATGCCCCCCCTTTTTTCCTTCCACAGGCAAATTTCATTTCACATACATAAACTTTTCTTTTCCTCAAAATCCTGTTCTTCCTCTTTGGGACACATTCTACTTTAAACCGTCATTTATTTCCAGTCTAACAAACACTCAGATTGTATCTGAGAATTCCAGCAATGAGTTAATGCTTATCTCTTTCATATATTATATATATTTTATATTTTGCATGTATATATATGTATTACATGCACATTTTGATTTAAGAACCAGAGCTGGAGAGGTTTCTATCATGGTCAAAATTCACAGGCCTGCTAAGTGGTAGAATTGGGGGACTCAGGGAGAATTGCGGGTTGACATATCACAGTATCTATCCAGGTTTTCCTCATTGGCCTTCCCAGGTGGCTCAGTGGTAAAGAATCCCCCTGCTAAAATGCCGGAGAATCCCACTGACAGAAGAACCTGGTGGGCTACAGTTCATAGGCTTGCAAAGAGTTGGAGATGACTGAGTGACTAGATAGCTTTACAGTATTGATTCCTATCCAGATTTTCCTCACTGGCTATATCACGTCTACCCTAAAATTATGAGACAGATGAATTGCAAGATGGTACTTACCTCTCCTGCCCATAAGTCCAGTCATGAGGTCAAATTTCTGCTTGACTGAGAAAGCTGTGTGCAAAACAGAAGATGTCAAATTGTATTACTTAAACTTTAGAGGCAAGGTGGATTTCATTACTGTAAAGATGGAACAGTAATCAGAAGTTAATAAATTTGGTATTCTAAGTGGCAAAATAGATGAAAATGGTTTAAAGAATTAAAGAGTTTTGGTTTTTTTTTTTTGTATAACATAAGTATTTTCTTGCTTGAAAACCTTATATCTGTTTTGATTGCCTACTGCAGTATGACAGAGTTACTGCCAGGCCAATAAAAATTAAATCTACAATGAAGACCAAAGAGCAAATCTGATAGAGAAAATAAACATATCTGATGGAATTGCTCAGTGTTATTAAGACAGTGTAGATCACTACTTGCAGAGATAAGATGTGAATATTATTGTAAAGTTTGTGAAAAATTATCTGAAGGAATTTAGTGATGCATGCATGGGATATATAGGCATAACTACTGAGGAAATATGTATCAGGCAGATGAAGCAAATAAAACCTACAGATGAAGAACTGCATCAACATATCACTTTCACCAGAGTGAAAGGGCAGCCCATAAAATGGGAGAAAATATCTGCAAAAGAATTAATATCAGAAACACATAAAGACTTCCTATGTCTTGTTAATACACATATAAGAACAAAATCAATTAAAAAAAGAGAAAGAACTTGAATGGACATTTCCCCAAAGAAAACAATATATATGGCTAATAAATACATGAAACAATGCCCAATGTAACTAATAATTACGGAAATGCAAATAAAAATGACAATGAGATACCATTTCACACTCATAAGTATGGCTACTGTCAAAATATAGGAAATAAAAAGTGTTGACAAAGATGTGGAGAAATAGGAAATTTATACACTGTTGATGAGAATGTAAATGGTATGGCTCCTATGGAAAACAGTATGGCAGTTCCTCAAAAAATTAAGCATAACATAACCATATGATACAGCAGTTTCACTGCTGGGTATATATCCAAAAGACTCTGGAACATCTTAAAAAGATATTTGGTACTCCCATATTATTGCAGCATTATTTTGCATTAGCCAAAAGGTGGAAGTAACTCAAGCATGTATTGATGGGTGAATGGAAAAACAAAATTGCAATAAGCATACAATTGAATACTATTCAACCATAAGACGAGAGTAAATTCTGATGTGTGTTGCAGCATGATTAACCCTAAAAGCATTATGCTAAGTGAAATATGCCAATCAAAGAAGAACAGGTACTGTAGGATTCCATTTATATGAGTTACCTAAAGTAATCAAATTAATAGATATGGAAAATAGATTAATGGTTGGCAGAAATTGGGAGTAGATGGGAGTATTTTACTTTAGGTATAGAATTTTAGTTTGGCAAGATAACAAGGCTTCTGTGGATGGATGATGGTGATAGGAGCACAGCAATGTGGATGTACTTAATGCCGTTGAATTGTACCTAAAAATGGTTAATGATAGGGACTTCCCTGATTTCTAGTAGTTAAGACTCTGCACTTCCACTGCAAGGGATATGAGTCTGATCCCTGGTTGGGGAACTAAGACGGTGTGTGGCAGAGCCTGTATGTATTCTGCTATAATTTTTAAATTTTCCAGTTATTTGAAAATCAAAGATGTCAATCATTGCTGCATAAATACAGAGAAGTAGTAGCAAGGGAAGTGTGGTGATATGTTGCATTATGGGTTATGAAGTCTGTTCAAGACAGATATCGATGATGCATGATGGATACCGGCTCATAGATTTCTAATCTATTAATCAACACAAAATGCAAATTAAAATTAAGTGCTTTGCATTTAGGTAAATGATTATGAAAATATTTTAAGTATGCTTATGTTTATTTTGTTTCCAACATTTTGCAGATATCAAATGAACTGCATTTATTTCCACAAAGAGTTAGATTCTCTCTGTAGCTGAGCCAAGGACAATTTATCGAAAATCAAAGAGAAATGCCTTTTATAGTTGCTCCCATATGCTTACATATTTTATGCTTTTGTTTGCATTTTATTTATTTATTTATTTTTTGTTAACAGATGCTTTTCTTCAAGTGTAAAGATAGTCTGATACACTTGAAAAGGGCATTATTCCCCCAATGATTCGGAGAATAGAAGCCCTTGCAATGATGAATGTGATGCAGCTTTACTCATTTGGCTTTATTAATACTGTCTCTAGTTATAACTCAGTTAAAATTCAAGGCAAGGGTAAATAAAATAAAAATAGTCTGTCAATTTTATGATATTAAATTTAATGATGGCAATTTGATATAAATTTAATATTTGGCAATATGATTTTGCTTATTTATTTGAATGACTTGACTCTCTCATTCAGCAAACCAAAAGTTGTTCATCAGAGAGAAAGCCTTGGATTCACAGGTTTATTGAAATATATTTCTATAATATAATTTTGTTTGAATAATATTCCATAGTATGTGCATACCACACTGTCTTTCTGCATTTATCCATCAGTGGACATTTAGTTTGCATATCTTGGCCACTGTGAATAATGCTGCAATAAATATGAGAATGATAATATGCCTTAAAGATAATGATTTCATTTTCTTTGGATACATACCCAGAAGTGGAATTGATAGACCATATGCTATTTATATTTTTAATTTCTTGAGGAAATTCTGTACTATTTTCCATAGTGGTGGTTTCAATTTATGTTCCTACAAATAAGGCAAAAGAGTCCCATTTTTTTACACATCCTAATCAGCATTGTTGTCTCTGGACCTTTTGATAATAGGTATTCTAAGTAGTGTGAGGTGATATCTCACTGTGGTTTCCATTTGCATTTCCCTGATTAGTGGCCTTGAACTAGGTGTTTTGGAAGCCAGACCCTGCAGTGGGAGTCTTAAAAGTTGAGGTCTAAATGTGGAGTCCAAGCCCTTTGCCCTCAAGGAGAAGCTAGGTGTTGAGAGTCCCTCCCAGTCATATGAGAGCTTCCCTGATAGCTCAGATGGTTAAGAACCTGCCTACAATGGAGGAGACACAAGTTTGATGCCTGGGTCGGGAAGATCCCCTGGAGAAGGGAATGGCAACCCACTCCAGTATTCTTGCCTGGAGAATCCCATGAATGTAGGAGACTGTTGGACTGCAGTGCGGGGGGCCACAGAGCTGGACATGACTGAAATGACTTAGATGTGTGCATTCCCAGATGTATGGTGCCATGTTAGGACTGGGGCTTGTGTCTCTGCCTCTCCTAAACTTTTCAATGAGGATATTTTCTCACCTGCATACTGTGTAAGAGTGCCTCAGCTAGCTTCTGGGTTTCTTTCAGAGGGAATTGTCCCTCCTGCAGCTATACATTCAGTATTTTTTGATGGGAAGAAGGAAGCTTAGGAACCTTCTGTGACCATCTTGGTGGTCTCCTCTTGCCATATATTGGACTTCCCTGGTGACTCAGATGGTAAAGCGTCTTGCTTCCAATGCGGGAGACCTGGGTTTGATCCCTGGGTCAGGAAGATCCTCTGGAGAAGGAAATGGCAACCCACTCCAGTACTCTTGCCTGGAAGTGACTATACATTTGACTATATATCTCGGTGGGGTCCTCTTGCTATATATTAAAATTACTTATTTAAATTCATGATAAGAACGTCTAGCCTCCCCTGGTGGCTCAGATGATAAAGAAGTCACCTGCCAATGAAGGAAACTGGGGTTCAATCCTTGTATTGGGAAGATCCCCTAGAGAAGGAAATGGCTTCCCTCTCTAGTATTCTTGCCTGGAGAATCCCGTGGAGAGAGGAGACTGGCAGGCTACTATCCAAAGGGTTGCAAACAAATTGGACACAACTGAGCAGCTAACACTTTCACTTTACGAACTTCTAGCCAAAAATATAGATTTTCTTTGGAGTTCCAGAAACAGTAATATAAGTTTCTTTGAAACAGCTGTCATATTCTCACGTGTTTTTTTCCTATACGCTAATTAGTCATAATTCAGCTATCATTCTTCATATGACATGGCAGTGAACTAACTAGCACTTCATCTGAATCAGTCTTTATCAAGTTGCTTTAAGTGGGCAAACCTTCTCATTTACACATATTTTTATTTAAATTTAGTGTCAAAATATGTGACAAATCACCAGGGTCACAATCAATTGCAATTATTTGTTAGTAACATTTCCATCGTTATAAATAGTAAAGCCATCTTAATTTTGCCTGGCCACCATCCTTCACACCATAACCAAGGTGTTGAGCACATTCATCATCTACTCCAGCCTCCTCTTGCATCCTGAGTTTACAAGGCACCCCTGACCTCTGGGAGCCACTGCTTGGTGAGGAGAACAGATTGAATACCTGAGGGAAGAATACCTGGATCACTTGACTTTGATCTGTTATCAAGAAGTAACGGAATGAAATATTGTTGAGTGTTCTATTTCCCATCCAAAGAACTCCTAATGATACCTGGAATACCAAATAAGAAATTTGTCCTAGTGAAAGCTAAGGAAATAATGGGGTGGCAGAGACTATTAGCTAACTGTCAAAACTTCCTCAGCCACCCCTTCATCATGGGTGCACATCATTTCTCCACCACTCTTTCGCTTAGGGCTGACCTTTTGGTAAAGGAATAGGATGTAGGCAGAAGTGTTCTGTTTCTGACCACAGGCTTTTAAGTCAGCAGCATACTAGCTTCACACATCCCTTTTGTTTTATCGTCTGCATCATACATGGCAACCAGGTGTCTCTCAGGCAGATGGTGAGTAAGCCCTAACAGATGGAAGCATCCTGAGTGTGAACCAACAAATGAATGAGAATTACACACAGACCTGGAACATCTCCCCTCAACTATCAAGCGGAGAGAAATACACTCTTAAACCACTAAGTTGTCTTATCTCATGTCATAGTTGGTTAGTAATTAACAGAATTAACAATAATTTAACAGAAAATCGGCAAATATATGATAAACAAACCATAGATTATATGACATAATTAGAAGCCAAAATGATAGTTTCGTAAGCTGGATCCTGAGACCTAGGGGTGAAGTTAGTGTTAGATGAGAGGACTAATTAATCGGAAACAGGCAGAGTTTCTCTAGCATAGGACCATGGTCCTTTATGCAAACTTGATTATATATACTGATATTTTAATTTTGTAAACGATCCAAAAATGTTTTATAGGAATACCATGTACACTAAGTCATGGGAGAGTCCCATTTATCCTTGAATAAAACCAGAATTTTGTATGGAAACTGAAATGCAAATATATGATATTATACTTGTACTTAACTAAAATGAACAGCCCTGACAGTCCTCAGTGAAAGAGAAATACAACATATGGATACAATTTAAATTCATATTAGGAAATACAAATACAAAATACTCTCTTAAGAAGTTTTTGATTATAACATGATTTCATCCATTACTTGTCAATATATCTTTTCATAGTTCTCCCAAGAATATTTCTGTAAATGCAATTTGAAGGACTGGCTGTAAAATCTCTTTAAAGTGATTTTACTGTAATTGTTGCCTTTATCTCTCATGAGATTCAATTTCATGTTTCATCTGCTTCCCCAATTTCCTGTTGTTAAATAGAAAAATATGTTCTGATCTTCTAAAAAATGCATGGAAATCGACTTCACCAAATGGATAGTTTTGCAGGATACAATCCATCTATTAAGGAAAGAATTTGAAAAGCTAAAGACTTTAGTAATGATTTTTGTATCTGCAGTGACTTTCTATCAATAAAAATATTTCAAACAGTCAGATAGCTGAATACATTAATTTTATATTCTAGGTTCTGTTGTTTCTTATGTTTATTCTGAAATAAACTATTTTGTAACTATTTTGTAAGTGAGCTATCAGGTAATTTCTTCTAAAATGTTAAGACTAATTATTAACACAATAATTCTTGATATCAAATGATAAGATATGGATAGACTTTTATTCCAGGTATAGTTGTATGCAGTCAGTACTCAAGTATTCCTGTCATAAATATGACAGTTTAGATAACTTATCAAATTCACAGATATAAAAAGACAGAGTCACAATTCAAAACCAAGCCATTTGCCTGCTGAGTCCATGATTTAAACGCTACTCCAAGTAATTCTCCACAAATCATACTGATTTAATACAGGCCTATCATTTTAGGCAAAAGGAAATTAAGGCTCAAATAAGAAATATGACTTATCTAAGAATGAACAACAATATAATAATAGTTTCTTTCCTTCTAGAATAGTTCAATAGGTATCAGTGTCCCATAATATAAATTTAAAATTATCCCTTTATTTAACAAAATAACAATAAAATTTTTATAAATTATTAACATCTTCTTAGTGAAATATGTTGGAATTGAGATTGAAATATAAATATGCCCAATACCAGTGTCTGCACTTAGGCACAGATAGTTTACCATAAAATATGCAATGAGGTGTGTAATAATGTTGAAAGTGTTTAAAAATAAAATCTAGGAATTTCCATTTACACAGTGAGAACACAGGGAAGAAATCATTAGTATTGTTTTCAATATCATAAATGATATTGTGCCACTACACCATATATAGACTGTCACATACTTGTCTAGTACTGAAAGTCTTTATTTAGAAGTGACCAACTCTAGATTTGAATAGAAGCAAACAAAAACAAACACATTACTGTGAAAACTGTATGAAATCATTTGGTGCCTATATAACGTTTCTCTCGTTGACGTCTTTACTCTTCCCTGAAGCACAGGAGACATGGGATTCAATGCCCTAAACCGCCAGCTTTCTGGACATGAGTGGATGATAACTCCCTTGAATGGGTCTCAGTACCTACCTACACATGATTCTATTATAACCTGGCTTTTTGATACATTTCACTTTCTTTTAACAGACAGAACATTTTCAGTTTTCTCAACATTTTCAAAATGCATGCCTCTAATTCTGACTGTTTATTTATCCAATAACTCTCCTCTGCAAACTAACTGCCATTACGGGTACAGAGGAATGAAGGACTCCATAGCAGACATCAGGCTGGGATTATGATCAGGGTAGTGAAGTTAGTTGGCCTACCAGTTAATAACCCTCAGAGGACATTTTAGCCAGGATGTTTGCAGCTCCATTTAGAATGTACGATTGAATTTTTTTTCAGCTTAGCTGTGTTTTCCCTTGTCAATTATCAAAGTCATACATTCACTCTCAATATCCTGCTATATTTACTTTGATAATTTATGACAAAATATCCTATTTTTAAATTTTATATGAGATCAATATAGGTTGAAAATATGGTTTCTCTTACTGTTCAAAGTTTGTTGTTCAGTCACTCAGTCATGTCCAACTCTGTGACCCCATGGACTGCAGCAGTCTATGCTTGCCTGTCTTTCACCATCTCGCAGAGCTTATTCAAACTCATGTCTGTTGAGTTGGTGGTGGTATCCAACCATCTCATCTTCTGTCGTCCCCTTCTCCTCCCACCTTCAATCTTTCTGAGCATCAGGGTCTTTTCCAATGAGTCAGTTCTTCCCATCAGGTGGCAAAAATACTGGAATTTCAGCTTCAACACCAGTCCTTCCAATGAATATTCAGGGTTCATTCCCTTTGGGAAATACACACATGCTTTTCTATACATAGGGTATTTTTTCTATGTGCTTGCAATTGTTAGTCTCATTCTGAAAAACAGAAGCATCCTAACATATAATTCACATAATTTAGTTGGCTCTCGAAACTGATGATGACATACACACACTCCAAGAATATGTAAGCTGTTCTTATGTACAGAAATGAGGTCTCTGGTGAAAGCTTCTCAAAAGCACATCTGAGATGCCCTGAGAGTAAGAGCACTGGCTGGGTTTTGTCCTTCTTCTTCTTCTTCTTTTTTTTTTTTTAACGTTAAAGGGGAACGGTTAGGATAAGGTTTCCCACACATAGGCAGAGACTTTCTATTTAAATTTCCTACTTGCGCCAAAGATGTGAGAACCCAGACTTTCTACCAGCTTGTCCTGATGTGGGACCTAAGTGGGAGTGGGGTGGGGTTGAGGCTTCACAGTTAGCAAACAGTAAAAAGTGGAGTCAGATCCTTTATTTCATTTTTTAAATCATTTAAACAAATAGAAATAGTAGTACTCTTGATAATGTCACCAGTGAGATATAAGAGAGTAAACAACACGATGTTAAGATGCCATGCAGAGCTGTGTGTCTGTAAGAAGGATCAATCCCTGGTAACAATATATACCAGATGTCTGAAGGTCTCAGGTGCTTGGATAGATGGGCTTGTCTCTGGCCAGGACTTTCCCTACAGGAGGACTTCAGGGAAGTTCATGAGAGCCCTGCATGTTCCTATCAGTCCCTCTCTCTTTATTTTGACCAAAAAGGAAATCTCGTGGGGAGGAGAGAAAAAAAGAACACATAGAGTTAACACTGGGGAGGAGAGGAAAAAAAGAACCCATAGAGTTAACACTGACCCCACCCACACATTTCCCCCAAGATAGTGGATCATAGTGGATCTCATCATGCCCTATAGATCATTGGACCTCAGTTGTAGCAGAAGCTGAAGCTTCTAGGGATGTCATCATCCAATGACTTCTGTGTATGTTGCTAGGCATCAATGAGACCCCGTCTGAGATGCCTTTCTGATCCTCCAAAATCTTCTACCATTCTCGCTCATACTCACAGTCAATTACTTGCAAAATTTTCTTTATCTTTTCTTCTTGATCTTTCTCAGGGTGAGTGTATATCCTTCTCTTATTGAACTTAGTTATTTCCTGTGAATATTACTTCACTCTTACAACCTAATCAAAATACCTTTTAATGTTGTATCACATCCATGCCTCACATACTGTAGGAAGTTTGTAAAGGTTCTACCTCTTCTTTGGTAGTATTTCACATGACTGTGTGTACTCCTTCTTGCCACTGCACATACTCACCTGACAGTCTCTGTACCATCTACTATCCCTCCTAAGATGAATGATGTCTATTATGCTAAACTTGGCAATTTTTGTATGCTGGAAATAAACTTGATTCTTTTGAACTTGCTCCCATCTTTTTCTATATTCTTGACTTCTTAAATTTCCTAATTAACTTTTTCTTTTACAATATCAACACACTTTTATTCTTTCCAAAATAGATATAGAGTAAATAGAAGCTAAATGGTTAACTAGACTGTTTTTGTATGTGCCCTTGAAATATAATTGGGTGCAATTTTTCATAGTCTCTTTTAAACAGCTGATGGTTAATAAGCACAATGGAAATAAAGATTAATTGCCTTAAAATTTACCAAATCTTCAGAGAATTTGTAAGTTTCTTTGATTTATCTTCTGCCTTCTTTCAAACATTCTAAGCGTACAAGAGCTGAATGAGGCTGCATTTGGAAACTTATTTTTCCTTAATTTTTGTTGGGTATANTTTTTTTTTTTTCATTCTTTCTTGAGGGAGACCCTTAAAATTATTCAACTTGTGTAAATGATTTGTGGGAAAGGATGAACTCTTTAGAGTTACCCAGATTTCTTTGGGGTTTGGGAGAACCGATTTATAACCGTATGGCTTCTTATATAGGACTCTAAACAAATTTGTAGGTTGACTTTCATCACATGGATGCCCTCAACAAACACACACACACTAATATCCAGAACGTCATTGTCTGCTCCACTGAAATTTTCCTGTCCCATAATTTTCTTTACAGACTAACTCCTCTCCTGATGAGCTAGCAATGTTTAGAGGAAAAGACAAAGAGTGTTTCCATTTCTGTCTTTTCATTTTTATACACAGACCAATTAAATAAAATACAAAAACACCTTTGACTGAAGGCAAGAGTGAGCTGCTGGGGCAGCTAGAACTTGAAGTACCAAAGTCTTAGAAAGATTTGAACTTCACTGAGGTAGATAGCATATTCAAAAGCAGAGACATTACTTTGCTGAATAAGGTCCGTCTAGTCAAGGCTATGATTTTTCCAGTAGTCATGTATGGATGTGAGAGTTAGACTGTGAAGAAGGCTGACTGTCGAAGAATTGATGCTTTTGAACTATGGTGTTGGAGAAGACTCTTGAGAGTCCCTTGGACTGCAAGGAGATCCAACCAGTCCATTCTGAAGGAGATCAGCCCTGGGATTTCTTTGGAAGGAATGATGATGAAGCTGAAGCTCCAGTACTTTGGCCACCTCATGCGAAGAGTTGACTCATTGGAAAAGACTCTGATGCTGGGAGGGATTGGGGGCAGGAGGAGAAGGGGACGTCAGAGGATGAGATGGCTGGATGGCATCACTGACTCGATGGGCGTGAGTCTGAGTGAACTCCGGGAGTTGGTGAGGGACAGGGAGGCCTGGTGTGCTGCGATTCATGGGGTCGCAAAGAGTTGGACACGACTGAGCGACTGAATTGAACTGAACTGAAATGAGGTGAGTCTAATATCATTTCTCCAGTTAAAATATGATCTGCAATTCTTTCTAAATTCAGGCCTGTGACTCACATTAAGAAAGACGAAGTATTATTAAGATTAAATGCAAGTGGATATTGATGTGTATCCTTGGGTATCTCAGCATCTGGTGACATTGTTTTCCTTCCTGAGCCCTCCTTAAGCTGTGATATCCAGGCCCCAGAAAGTCATCTGAGGTCCTAATTAGGACTTGAAATTCTGGGATGCTTCAGCCCCAGGGATACAGCTGCGTTTTGCGTATACCCCATAATATCTACCTAAAATACATGAAGTTTCAAAGAGAAAGTGTCAAAGAGATTTTTAAAATCCCTCTGCTGTATATTTATGGCAATCTAATTACACAAGAGACTAAAGCAAAGAGACTAAAGATATCAGAGGACAACACTTATCTTCCCATCAAATCAGCTATTCTGCAGGGTTCCCATCTCAGTTAATGAACCTTCTATTCGACTCATGCCAGAGACTTGAAAGTAATCTTTGATATCCCCCCTACATTTAGCTCTATTGTTATTAACTCTTGGCAACTCTACAACAAAAACATCCAATTTTAATAAAATCCAGTTAACAATGTTTTCTTTTATAATGGAGCTTTTCTAGTGACTCAGACGGCAAAGAATCCACCTGCAATGCAGGAGACCTGGGTTTGATCCCTGCTTTGAAAGATCTCCTGGAGAAGGGAATAGCTACCCAGTCCAGTATTCTAATCCAGAGAATTCCATGGACAGAGGAGCCTTGTGGGCTACAGTCCATAGGGTCCCAAAGAGTCAGACACAACTGGGTGACTTTCACTTTCACTTTCTTTTATAATGAGTGTTTTTGGTATCCCTTTAAGAAATATTTGTTTAATTCTCCTGTACTTTTTCTAGAAACTTTATTATTTAAACTTTGGCATTTTCCATTCAAATATCAATTTGCCCATTTTGCTTATTGGAAAAAAAAAATCNCGCGTAACTGATGGTGCTCCTCTGATCAACATATGTGCAGGCTAAAATGTGGATCCTGTGACTGCTCCTGTGTTTGGAACATGGCATCAACATGCCTCACACCCACTGGAAGAAACCCCATCTCATGCACTGACGCCAACTCAGATAAATACACAGCTCCCAACTGCTTGGCCTCAGAAGCCATCCAAGCAATTTTAAAATCAATTTGGTGTTTGACAGGGAGCCATCGCAGTTCCCACAGGAAAGCAGCGGCATGCTGAGGCCATTTAGCGTGAATAAAATTCTGACAGCAGCATTTTGCTGAAGTTGAGCCTTTGCAACATTTTTCTTTTTCTTTTTTCCCTAAAAGACCACTTAAAAGGGACATGATGATAGTCTAACCTATAGGTTAAAACAGCAAAATATATTGTCTCAACATCAGTGGGATAATAGTTGGTGGATGCTTTCTGTTTTTAAGGCAATGATGAAATTAAATCTTGTCATAGACCTGAAATTAGGAAACAAAGTTGAGGGTTCATTCCCAATTAGCTACCAGATGTTTGGCACAAGCACAGTGACCACTGCCATTAAATTAGAAAGACAGGAAGCTTCAGGAAATAGTGCATCTCCAGCAGCAATTTTAATCTAACCATTTTGGCATCATTGCCTATATCATTTAACATATATTGAATGATGATGATACTAAATCAATGTATTTTGTTCTATATGTATTTTTAAAAGTCCATAACAATTGTATTTGCATTTAAATCACCACTCTATACATCATAATCAATATTATCTATTGTAGCATTAATCCTACTGAATACTAGACATTAATATTACCTACCATAACCTTTGTAATTCTAGTATATGTACTTTCTCACTTCTCAGAGGACCACTGCATTTCATTTATAAATGAGTGGAAAAATACTACAACAATGAAGCATTTTTCTCTCTGTCATTAAAACACTTATCTTCCATTCTAAATGGTCTGAAAAATTTTATGATATAACCGTCTTTCATATGCAATTTCTGATTTTAAATACAAGCAATCGGTTTTCACTACATTAACACTGTTAAAAGAATTGAAAAAAGATGTGTGTGTAGGGGGGGTAGACAGACAAAGATGGGAGAAATCAAAAAATTATTTTTAGGTTAAAAATAAACACAAACCGCAANCTGAAAAATTTTATGATATAACCGTCTTTCATATGCAATTTCTGATTTTAAATACAAGCAATCGGTTTTCACTACATTAACACTGTTAAAAGAATTGAAAAAAGATGTGTGTGTAGGGGGGGTAGACAGACAAAGATGGGAGAAATCAAAAAATTATTTTTAGGTTAAAAATAAACACAAACCGCAAAGCCTCTTAGAATGAAAGTAATTTAGCTAATGCATACACCCTATACATAAAAAAATCTTTTCCTCACATTTTTGTCTCATGAAGGCAAATGGAACCTCGTGGGGAAAGTTCAGTGCAAAGAATCAATTTCTATTCTCTCTCCCTTTCTGTCTCTCTCTCTCTCTACAACTACAGAACAGAAGCACTATGATGAGACAGATAGCTATGGATGGTAAAATATGGATGCATGTAGGTCTAAGGTGGGCTTTTGTCATTATCTCCAATCAATTAGAAATCTATTAATTTTAAAGCTATAGATATACTACAAGAACCTCTGAAATCCTGCAAACATATTACCTGCTATCATTCATATCCACTCTGAAGAGCTGAAGAAACTGTTTGGTTCCAAAGTGTTTATTTAATTTTGGAAGACAAATACATAAATTTGATATGTTTTATTTGTTATTAAGATAAATTTTAATAGGATAAAAATAATCACATCAAAGTATGGAATTCAGTAGCATTTAGAACAGTCACAATATCGTGCAACTACCACTTGCATCATATAATTTTCATCAACGCCCAGAAAACCCGACACTCACTAAAGAGTTGTTCTGTTCAGTGCCCCAGCAAAGCCCTGACAAACACCTATCCACCTTCGGGCTCCATTGTTTATTCTATTTTAATATTTTGTAAAATACAATGATATAATTTAATGTTTTGTGGCTAGATTCTTTCACTAAGCATAAGCTTTCAAGGCTCATGCATGTTTAGGATGTATCAGTACAAAATTCATATTATATGGTTGACTAATATTCCATTGTATACACGTGCTGTTTGCACAGTCCAATCCAATCCTTTGCCACCCCATGGACTGTAACCCACCAGGCTCCTCTGTCCATGGGGTTTTCCAAGCAAGAATATTGGGGTAGGTTGTCATGCCCTCCTCCAGGGGATCTTCCTGAACTGAACTGGGTATGGACTCTGGATCTCCTGCTGTCTCCTGCGCTGGCAAGTGAGTTATTTACCATTGAATCACCAAGGAAGCCCATTTTATGGATATAACACAATGTGCTTTTCCTTTCATCTGTTGATGAGCGTTTGGTTTTGTCCCACCTTTTGGCTATAATCAATAGTGCTGCAGTGAGCATTTGTGTCCAAATATTTGTTTGAACACCTGTTTCAATTCATGTGCTAGTTGGTTGTCTGTATATCTTTTTCAAAGAAATGTCTGCTTAAGTACTTCGTCTATTTTTAATCAGATTGGTTGTTATTAAGTTGTAAAAATTATTTTTGTATTCTGAATATTAGACCCTTTTCAGATTTATAGATGGCAAATATTTTCTCCCACTCTGTAGATTGTCTTTTCTCTTACTTGATAATGTCCTTTGATGCAACAAAAATTTGTTTTTAATAAGCCAGATTTGTTTATATATATATATTTTTTTTGTGGCATGTGCTTTCTTTATAATATCTAAAAGTTCATTGCTAAATCTAAAGTTATGAAGATCTACTCCTCTGTTTCATCTGAGAATTCTAGGATTTCAGCCAGTATATTTAGGTCTTTGGTCCATTTTGAGATAGTTTTTGTTTACAGTGTAGGGTCTGAGTTCAACTTCGTTCAAAGTCAGGTCAAAATACAGTTAATCAACAATAATATGTTGAAGAAATCATTCTTTTTCACTGCATGGCCTTGGGCCCCTTTTGAAAATAAAATGGTTATAAATATATATATATATATATAAATTCTGTTTCATTAGTCTGTCTATTCTTATTGTAGCATCACTCTGTTTTGACTATATTAGCTTTGTGTAAGTTTTGAAATTAGGAAGTATGAGTCTTCCAACTTTGTTCTTATATTTCAAAATTGTTTATTTGAAATTCCATATGAATTAAAGACTGCCCTTTTTATTTCTGAAAAACTTCTATAGGGATTTCACTGAATCTGTAGATCATCTTAGGTAGCATTGTCATCTTGATAATGTTAACCTTCCAATCTATCAACATAGGTTGTCTTTCCACTTATTTAAATAGTCTTTCATCTTTTTCAGCAATGTTTTGTAGCTTTCAGCATACAGTCTTTCATCCCCTTGGATAAGTTTATCCCTAGATATTTTATTTTTTTTGGTGTTATTGGAAATGGAATTGTGTCCTTAGTTTCCTTTTCAGATAATTTATTGCTAGTGCATTGAAACACAACGAATTTGTATGTATTGATTTTTTATCCTGCTGCTTTGCTAATCTAGCTTTTAGCTCTGATAATTTATTTGTGGCTACTTTAGGATTTTCTATACATATAAGATCATGTTACCTGCAAATACTACCCAACAGACAGGTTAAAACAGACAACATACTTCTTTGAGGCTAAAGTATTCTCTGCTTCTTGAATAGGGTCCAGACCCCACACAGGGTATATGAGCTACATTCTTCGATACCATTACAAAGCCAGGGAGAAGGTGGGGCAGGCAGAAACAAAAGCATCATTAAGTTCTCTTACATTTTTTTTGTTGCCATTTTAAAAAATTCATGGTTCACTTATTTACTATAAACCTTTGAGTATTTTCATAGTTCTGCTAAAGCGGATAATGACAATTTTTTCTCAAATTTGTGATTTTCTGTGGAAGCACTAGTCCTTAGAGCTACCTGCATTTGTCTGATTTTTTTCATGGCAATCTAAGCCAGTTAAATTTGGATAACACTAAACAAAAACAGATGTTTTCTAGATTATCCTTGGTTAATAAAAGGAGTTAATCTATGAAAAAAAAAAAAAAAAAACTGATCCCACCAATTCATCACGGAGAGGAAACAAGTAGCTCTAGGAAACTCAAAGTCTGAAAGCAGATTCATCAGGAAGTTATTGTCATCATGATAATTCAGATCCAGAGTGTTTACATGTAAGTGTNTATGTTTTATTTGTTATTAAGATAAATTTTAATAGGATAAAAATAATCACATCAAAGTATGGAATTCAGTAGCATTTAGAACAGTCACAATATCGTGCAACTACCACTTGCATCATATAATTTTCATCAACGCCCAGAAAACCCGACACTCACTAAAGAGTTGTTCTGTTCAGTGCCCCAGCAAAGCCCTGACAAACACCTATCCACCTTCGGGCTCCATTGTTTATTCTATTTTAATATTTTGTAAAATACAATGATATAATTTAATGTTTTGTGGCTAGGTTCTTTCACTAAGCATAAGCTTTCAAGGCTCATGCATGTTTAGGATGTATCAGTACAAAATTCATATTATATGGTTGACTAATATTCCATTGTATACACGTGCTGTTTGCACAGTCCAATCCAATCCTTTGCCACCCCATGGACTGTAACCCACCAGGCTCCTCTGTCCATGGGGTTTTCCAAGCAAGAATATTGGGGTAGGTTGTCATGCCCTCCTCCAGGGGATCTTCCTGAACTGAACTGGGTATGGACTCTGGATCTCCTGCTGTCTCCTGCGCTGGCAAGTGAGTTATTTACCATTGAATCACCAAGGAAGCCCATTTTATGGATATAACACAATGTGCTTTTCCTTTCATCTGTTGATGAGCGTTTGGTTTTGTCCCACCTTTTGGCTATAATCAATAGTGCTGCAGTGAGCATTTGTGTCCAAATATTTGTTTGAACACCTATTTCAATTCATGTGCTAGTTGGTTGTCTGTATATCTTTTTCAAAGAAATGTCTGCTTAAGTACTTCGTCTATTTTTAATCAGATTGGTTGTTATTAAGTTGTAAAAATTATTTTTGTATTCTGAATATTAGACCCTTTTCAGATTTATAGATGGCAAATATTTTCTCCCACTCTGTAGATTGTCTTTTCTCTTACTTGATAATGTCCTTTGATGCAACAAAATTTGTTTTTAATAAGCCAGATTTGTTTATATATATATTTTTTTTTTGTGGCATGTGCTTTCTTTATAATATCTAAAAGTTCATTGCTAAATCTAAAGTTATGAAGATCTACTCCTCTGTTTCATCTGAGAATTCTAGGATTTCAGCCAGTATATTTAGGTCTTTGGTCCATTTTGAGATAGTTTTTGTTTACAGTGTAGGGTCTGAGTTCAACTTCGTTCAAAGTCAGGTCAAAATACAGTTAATCAACAATAATATGTTGAAGAAATCATTCTTTTTCACTGCATGGCCTTGGGCCCCTTTTGAAAATAAAATGGTTATAAATATATATATATATATATAAATTCTGTTTCATTAGTCTGTCTATTCTTATTGTAGCATCACTCTGTTTTGACTATATTAGCTTTGTGTAAGTTTTGAAATTAGGAAGTATGAGTCTTCCAACTTTGTTCTTATATTTCAAAATTGTTTATTTGAAATTCCATATGAATTAAAGACTGCCCTTTTTATTTCTGAAAAACTTCTATAGGGATTTCACTGAATCTGTAGATCATCTTAGGTAGCATTGTCATCTTGATAATGTTAACCTTCCAATCTATCAACATAGGTTGTCTTTCCACTTATTTAAATAGTCTTTCATCTTTTTCAGCAATGTTTTGTAGCTTTCAGCATACAGTCTTTCATCCCCTTGGATAAGTTTATCCCTAGATATTTTATTTTTTTTGGTGTTATTGGAAATGGAATTGTGTCCTTAGTTTCCTTTTCAGATAATTTATTGCTAGTGCATTGAAACACAACGAATTTGTATGTATTGATTTTTTATCCTGCTGCTTTGCTAATCTAGCTTTTAGCTCTGATAATTTATTTGTGGCTACTTTAGGATTTTCTATACATATAAGATCATGTTACCTGCAAATACTACCCAACAGACAGGTTAAAACAGACAACATACTTCTTTGAGGCTAAAGTATTCTCTGCTTCTTGAATAGGGTCCAGACCCCACACAGGGTATATGAGCTACATTCTTCGATACCATTACAAAGCCAGGGAGAAGGTGGGGCAGGCAGAAACAAAAGCATCATTAAGTTCTCTTACATTTTTTTTGTTGCCATTTTAAAAAATTCATGGTTCACTTATTTACTATAAACCTTTGAGTATTTTCATAGTTCTGCTAAAGCGGATAATGACAATTTTTTCTCAAATTTGTGATTTTCTGTGGAAGCACTAGTCCTTAGAGCTACCTGCATTTGTCTGATTTTTTTCATGGCAATCTAAGCCAGTTAAATTTGGATAACACTAAACAAAAACAGATGTTTTCTAGATTATCCTTGGTTAATAAAAGGAGTTAATCTATGAAAAAAAAAAAAAAAAAAACTGATCCCACCAATTCATCACGGAGAGGAAACAAGTAGCTCTAGGAAACTCAAAGTCTGAAAGCAGATTCATCAGGAAGTTATTGTCATCATGATAATTCAGATCCAGAGTGTTTACATGTAAGTGTGCCTGTGCAACATTCTAATTCTCAGGATTAAGGATCTTTTTTGCACTGAAACCCTGGGGTGTTAGATGATAGATTCTCTTAGCAATACTATGGAGAGAGGGGAAGTTATCTAAAGGAAAGTATGCCACTCAGAAATGAAAATGAAATGTCCTCTGAAACAAGGAGGGCTAAGAACAGCCACACACAGGCTGCACACAAACCCCCATTCCAACCCATTCTTAATATATACGCACAATCACATATTGTTCCCATGAATAGAGCTGCAAATTCATTTCTATTCAATTTTAGAACCTTCCTCGGGAACCCAAGAAGCAAAGGCAACTGTTCACTTAGATTCTAAAGACAACACTGCTGTGGTCCTGAGATTCAGTGGGAGTCTCAAAGCTCATTACAAGCTCATGAGGTCTGGTGCATATTTACAGCATCAGAGTCTGCCTTAAAACATTATTTTTTTAATTGTGAAATCCTCGCTGTTAAATCAGACTAGTAGAATCTTCTCCCTACAATCCTGAAAAAGATTATTTCATAATGTTTGCTTTAAAAGCACGCATGTTAATCTCAACTGTTTTTGTTAGGAATATAAACCTGTAGTACAAGTGTACAGTAGAAAGTAAACAAGAAAATACAGTCATAAAATGACTAAGGAAGAAGAAAATGGAATAAGAATTACAGTGTCAAATTTTACTCCTAATTTCCCTTCAGAATACCCAGAATTATCATTTGATATTTGTTGAATTATTCATGTCATTTGCTTGCTACTTGCTTACTATTCCTGTAGTTTCTTTATTACAATACATTATTTGGAGATGTTACTATTTCTACACATGGATCCTAGTTGATGTATTTTTTTCTTTTATTCTTAGTACATTTCTGTTCATGCTTACAGTTCCAAGTAAAAATGTTTCTCTTTGTCATAGACAATAAACCCAAGAATTTCAGTTTTTTTATGTTCAAAGTACAGATTTGTTACAGGGGAGGAAGCGCATTAATTTCATGATATTTGGCTTGAGTGTGTCCCTTTCCACTCTAGATATTCATATAAAAATAGTCAAAAAAATAACTAGAGAGAAATTTATATTTTATTTGGTTTTATTCTGACTATATATGCCTTGTCAGCTGGTACTAGTGGTAAAGAAACTCGCCTGCCAGTGCAGGAGACATAAGAGATGTGGATTCAATCCTTGGGTTGGGAAGGCCCCTGGAGGAGGGCCTGACAACCCACTCCAGTATTCTTGCCTGGGAAATCTCATGGACAGAGGAGCCTGGATGACTACAGTCCACAGTATCACAAAGAGTCGGACACACCAAAAGCGACTTAGGACAGCACACAGCACAGATATGCCTTATTCCACTCTTTTTGTTTAGAGCCATATCCACTATCATTTATTCCAACAATGATTGTAGGAAGGGCAATACAATTCGAATCAGTTATGTAAAGCCTGAAAATTTATTAAGCATATTTTGCAGTTCTAGAAAATAGTAAACGGACTAGTCCATAAAATAAAAATTATGACTTTTCTTTATGTTAGATTTGCTCATGTCATGGATAGTTTTACATACTTAAAGCAACTAAGATGTAGTCTTTTCTCTAGAGTAATAGTTTATCTAACAATCTGATATTATAAGCCAGCCAACTGTAACAAAATGCAAATCTAGAAGTAAGCTAATCATTTCCTCAGCAACAGGGAAAATAAATGCCACATATGTCATGTGTGTTCTTGAATGGGCAGGGTAGAGTAGGGTATTAATCGTCCTGGTATTAAAGAACAAAATGTGTTCTACTGTAGTCAACATTTAAACTGAGGATCTCAGGGGAGGAGTTTTGTAGAGAGAATTTTCAACTCATTTTTTTATTGTGTTTACTCACTTTTTTCCCCACAAATGATGACATGATTTGTTTGTTCAGATAAATGATTGCTCATAAGTCTAACTATCTCTCCCTTAACCATAAGTTCATTTTCTAAGTCTGTGAGTCTAAGTTCTGTAAGTAAGTTCATTTGCATACACTGCTGCATTTAAGATGGATAACCAACAAAGACCTACTGTATAGCCCATGGAGCTCTACTCAATATTCTGTGTCAGTCTAGATGAGCAGGAGGTTTGAGGGGAGAGTGGATATATGCATATATATGGCTGAGTCCCTTCGCTGTTCACCTGAAACTATCACAGCATTGTTAATCAGTTATACCCCAATACAAAATGCTTTTGGTGTTAAAAAGATTAAAATTTAAAAAAAGAAAAGAAAAATTTAAAAAGAAAAAAAGTGATTTATCATGAAGATATGAAATACTCTTGGAGAGTTATAAGCTCAAAGTATAATGTTATAAACATTAGCAAGGATCAAGAAATCTAAAAAAAAAAAAAAAAAACAAAACTACTGAAGGTTATGTAAAATGCTACACTAACTGCCAGACAGGAGAGTACAAAACATCTAGAAATATGATAAAACATAAGGACATCTGTGGCAATAAGAAAATTCAATAGATTCTGAGAGAAAAGATACAAAGTAGATAATTAGAAACAACTCAGTTTGATATAAGGAGACAATGAAGTCAGTTTTCAAAGTATTGAAAGCAAAGTTAATTCTGTAATTTTAGAACCATTATTATAAATAACATTTAAACGAGAGAGCACAGTCAAGATTTCCCTGGGAGTACAAAGCTTTAGATGGTTTGTAAAAGGAATATCATCTTGAAAAACACCCTTTGATAAACCAATTCAAAAATAACCCATGTAAAGCTCAAGAATGCAGTAATGCATATTGGTAGGAAAGGATGATTAAGTAATCTAATCAACTTAATTATTTCATAAAAAAAAATGGCTACTGTTGTGGTTGTGGTTTAGTTGCTATGTTGTGTCCAGCTCTTTGCGACTCATGGACTGTAGCCCAGGCTTCCCTGTCCATGGGATTTCCCAGGCAAGAATACTGGAGTGTGTTGCCATTTCCTTCTCCAGGGAATTTCCTCACCCAGAGATCAAACTCAAGTTTCCTGCTTTGCAGGTAGATTCCTTACTACCTAGCCACCAAGAATTCTCCACAGGAGCCACTAATAAATAAATCATGCAGAAAGAGAAGGGAGCAGAGGAAGGAAAATGAGACACATTGTGCTGCTGTGCTTGCTCCTGTGGGGACATCTGAGAGTCTTCACTTGGAACCTAAAGGCAATAATGAAAGATGGAGATGATGAGTATGAAATTGCACATCCAAGACCACATGCAGGGGCAGGAAGAGCTGCAGGTGGGGTTAGAATGAAAAGTGGAGAGGAGCGTTGGAAAGTGTAGCTGATCTCAATAGCCTCCATCTTCTGAGTCTCTTCTCAGGAAGACATGCCCACTGGAACCTCAAGAAGCTACTCCCTGAATGTCTGTGGGAAAGTGGATCATGGATGTTAGTATTATTTGTTAAGCTATATATCTGTTTCCTTTATTGTGTTACCTGTGTATTTTATTTTCTCAATAAAAATTTTCAAATGTTAATAATAAATTTAAAATGTGGAATGAAACAAAGGTCCCATGTATGATTCATGAAGATGGATTATATATTTGCCCCCCAGAAAAATCTCAGTAAGTTCCCCAAACTAGAAATGATGCATACAAAACTATTTTGTAATATTTTCAAGAAGTGTAAATTTAGAAGCAATAGTTACTTTTGTTTTACAATTTGAAACCTCTGCAGAAAACAAACAGAAAACCATGTAGAAAAATCTCAAATCCACGAGGAACTACAAGCTGAGAAGCATGATTTCCAAAAAACAGTAATAATGAAAGCATCTTGTATTAGACTCTATGAAGTGAAGTGACAGTTGCTCAGTTGTGTCTGACTCTTTGTAACCCTATGAACTATACAGTCCATGGAATTCTCCAAGCCAGGATACTGGAGTGAGTTGTCATGCCCTTCTCCAGGGGACCTTCCCAACCCAGGGATTGAACTCTGGTCTCCCACATTGCAAGTAGTTCCTTCACCAGCTGAGCCATCAGGGAAGCCCAAGAATACTAGAGTGGGCTGCCTATCCCTTCTCCAGCAGATCTTCCCACCCTGGAATCGAACTGGAAGTGAAGTGATAGTCACAAAGTCCTGTCCGACTCTTTGCAACCCCATGGACTATAGAGTCCATGGAATTCTCCAGGTCAGAATACTGGAGTGGGTAGCCTTTCCCTTTTCCAGGGGACCTTCCCAACCCAGGGATCGAACCTAGGTCTCCCACAGTGCAAGCAGATTCATTATCAGGTGAGCCACCAGGGAAGCGCAAGTATACGGGAACGGATAGCCTGTTGCTTCTCCGGTGGATCTTCTGACCCAGGAATTGAACAGGAATTTCCTGCATTGCAAGTGGATTCTTTACCAGCTGAGCTGCAAGGGAAGCCCTTGTCCCAAAAGAAATCTTTATCCAATAGCTTACAGATATTAAGGAAACATCAAATGAACTCACATAAATATTGTTGCAGAACCCCTAAGCAAATATTTGCAAACAAAATCAAGTGTCATTATCAAAAAATAATACATTAAACTTAAGTGAAACTACTTGAAAAAATATACATGTATTATAATATTTGAGAAACTAACATTAATAGAGTCAATTAATTCTTTTCTAAGAATTAAAAAAAAATTTTATGGACTAACTAGAGAGAAGGAAATGGCAACCTACTCTGGTAATCTTTCCTAGGACATCTCATGCACAAAGGATCGTGGCAGGCTATAGTCCATGGAGTTGCAAAGAGCTGGACATGACTTAGAGACGCGACACACACATACACATCTTCATATATGACAAGAACAACAAATGATACAATAGATAAATAGATTCCTCTTTAACAACATTTTTCATGNTTTCTTTTCTAAGAATTAAAAAAAAATTTTTATGGACTAACTAGAGAGAAGGAAATGGCAACCTACTCCGGTAATCTTTCCTAGGAAATCTCATGCACAAAGGATCCTGGCAGGCTATAGTCCATGGAGTTGCAAAGAGCTGGACATGACTTAGAGACGCGACACACACATACACGTCTTCATATATGACAAGAACAACAAATGATACAATAGATAAATAGATTCCTCTTTAACAACATTTTTCATGAATATAAATACACATAAACAGCTCCAATCCACTATTGTCCCTGTGTAGAAAATAGCAGACATATTCTTTGAACAAAGAGGCATGCTTACAATCATCATGAGTGTTTAATATTTAATCAGATGTATCTGTTGACATGAGTAGACAGGAACTTTCAAGTGAATGGCAGATAAAATAATCAGATGAAAAACTATTGTAAGCAATAACAAAATTCTTAAATAGTAAGAGACAATGTTAGTATACAGACATAGACTTTATATATACAAACAAAATACATAAAATTTCACAGGATTGCTTTAATGTGTCCAAAATAGAAAAGAAATCACATAGCACTTGTGAAAGACTCAACTGCAAATGTGAACAAATGAGAAATCATGCTGTGTTCTTGAAGTGAGAAGGTCAGCATCATAAAAATATCGCTAAGTTAATGTAAAAATTTAAAGCAATTTGAATAAAAATGGCATCTGATTTTTTTCCCTCTGGAATTATGCAAGAAGTTTTTAAAGTTTAAATGTAAATATTAATGAATAGTAGTAACTAGGAGCAGTTGAGTCTAGACCGTCAGGTAAAAGTACTCTAAAACTATAATAATTTAACTTCTGTGATATCAGATTAAAAATAGGCAAATAAAATAAATAGTCCTAAAAAGACTTTCATATACAGGAATATGCAATATGAAAAATGTGATGACTGATTTTATCAATTCAGATAAATAAAGGGAAAAAAAGATTGGTGAGAAAAGGAAGAAAAGTCTGAAAACGTAAAATTAAAGATGAGTAACAGTATCTAAGACAGGTATCTAGAAATGACCATCATGAATCACTACTTGTTAAAATATTAGGAAATTTAAATAAAAGCCATAAAAGTCTGAGAAATTCAGAATTGTTAGATTTCAATGAAAAATATTAATAAACACATAAATACTAAAACAGAAGTATTATTAACTAAATCATATTAAAGATATTGCATGCTTGTGTGTATGACAGATGGCTTTATATTTAAACAATATGTCAAGAAACCAAGACAATCTCTTTTAGGGATTTTTTATTTTTATTTTTTAATAATTAAAAGGAAATGAGATACCCAAGTCACTTTGTGTGTTAAAAAATAGAACTGATGTAATGGTATATTTTGTATGGCAACTCTGTATGATAAAGTGCCCAGATATTTGGCTAAATGTTATTCCTGGGCATGTCTGTAAAGATGTTTTCAGTTAATATTAGTGTTTGAATCAGAAGACTCAGTGAAGCAGTTCTGTGGGTGGTCATCGTCCAATTCACTGAGAGCCTAAAGAGAATAAGATGTCTGAAAAAGGAAGAATTTGCCATGATTACATGGGCTGGGACATGCATCTTCTGCTCTTGATGTCATGATACTCTTTGCCTCAAGGGAGCCCACATTTCAGTTACCACAACTGAAGGCAATGGCACCCCACTCCAGTACTCTTGCCTGGAAAATCCCATGGATGGAGGAGCCTGGTAGGCTGCAGTCCATGGGGTCGCGAAGAGTTGGACACGACTGAGCGACTTCACTTTCACTTTTCAATTTTATGCATTGGGGAAGGAAATGGCAACCCACTCCAGTGTTCTTGCCTGGAGAATCCCAGGGATGGGGGAGCCTGGTGGGCTGCTGTCTATGGGGTCGCACAGAGTCAGACACGACTGAAGTGACTTAGCAGCAGCAGCAGCTGTTCCTCTCTATTCTCTGTTAATGACATATCCCTAGATTGTATATGAAGTCTTGCTAAATATTGTCTCCTGCTATGAATTCCACAGTACAAGGCCTTTTGCAGGGCCAAGGCATGATTTTAAGCCTAGTTTCCAGTATTTAAGTTTGCCGTGGCAGATTAGACTAATTTTCTTTATTTGTTTACTCCTAGCATAAGGTCGGAGAAGACAATGGCACCACACTCCAGTACTCTTGCCTGGAAAATCCCATGGACGGAGGAGCCTGGAAGGCTGCAGCGACCATGGGGTCGCTGAGGGTCTGACACGACTGAGCGGCTTCACTTTCACTTTTCACTTTCATGCACTGGAGAAGGAAATGGCAACTCACTCCACTGTTCTTTGCCTGGAGAGTCCCAGGGATGGGGGAACCTGGTGGGCTGCCGTCTATGGAGTCACACAGAGTCGGACACGACTGAAGTGACTTAGCAGCAGCAGCAGCATAAGCTTAAGTTTTGATTCCATGCAAGATAAGATCTGTGCAGAGTGTATTTCCCATTCATTGTTGTTGATTCAGCAATGTGACTTGTTTGGTCCATGAAATTAGTAAAGAAATTGCAGTCATACTACTTCTAAGCCAAGTCTTCAAGAGGCTGTTCATGTTTCTGCCTGTTCCTTTGCACTTCAATAAGCACCATGAGAAGGCTGTGCACTAACTAGCTGCTGATCCAAAGACAATGCAGAGAGAAGTATGGGGCATATCTGAATGGAACTCCAGGTTGAAAGCCAATGCCAACTGACTCTAGGCGTGAAACAGAGCTTCTCCATCCAATCCACAGACAAATGAAAAGGAAAACAGGACAGTTTAGGCTGTCTTGTAATGCAGTGTTATTTTAGTGAAAACTGAGTAATAGGATTTGGTAAGCAAAATCATGTCGCATTAATTCTCCACATTAAAGGGACATTTAGACAGGAAAGTCTTTTTAGATGCAGTTCTGCACTTAGTATGATTATAAATAGCTTAATATCTATATTGAAGGCATACTATAAGCAATTATTATTTGAGAAATGCTAAGTCTCAGTGGCATAAATCAAGTTGCAGAAAATCTCATTTGAAAGAAGATTGTTTAAAAAAGCAATCATTTTGTTAATATGACTAGATCAGTGCTTCCCAACTGGTACAGTAATAAAGAATCCATCTGGCAATGCAAGACATACAAGAGATACATGTCTACAATACGGGAGACCCAGGTTTGATCCCTGGGTCGGGAAGACCCCCTGGAGTAGTAAATGGCAACCCACTCCAGTACTCTTGCCTGGAAAGTCCTATGGAAAGAAGAGCCTGGTGGGCTACAGTCCATGGGGTCACAAAGAGTTGAACACAACTGAGTGACTAAACATGCACACATGTTCCCACAACTCTGTCCCCAAAGCTAGAAATTTTTCTTCATACAATGGTTATGCACCGACTAGTGCTATCTGTCTTCTTGCCATTGGTATGCTGTGATTTCAAGAGATCTTGGTTTGTTAAAAAGCTAGATTATCCAGCAAAAAAAAAAAAAAAAAAGAAAAAAAAAAAAAAGAACTTAATTCAA
>SJYA01002807.1:312110-332209 GCA_006410615.1 Neotragus moschatus
TATGCTTTTTTTTTTTTTTTTTACTTTATTTTGCTTTACAATACTGTATTCATTTTGCCATACATTGACATGAATCAGCCACGGGTGTACATGAATTCCCAATTCTGAACCCCCCTCCCACCTCCCACCCCATACCATCTCTCTGGATCATCCCCATGCACCAGGCCCAAGCATCCTGCATCCTGCATCGAACCTAGACTGGCAATTCATTATACATATGATATTATACTTGTTACAATGCCATTCTCCCAAATCATCACACCCTCTCCCTCTCCCTCTCTCACAGAGTCCAAAAGACTGTTCTATACATCTGTGTCTCTTTTGCTGTCTCGCATACAGGGTTGTCATTACCATCTTTCTAAATTCCATATATATGTGTTAGTACACTGTATTGGTGTTTTTCTTTCTGGCTTACTTCACTCTGTATAATCGGTTCCAGTTTCATCCTCCTCATTAGAACTAATTCAAATGTATCCTTTTTAATGGCTGATTAATACTCCATTGTGTATACATACCACAGCTTTCTTATCCATTCATCTGCTGATGGACATCTAGGTTGCTTCCATGTCCTGGCTATTATAAATAGTGCTGCGATGAACACTGGGGTACCCCCCAATGTTCTGTTTATCCAGCGCTGTTTATCCATGTTTTCTTTTTTCCTTTGGCAGATGACAATATTCCCTTCTTTTTCTAAGGCTAACTAATATTTTAGAGACAATTGTTTTCAACATCTGTCCAAACAGGAGGAAGAGGGCATAGAACATCTTTGGGCACTGTTTATGTTTGTAGCAAAAAAAAATTAACACTTCAGCTTGTGACCTTCCCAAGTCTGCCTTTGGAAGCTAGTGTTTAAACAAAACTTCCTACTATGATATAATTCAGAATTAAGAGAATTTTCAAGTTTTACAGCTCAGTTCAGTCAGTTCAGTTGCTCATTCATGTCTGACTCTTTGAGACCCTATGGCCTGCAGCACACCCGACTTCCCTATCCATCACAAACTCCCGGAGCTTACTCAAACTTGTGTCCATCAAGTCGGTGATACCATCCAACCATCTCATCCTCTGTCATCCCCTTCTCCTCTCCACTTCAGTCTTTCCCAGAATCAGGGTCTTTTCCAAGGAGTCAGTTCGTCGCCTCAGGTGGCCAAAGTATTGGAGTTTCAACTTCAGCATCGGTCCTTCCAATGAAGCTCACATTTCCTCTTATAGACTTTTCTCCATAGCTGCAGACTCTCTGCTCTTTCCATTCACCTCTGCTGTTGCTGCAAGAAATGTCTCTAACATCATAATAACATATGCTTTTTATAGTCACAGATCTGTTTTTATGCTTGTAAGTGCTTTGATCCTGCAGCGTGTCCAGGATAATTGTCAGTTGTCTTAACTCAGTATAAAATGCTCTTGATAATCTGGCTTCAATATGTTGTTAACCCACTGAAGTCACTTCCTTGGTTACATGAAGTGTGATTTGCTCTTTTAAAGGTTTCATATATCTCCCAAAATACACTGGAAACTTAAAGGTCAAATGTTAAATATGAACTGTGGAGTAAGATGCTTGAGAAAGCGCCAGGAATTTCAGGTTATAAAACTTTCTTTCATTCCTGGAATTTCACCACAAGGAAAATTATAAGAGGGAATAAACAATAAACTAAAAGGCTGGGAAGAATGTATGGCAAGAATTTTAGTGAGGGGCATTCACATATCGTGGAGATTTCTGTAATATAAAATGCCAATAAATCTATCCTGAAAATCGATATGCCTTTTTCTAGAAACGTTAAGGCATGGAATGAAAATTTACTGGAATTTGCTTAAGGAAATTTTCTTTCTCCACATGCTTCTGACTTCACTGCAAAACCACAGATAGAAAACTAGGCTGCTGTATAGTTTTCTTAAATCTTTGCCCATGCTGTCATAACAATTTAAACAGTATACATAATAAATAGTTTATCTTTTCTACAGTATGAGTAGATGTCACGTTTCTTCATAGTATATTCGATAACATACATGTTGAGTAAACAGGAATGTTGGTGGCATTAAACAAATTTATGAAGATATAATGTTGGAAACAAATAAATGAATAAGATAGAATATTGATCTTTATCAGGTTATAGTCATACACATAGTAATAATGCATTAAGATATTTTTAAATGCCCTTGAAAGAGTAACTTATAGTACAGTGAAGCACAATTCTAGATCATAAACACTGTATTCATTGTATTGACATGAATATTTGTGAAAAATGTAAAATAGGTGAGAGGATGCCAGATTAAGTCCAAGAAACTCTGTCATAAGTTAAAGGAAAAACAAACTTACTTCCACAAAAGTACAGTCCCTGCTAGATTCACTTTTTTCTGTGAAACAAAAATTATCAGCTTAATTATCTTTTTATTGTTTCCATTTCAACAATTTCCATTCATCCTTGTCCTGAATTATAATAATATTATGATGAAAAATATCATGTTTTTCTTGTCATCAAAATTGAGTTTCAGAGACAAGAGTTACCTTCCCACCAAAGTCAACTAGGAAAAAAAAAAAACTAGACTAATTGTATGGAATAAAGATTGTTACAACTGTGGAAACAGGTCAGTGAAGCAGGCCAATGCCTAACACGATGGGCACAATATGTATACGCTCTGTCCTCTCTGCAGAGAAGGCGATGGCACTCTAATCCAGTACTCTTGCCTGGAAAATCCCATGGGTGGAGGAGCCTGGTAGGCTGCAGTCCATGGGGTAGCAAAGAGTTGGACACGACTGAGCAACTTCACTTTCACTTTTCACTTTCATGCATTGGAGAAGGACATGGCAACCCACTCCAGTGTTCTTGCCTGGAGAATCCCAGGGACGGGGGAGCCGCAGCAGCAGCAGCGGTCTTCTCTGACTCTTTGGGACCTCATGGACTGTAGCGCATCAGGCTCTTGTGTCCATGGAATTTTTCAGGCAAAAATAGTGGAGTGGGTTGCTATTTCCTCCTCCAGACTGAAATATATATGTATATGATTTCCCAGGTTAAAGCCTTCACGATGCTTGCAGGATGACACATAAGATGGGAACCCAGAGCAGAATGCTGGATTCCCTGAACTGAGCTGATAGAGCAGAGAAATAATGGAGACAAGTGTCATGAGAGTTTGCAGGTCAAATTACCGGGAGAACAGAGGTTCATAGAAGAGGACTCCAGAGTTTTACAGAGGGTTTCCCTCAGGTTTTCAACTGTGGATTAAACAAGACTGACCTATATGTTAAGTATCAACTACTGAGGGAAGATTCACCCTCAGAGATTATTGAAAAGGTTGTCTAACACTCACACAGGATTAAAAATAAAACCTATCCCCACCAGTCAGACTGGAAGACCTCAATAATTATTAGACATCATATAGACTATATACAAGGCCCTTGCCTCAGTGTTGTGGGGTAGTGAGATCTAGAAAGAGCAGTGTTCCAAATCTGCCTCTGTGTGATATGTGTGTGTGTGCACGTGTGTGTGTGTGCGTGCACACTCAGTTACATTTGACTCTTTGTGACCCCATGGACTGTAGTCTGCCAGGCTCCTCTGTCCATGAGATTTTCCAGGTAAGAATATTGGAGTGGGTAGCTATGCTCTTCTCCAGGGGATTTTGCCAACCCAGGGATTGAACCTGCATCTTCTGCACTGGCAGGTGGATTAAACTGCTGCACCACCTAGAAAGCCCTAAATCTCCAAATTTGCCTAATTCTTAAAAAAAAGAAAAAGACCTGAAGACATCAAGCTAGTTTGAAGTAACTTAACTACTCCTTGAACAAAGCATAATATTTTCAGAAAACCAAAATAAGAAGTGCCCACCAAGGTAAAACTCACAATGAAAGTGAAAGTGTTAGTCACTCAGTCATGCCCCCGTGGACTGTAGCCCATCAGACTCCTCTGTCCATGGGATTCTCCAGGCAAGAATACTGGAGTGGGTAACTAGTCCATTCTTCAGGGGATCTTTCGGAACTCACAATAGCTGACATCCAACTGAAATTGTAAGTAAAGCCAAAAAGAAAAAAAAAAAAAATACTACTACTAATAATAAAATGACTTTTAATGAGAAAGATAATAAATCAGTTAAAACCATTCAAGAATTGACTCAGATTTTAGAATTAGCAGACAAGGACATTAAAATGTTTATTAAATATTTATTGCAAAGTTACAAAGACATTTGATGCAGAAAAAAATAGTCTTCCAAGATGGCAGGGGAAAATTAAACATTCAAAAGAAGAAAAACCATAATTGATATTTTGCATCATATGCACAATCTAAATCCTCATCAATTATGAATCTAACTACAATGTACGGCAAAACCAATACAGTATTGTAAAGTAAAATAAAAAACATTAAAAAAATAATAAATCTATAAATACTCTTAAAAGTGGGAGAAAATGATTTTGACCTTGAGTTATGCAGGTTTTTTTTTTTTTTTTTGATATGGCACAAAAAGCAATCATAATGACTGGGGCTCAGTTTAAATTTTCTAGAATATAAAATAGCTCAATAACACACGCCAAAATTCAAATAAAAAATAAAAAGTCAATCAAGAATGATCACAGATATTAGAATTAAGAGTCAAGAAAATTGAAGTGATAGATTTCAAACTTTTAGAGATGAAAACTAAAATGTTTGTGATGGAAACATTATGTGATCAATAGGAAAGGACGTTTTAAGAAAAACTAAAAATTAGAAATTATTTTAAATTGAAGCAAAAAAACAAAGGACGAGACGGTTGGATGGCATCACCTGCTCAATGGACATGAGTTTGAGCAAGCTCTGGGAGTTGGTGATAGACAGGGAAGCCTGGTGTGCTGCAGTCCATGGGGTCGCAAAGAGTTGTACATGACTGAGCAAATGAACTGAACTGAACTGAATCCTTTATCTATTGTGGAGGTTTATGTATTTGGGCAGAGATGGCAAAGGCATCCCACTCCAGTACTCTTGCCTGGTAAATCCCATGGATGGAGGAGCCTGGTGAGCTGCCATCTGTGGGGTCGCACAGAGTCGGACACGACTGAAGCGACTTAGCAGCAGCAGCAGCAGCATGTATTTGGGGGTTGGTATTTTTACCCTTTGTTTGATCTTTCAAGTCATTAAGTTTAATCAAATTTTATTTTTTACTGCAAAATTGTATTTTAAGTTAAAAAAGAAGTTATTTAATTTCTTTTAAATTAATAGGATCCTTTTGCTCTTTCCTTTATGTTCAGGTGTTGACACAGGTCCTCAGTCCTCAGTTAGGTCATTTAGTCTAATAGTCTGGGTGCCTGACCATTTTTAGTATCAGGTATTCTGGTAATGATAAAGAGACAAGAGGGTAATTTTCCCATGTTCATGTGTTTTAAGGCCAGGTGTCATGTCCTTTTATNTTTCCTTTATGTTCAGGTGTTGACACAGGTCCTCAGTCCTCAGTTAGGTCATTTAGTCTAATAGTCTGGGTGCCTGACCATTTTTAGTATCAGGTATTCTGGTAATGATAAAGAGACAAGAGGGTAATTTTCCCATGTTCATGTGTTTTAAGGCCAGGTGTCATGTCCTTTTATAAGGATATTAAGCTCTAAACTCTCCCTGTCCCTTCAATGTCTAAAGGACAGAGATTATTCTATGTATCTGTTTGATTCACTGTAGAAATTTAGGAATTCAGACATTCTTGGCATGTCTGTGGTTTGGCACAGATATAATATTGCCTCTTTGGGTCAAAAGAATCCCCAAGTCCTGGGCTACACTAACCTTTGTCCTGGGTTCTGTTCTCTGATGCTGCTAACCAGATTTTTGCCAACTCATGGAGGACAAGATCCTGCATTCTCCTCCTATGACTTCCTCAACAGTTCAAAACTACAGAGGCTGCATCCCCCTTTTTTGTTTGTTTTTTAACACCATCAGGTGTAATTCAGTTGCAAGATTCTGAATCCTGACAATGCAAGGAAGAAGGATTATGAGGAGTAAGATTATTGCACCCACGGCAACATAACTAGAAACAGCAGACAGAAAAGTCTTTCCAGAAATGAAGTTAGAGAANGAATTATTGCTTCCATGGTTCAACAGGCATCTGGCTGAGTAGAGCATGTGATTTGGAATTTGCAGTGGTGAGAAGGGAGCTACATTTAGATAAATTGCTTTGTGGCTCAGCTGGTAAAGAATCTGCCTGTAATGCTGGAGACCTGCATTCCATCCCTGGGTTGGGAAGATCCTCTAGAGAAGGGAAAGGTTACCCACTCCAGTACTCTGGCCTAGAGAATTCCATGGAGTGTATAGTCCATGGGGTTGCCAAGATTCAGACACGACTGAGCGACTTTCACTTCAGTTCACTTCACCTCTAATTAATAACTATTTTCAACAAAAGAAATATGGACTTCCCTCATCCATCTCCAAGATCCAGCATTGTGTCATGTTAGTTGTGAATTTATCCTTGTGGATGTTTTTATTGAAATGTTTGTAGACATCGTCCTATNGAGCGACTTTCACTTCAATTCACTTCACCTCTAATTAATAACTATTTTCAACAAAAGAAATATGGACTTCCCTCATCCATCTCCAAGATCCAGCATTGTGTCATGTTAGTTGTGAATTTATCCTTGTGGATGTTTTTATTGAAATGTTTGTAGACATCGTCCTATGCATCTACAGTAGTATGCCTTCTTTTCATTTCACCAATAAATCAGTTCATGGTTTTTTTTTTTTTAAAGCTGATTCAACTCTTTCCATTGATTATTTTTTGACTGTATCAGAATAAACAAACGTGTTTACACATGTATATGGCTTTCATATAGATTTCACAGAGTTTTATAATATACTTTTGTTAACTTTTTGTGCTTGACTGTGGCTTGAAAAGTAGTTCTAAATTAAATGTTCTCAATATTAGAAGATATCTTTATTATCTATATTCTAGCATGAAGTCTTATACTTGAAAATTCTGATATCAATCAGATTCTTGGTCAGTAGATAACTTTTTCTTCCAATCTATGCATCTGTCCATATATGTGGAATTTAACTTGAGTAAAAATGATGTTCCAAATACTTCAGAGAAAACTTTTTTTGCTGTGTTATTTTTACCCCAGGCCTATTTCTCTAAAGTCAATTGGCCAAATATGTTTTTTAGCTTCAAAAATTCATCCTCACTTTTGGCTTTGGAAATTTCTGGAAATATTTTTTTCTATTTACTTTGTCTTTTGGGGAATTATTAAATGGATGCTAGAACTTTCTGATCTTCCTTATTTTAAAAATTTTGTATAATGTTTTCTAACGTTATAATTTGTTCACTGTTTTGAAAGTAGTCTCAACTTCTTGGACTTCATTTTGTAAAGAATTATTTCAGCAATGATATTGCAACTATTATGAACTCTCATTTTCTGATTGCTCCATTTCATACTAGGCTTTTTTCTTCTTCAAAACTAATAAATTTTTGAACATCTCAGAAATCACACATTCAGTTCAGTTCAGTTAAGTTGCTCAGTTGTGCCCGACTTTTTGTGACCCCATCAATCACAGCACGCCAGGCCTCCCTCTCCATCACCAACTCCCGGAGTTCACTCAGACTCATGTCCATCGAGTCGGTGATGCCATCCAGCCATCTCATCCTCTCTCGTCCCCTTCTCCTCCTGCCCCCAATCCCTCCCAGCATCAGAGTCTTTTCCAATGAGTCAACTGTTCGCATGAGGTGACCAAAGTATTGGAGTTTCAGCTTTAGCATCATTCCTTCCAAAGAAATCCCACGGCCTATCTCCTTCAGAATAGACTGGTTGGATCTCCTTGCAGTCCAAGTCACTCTCAAGAGTCTTCTCCAACACCACAGTTCAAAAGCATCAGTTCTTCAGCGCTCAGCCTTCTTTACAGTGCAACTCTCACATCCATACATGACCACTGGAAAAACCATAGCCTTGACTAGACGGACCTTAGTCGGCAAAGTAATATCTCTGCTTTTCAATATGCTATCTAGGTTGGTCATAACTTTTCTTCCAAGAAGTAATCGTCTTTTAATTTCATGGCTGCAGTCACCATCTGCAGTGATTTTGGAGCCCCCCAAAATAAAGTCTGACACTGTTTCCACTCTTTCCCCATTTATTTCCCATGAAGTGATGGGACTGGATGCCATGATCTTCGTTTTCTGAATGTTGAGCTTTAAGCCAACATTTTCACTCTCCTCTTTTAATTTCAAGAGACCTTTTAGCTCCTCTTCATTTTCTGCTATAAGGGTGGTATCATATGCATATCTGAGGTTATTGATATTTCTCCCAGAAATCTTGATTCCAGCTTGTGTTTCTTCCAGTCCAGCATTTCTCATGATGTACTCTGCACATAAGTTAAGTAAGCAGGGTGACGATAAATTAGTAACACTTTAAGTTCTGACAAAACAGAGCAGAGATACCATTCTTCAATCATAAATTAGAGAAAGAACTTGTCAGGGTCAAACTGACATGGCCATCTAGTCAATGATAGAAAAGCTGCAATGTATTTAGATAGAAACAGACTTTGCCTAGAGAAAGGGAGAAATCTCATGTACTTGATATTAGATCCAAAAGAAAGCAATATATAAAAGCCTGGATAACATATAGACACCTTTGACCTATTGCTCCAACCATATATGAAACAATACCCTGAAAATTAACCTCCAACTCTTCTCATCACGATTAGTCATGTTCACTATCTCCTCCTGCAGGTCTGTAATGAAAACATTACATAGATAAGGGAACACAACACATAATTGAATAGTACAGGTACATTATCTTCTATAGTTTGAAATACACTTTTTTGTTGGTGCTTAGTCACTAAGTTGTGTCCCACTCTTTTGTGACCACAAAGACTATAGCCAGTGAGGTTCCTCTGTCCATAGGATTTCCCAGGGAAGAATACTGGGGTGGGCAGCCATTTCGTTCTCCCAGGGGATCTTCCTGGACCAAGGAGCAAACCTGCATCTTCTGCATTGGCAGGTGAATTCCTTACCACTGAGCCACCTGGGAAGCACTCTCTTTTAGCTCAGAAAATACGGTGTACTTTGATTGCATTATGTATATAGGGAGCTGCTACAGGATGCCAAGTATCATAGTTATTGACTCTTCCTGCATGGTAAACATCGTCTGTGATGCATTTTTGTACCAAAATATATATATATGCAAGCTTTTGTATGTTGCAAAAGAATAAAATTTTGCTATTATGAGTGAAATATTCCAGAGAGAAAGGCCCGTGAGAAGACATAGTAAAGCAGTTTGATGGTTTATTATGTGTAACTGCTCAGAGTATTTCATAAGCATGTTTTGAATCTCTGTCAATGCATTCTGATAAGTAAGTGAATTTCAATTTTGAAGAGTAGTCACAAAGGAAAAGTAACTGAAACATCTCTATCAAGAAGTGCAGTTCAACCTGTTCAAATAGGACCAGAAAAATATATAATTTCTACACCGAATGTTTGGTGATATGAGAGTGAGGACAATTTCCAGTCACTGTATGATGCTAGCACCAACTGTTAGAAGGAATATTTACAATTAGCGTAGCAACCTGGATGTCAAGTTGTCTTATGGAAAATACAACATATGAAAGTAGAATAAAACATATTTAAGACTATCTGCACTATTAAAAGAGAAAGCTATGCCCTGCATAAATTGAGGTTTAAATTTTATGATAGCTTGTATGATAAGAAGTGAAGTCATATTTCTTTTTAGTACACAATAAGTAATACAAGAATGAGGATTAAAGACATCTGTCTCTTAAGTTCACTTAAGTAGGTCAGTCATGCCCAACTCTTTGTGACCCTGCGGACTGCAGCATGCCAGGCTTCCCTGTCCATCAATGACTCAGGGAGCTTGCTCAAAGTCATGTCCATCCAACCGTCTCTCCTCTGTAATACCTTTCTCCTCCTACCTTCAATCTTTCCCAGCATCAGGGTGTTTTCAAATAAGTCAGTTCTTCACATCAGATGGCCAAAGTATTGGAATTTCAGCTTCAGCGTCAGAACTTCCAATGAATATTCAGGACTGATTTCCTTTAGGATGGACTGGTTGGATCTCCTTGCAGTCCAAGGGATTTTCAAGAGTCTTATCCAACAACACAGTTCACAAACATCAATTCTCTGGTGCTCAGCTTTCTTAATAATCCAACTCTCCGATCCATACATGACTACTAGAAAAACCATAGCTTTGACTAGATGGACATTTGTTGACAAAGTACTCTCTCTGCTTTTTAGTATATTGTCTATTTTTGTCACAGCTTTTCTTTCAAGCAGCAAGTATCTTTTAATTTCATGCCTGCAGTCACAATCTGTAGTGATTTGGGAGCGAAGAAAATAAAGTCTGTCATTGTTTCCCCGTCTATTTATCATGAAGTGATGGGACTGGATGCCATGATCTTAGCTTTTTGAATGCTTAGCTTTAAGGCAACTTTTTCACTCTCTTCTTTCACTTTCATCAAGAGGCATTTTAATTCCTCTTTGCTTTGTGCCATAAGGGTGGTAACATCTGTATATCTGAGATTATTGATATTTGTCCCAGCAATCTTGATTCCAGCTTGTGCTTCATCCAGCCTGTCATTTCACATAATATATTCTGCATATAAGTTAAATAAGCAGGGTGATAGTATACAGCTTTGACTATTCCTTTCCCAATTTGTAACTAGTCCATTGTTCCATGTCCAGGTGTAACTGTTGCTTCTTGACATACATGCAAATTTCTCAGGAGGCAGGTCAGGTGGTCTACTATTCCCACTTCTTTAAGAATTTGTTGTTATCCACACAGTTGGCTCACACAGTAAAGCATCTGCCTACAATGTGGGAACCCAGGTTCAATCCCTGGGTCAAGAGGATCCCTTGGAGAAGGCAATGGTACCCCACTCCAGTACTTTTGCCTGGAAAATCTCATAGATGGAGGAGCCCGGTAGGCTACAGTCCATGAGGTCATGAAGAGTTGAACACAACTGAGCGACTTCACTTTCTTTCACTTTCACACAAAAGCTTTGGCATAGTCAATAAAACCAAAGTAGATGTTTTTCTGGAACTCTCTTGCTTTTTCGATGATCCAACAGATGTTGGTGGTTTGATCTCTGGTTCCTCTGCCTTTTCTAAATCCAGTTTGAACATCTGGAAGTTCTCAGTTCACATATCGTTGATGCCTCACTTGGAGAATTTGGAGCACTATTTTGCTAACCTTTGAGTTGAGTGCAGTTGTGAGGTAGTTTGAACATTCTTTAGCATCGCCTTTCTTTGGGATTGGAACGAAACTGACATTTTCCCGTCCTGTGGCCACTGCTGAGTTTTCCAAATTTGCTGACATATTGAATGCAACACTATAACAGCATCATCTTTTAAGATTTGAAATATCTCAACTGGTATACCATTACCTCCATTAGCTTTGTGTCTTAAGGAGCTACCTAAAGTCAACAGTAATGTAGAATTCACACACAAGAACGTCATTTTTCCAATACAACTTGGGACTGGTATAAAAACATATAATCTTATGAATTGTGCTTTATGTAACTTTTATCCATTATTTTATGTACTATTTGACCCAAGATTTTAATCTGTAAATATACAGCATTTTTGAAAAATCACAAAAAAAAGCATACACATATATATATATTTCCTGATTGCTCTTCACATAGAGGATTCTTCTAACTCTAAACTAGATATATTTATATTTTGTATTTGTGATGGTGAAATATTTTATTATGTTTTTATGAGAAAGTTTATACTAATAGGAAATAATTTCTGATCTCTTTTGAACCACAAAAATATCATGGCTTTATCAAATTGCTTTTTCATGACATTATTAATAAAGACCTGCTTTCTCTTACAAAATTGCCATTATTTTTATATTAAGAAAAACTATAAATATTAAATACTCTTAAATAATAAAATACACCTAAAAACCCAGAAATGGATTAGTAGACCCTTGTATTGCCATCAGCCAAATTAGTATCATTAATATTTTATCATATTCATTTCAACGATTTCATTTAAAGATATATATCACTTGTGGCATAGCAATCCACAACCTTTTCTCCTTCATTCTTTCCAATAAATCTAGGAATAATATGTATATTTTATTATGTAGAATTATTATTTTGCATTAGATTCTGATAGTGATAGCTTTTGGAATCTGACTGTATTTTCCTTTGAATCTTACATTTCCTTAATTTATAAAACTTAATTAATGATATGAGCAGGTATAGCTCTTTATATCTCCTTTCCTAAATTAGACTTCTTTTTCAATTAAATAGAATTTTCAACTGTATATTTGTGAGAATTATCTGAACAATTTTTAGAGAAAGTTGCCTTTCTGTTACAAATGTTCAAAGTCTCTTCTTGAATAAGTACCATTGTCCTATGTCGAATGTAACAGATTTTTCCCATGGCCCCCTGGTGAATGTTTGGATTAGACAACTCTTCCTTCCAGCTGTTAATCCAACTCTGATGAAAACTCAAACCAAATTGACAGCCTAATAGGTACAGAGATAGATGGTGAAACTCAAGTGATTTCTTCCTTTGAAAAAGTGACTAATGAAAAAATATAGGCTTCCTTTGGAGTTAAAGGAGAAATGATTTTGTGCTTTATTTCCCAAGGGTCAGTATGTTACAGGCTAGTTTTTTCCCCTTTGAGAAACTATACCCTATTTATGAATAATACCTTTTGAAACCCCAGCATTCATTTGATATAAAAAATAAAGGCAGCACATTTACAGAAAGGTTATGAATGTGTCACAGAAATCTGCTGGCCTATATTCTCTCCCTTTAAAATTGGCTCTACTTGAATGAACATCACTCTTCCAAGCAAGAACTTTATCCCACACTACAAATGTGCTTAAGAGCTTATTACCAAGCATAATTCCCAATTCCCAGCTATCTTCCAAGCAGCAGAAAAGGCAGAATCTAGTCACATTTAGTAGCTTCATTTTCCCCAAACTTGAGGAATTCTAGACTTTGATCATTGTTCTCCTTTCTCCACAGTGATTTACATGATATATCATGCCCCCCTTGACTGCTTACATATTTATAGCAAGACTAGAAAAAATAGTTTCTTAAAACTATCAACACTGGAATATTTTAAGACATAAAGTAACATTATTAACAACCACTGGTGATTTATAATTTAACATATTTTCCAAAGACTTTTTAGCAATGAGAGCTACATGAGATATTTTTGCCAAAAATGAATGTACATTTCTTCTGATATGAGATGCCTTTATGTGATTATGTGGGCTGCATGTTTTTATCAGCTTACACTGAAATATATTTTGTCAGCATAACAAAATTTTTTTTAATTGAGAAATGAAAGGCTGTGACATAAATATATCATCAAATCAGGAAAGGGTTAAAAATACAGTTAACCACATCTACATTAAGAAGTAAAACTCAATACTTAGTTGAGATTCAGAAGCAAACAAAAATAGGCATTTTTGAGAAAAGCATTTTAGGCTTTTATGTTTGAGTTGAACTGACCAAACCTCAGCTCTAGTAGTGAGGAACAAGATAAGGAACTCTGTGTTGTGTGTGTGTGTGTGTGTGTGTGTGTGTGTGTGTGTGTGTGTGTGTTTTGTGTGTGTGGAATAAAGAAATAATGTTAATTCAGTAGCCAAGAGGCAGGACCTGGCAGAACAAAGTGGGTGGGAGGAGATGGAGAACAGGTAGTGGATTCTTAACAAGCCTATTACTTGTTAAAAGAAAGATTTCACAGAGCTATACGGTATACAAATCTGTTCCAAAATAACATCTTCCTCCACTGTGGTTTCATACCACTCAAGGAATTTATTTTACTACTCTTCATATGGTATCATGGCTCTCTGTGGCTTAACACCACATTAACATCTTTAACTTTCTATTCACCATCAAATCTTATGTAAGAAATAGCCATCAAAGCAACAGTGTAAGGCATCAGTCTTTATGATGTACCAAACAACTTCTGGAGTAAATTTGAATTGTTATCTGTTAGCTCATATAACTCATAAGTCACCCTTCAATAGAAGTGAGCTGTATACTGTTTCAGATCCTGTAATGTCCTTGAGAGATGAACACCAACACTACTCTCTGTCTCACATTTTGCAGCAAACAAGTGATAATTAAAGGCCGTGTCTATAGGAAGAGCCTCCAAAATTTCGATTTGTCACTTGTGTGTAACAGGTGAATTCTAAGAGCAATCATCTCCTTGCAAGAATGAAAACCATTCTCAGCAGCAGTCAGACTTTTGACATTCCAGAAAATGTTGACACCCTCAGAAGAAATGAACAGTTATTGTGAAGGACCTGAGAGGACTCCACTCACATGAACGTTACAAAGTCTCCTTGGAAGGAAGAGAGAGGATCCATATTGGCAAATGATGGGGAAATAGAAAGGAACTGACTGTTCAGAAAGATTCTGACTCTCCATGGTCAAGTACAGAGATAGCACACTGCACTTTCATGAGGAGATGCTGCTGCGGCTGCTAAGTCACGTCGGTCATGTCCAACTCTGTGCAATCCCATAGACGGCAGCCCACCAGGCTCCCCCTTCCCTGGGATTCTCCAGGCAGGAACACTGGAGTGGGTTGCCATTTCCTTCTCCAATGCATGAAAGTGAAAAGTGAAAGTGAAGTCACTCAGTCGTGTCTGACTCTTCGCGACCCCATGGACTATAGCCTACCAGGCTTCTCTGTCCATGGGATCTTCCAGGCAAGAGTACTGGAGTGGGGTGCCATCGCCTTAAGCTCACTTCCCCATCAACGTTGTTACTCAGGAGAACAGGTCTCTTGTTCAGATCTGAAATCTGGGGGTAAAGTTACATTCGCAATACGAGGATAAGACCAATCATTCCTTGTTCTCAAGCCCCAAAAGATGAGTTCATTCTCAAAAGAAACACATTTAAGTTGTGTCAAATTCACAAGCTTTGATTTAGCAAACCAACGGCAACAAAAAATTGTATTGTATTTATAATTCTGGAAAAGGAACAGTTCAACAGGCTGATGAGTAATATCTACGAATTGTGCAGCTATGGAAAAAATCATGAAGCTAGATGATTTTTAAGATGTATTTGTCATATTTTAAAAATGTAACAAAACCTTGCATTAAAACTAAAAAAAGGAATCCATGCTTGTCACAGTACCATTTATCAAGAATGAGTTAAAATTATTTCATTTAAAGCATGTATATGTTCATCAAATATTACTGAACATATATAAGATTCTGTTCAACAAGACAGCATTCAACAATCTGGAGATGCCAGAAAACAAGATGTGGCACATGGAACCATCTGGAAGCAAACATATGAGGAGTCTATTAAATATCTGAGGACTTGTCAAGTATCCACATTGTCTCGGAGTCATGCTTTGTCAGAAATGAAAGAAACTTCTCTGAGGCAACGTCTCCTGCTATGTGGGAGGGAGAGCCTACCGACATTAGATCCTGAGTATTATACCTCCCTTTGGCACATCAAGGAGGAGTCAGGGTCTGAGTTTTAGAGCATTTCAAGTGTGCACTTCTCCAAAATGATAGCTGACACTCATAGAACAGAATGACCTAATCGAACAAACCACCTGAAAATGAGATGATGTAAAATTTGACAATTCAAAATGTGACAGACGTCAATTAAATATGTAAATATTCTAAATGAGCTCAACTGGGAAGAAACAGAAAAACTAAATAGAAATAGGTTGTTTGAAAATATAGATTGAAATTAAATATTCAATTGATCATAAATATGTATACAAGGAAGCAATGAAGAGCTGTAAATTAGGCCCAACAACAACGAGGTAAATAATAGATAAGAGTACAGACAATCCGGAAGTTAGGGCAAAAAATTAAAACATCAGCATAAGCATAACAAGAGTTAAAATACTTAAATAGGTTAAACATGTAAACAAATATACTGAGAGTGTATAGAAATTAAAAGATTCTTTTCCAGGGAATAGGACTCTTATATAACTTATAAATTGAACTAATGCAAACAATGTAAAAACCATGCCTTTTTTGTCTGTTGAATAATTAATGCTCATTTAACTATAAATCAAACACTCCTTCAAAGAGGCTATATTCAGAGTGTAAGAAATGGAATTACAGTGGNGTATAGAAATTAAAAGATTCTTTTCCAGGGAATAGGACTCTTATATAACTTATAAATTGAACTAATGCAAACAATGTAAAAACCATGCCTTTTTTGTCTGTTGAATAATTAATGCTCATTTAACTATAAATCAAACACTCCTTCAAAGAGGCTATATTCAGAGTGTAAGAAATGGAATTACAGTGGCAATAGATATAGCACACCCATGTTCTGATTATTTTTTGTACATAATTTTTGAAATATATGAACATATTCAGCTTGATTTACACTTATTTTATCTAAAACTGATCAGATGTTAGAGGAGAAAACTCATCCTCATTTTAAGAATTTTTTTTTAATGGGTGCCAATTTGCTTTAAATGAGGAGATTGCATTGTCACATATATGCTGGGGTCCTTCTGGTAGGCATAATCAGAAAGAGTAAAAATGATAAGAAGTATTTTTAAAGCCTTCTGAGGATGGATCCCAATGCTAGTATTGATGGAATCCTTTAAATTATCTTAAATTGCATGTCATTTTGATAACTAACAGAATTCCCTGGTGATAAAATTTAAGACAATTTTTTATATATAGTATGACGTAGAAGTAAAGGTTTTATTTTTTGAATTTTTGTTTTTGTTCATAAAGAATGCTATCCCATTGATCTAGTGTAAGTTTCTTATATTTCTTACAAAACTGTTTTGCAATTTTTACCATATAGTCTCTACACATTTATTTTATTAGATTTATAATATTTGATGTTCTTGATATTATTGTAAATTTCCTTTCTTTTGTTAATTTTCAATTTTCTTTCTTTTGTTAATTTTTAATTAATTATAGTCTATTGCTAGTTTCTCACAATGCAATAGATTTTGCATGTTGACCTTGTATTCTGTGAGAATGCTAAACATTAGATTTAGTAACATTTAATGTATTTTTGAGATTCTTTGTGTGAACAATCATGTAGTCTGAGAATAGAGATAATTTTATTTCTTTTCAATCCTTATGTGATTTTGTTTTCCTTTTTTCTAAGATGAATTTTCTGGAAGAGATGTGTCTCTTTGTCTGGTGTCAGAACAATGCTGTGCTCATTAAAGTAGTCAGAAAGTGCTCTCTTCCACTGTTGAAAACTTTGTTAACAATGAATATTATTTCTTGCTTAAATATTTGAGCATATTCATCAGAGAAGATATCTGGACCAAAAGTTTCCTTTGTAGGTTTACAGACTTTCCCCTTGTAACTTTTTTTTTTTTTTTTAATTTTTTTTATTTTTTTTATTTTGCTTTACAATACTGTACTCATTTTGCCATACATTGACATAAATCNGAGTGAAGTATGTCAGAAAGAAAAACACCAATACAGTATATTTAATGCATATATATGGAATTTAGAAAGATGGCAATGATGACCCTATATGCGAGACAGCAAAAGAGACAGATGTAAAGAATACACTGTCGGACTCTGGGAGAAGGCCAGGGTGGGATGATTTGAGAGAATAGCACTGAAATATGTATATTAGCAAATGTGAAATAGATCACAAGTTCAGGTTTGATGCATGAGTCAGGGTGCTCAGGGTTGGTGCACTGGGATGACCCTGAGAGATGGTATGGGGAGGGAGGTGGGAGGGAGGTTCAGGATGGGGAACACATGTACACCCATGGCTGATTCACGTCAATGTATGGCAAAAACCACTACAATATTGTAAAGTAATTAGCCTCCAATTAAAATAAAAAGAAAAATAATAAATTTAAAAAAAAAGAATTTTCACCAGATACATTGAAAAGAGTGGTGATCATGTGAGGTGTGACTATGTTAATTAGCCTAGTTTGGGTAATCATTTCTCAAAGTATACATATGTCAGACATTACATTATATATTTTAAATGCATGTAGTTTTATTTACCTCAATTATACCTCAATAAAGCTCAAAAAATACAGTAAGAACTTACAAAATATATCACTCTGGCATACTTTATGTATACAAAGTGAACTTATCTTTCAAGGAATAAAAGGCCAAATAAAATTTTTTTGGATTGACAGTAACACTGAGCTAGCTTTTACCAGTTCCAGAGTTCTTGCTTGGAGAAACCCAGGGACGGGGGAGCCTGTTGAGCTGCCGTCTATGGGGTCGCATAGAGTCAGACACGACTAAAGTGACTTAGCAGCGGCAGCAGCAGCAGCAGTTACCGGTAAGCATGAACTCTCAGGGTCCTCATGGCTCCTGAAGATCTGGAAAGAATTGAAATTGAGACTGTGAATGGTGAATGCAAGATTAACTGATGTGGGAACAAAGCTGGCATGCTACATTTGTAAGTCTCTTGGTTAAAACACATGACAGATGTTGAGAAGGAAGTATACTGTCTACTTCTGAAGGCAGGTGGGGAAACAAACAAAAAAACCTACTCTAATCTGAGAGGCAATTGGCTCAACCTTAATTGTGAGACTCGAAAAGTACTGGAGAGAGTAGCATCTGTGGCTGCACTAAGAACAGTATATGAATGCAGTCTGCTTTCATAAGACTTATCCAGATAAAGAGCTTAGGCATCAATTTTCCCAAATACTCCAAACCCAGTTGTGACTGCTTCAGTTGTCTGAGGCAGCTAGAGCAGAAAGAAATGGGTTTTTGAACCAGACTGTGACTGAAATAATAATCCTGCATTACCAGTTAACCACTGCATGCCACTGAACACATCAGAATCCGTCTTGGTTAATTTGTACACCATATAGCAGTCATATATTTTTTAAAAGAAATTGTAGCTATGAAATTTAACTACTGCATTCACCATTCTGTGACTTTAAATTTTACCACTGTTAATGACTTAAAGATGAAGTCTATCAGAAACATGAAGGTATGAGCTTTAATGTGATATGATCAAGGGGAAAGTTTAAGGTATCAGATTGAAGGAAAGTAACAGTTATTGAAATTAGAGTTTTATTTGAACTCCATGAAAGACTCTGGTCATACCCAATGTGTAGCATGATGCTTTGTACATTGGAGGCAATCAATAAATAAGTAAGAATCAGTGGAATCTCACAGTTATAGGGGTATATAGAGATTAACAGTGGAAAAATACAAATATATTATTTGATGGATTTATAGAAAAATTTAGTTAAACAAGGGTATCAATTAAGATTGAGGCATCCCGAATAATGATTGGCCATTTTTAATTAGCTGTAAAATGTTGTTTTGTATATGTTTTCTCCCTGAGAAGATAAAAGAGTAGAGGAACAAGTGAACCAGACCAAGTTTAGATGGGTCATGAGTGTATAATTATTTCAAAACTCTTTTGCTAAAATATGAATTGATATTAACAATTCATGAAATGTTATTCTAGCTTAGAATTTATTATGACAGAATTGCCTGGATTTTTTGTTATAATTAGAAAGCATATTAAACAAGTACATGATCTGCATTCTACCTTTAAATTGAACATAATTTAGTAATGATTCAGTACAGTGCTCAAAATCCCATATTAGTACACGTTACTCTAAACATACAAAATTCTTGTAATGGTTTCAAAATATTAGTCAAGTAAATACACCAAAACAGCAAAATTCTAGTGCCTCAACTTCTAAGTACTGTCATTGTACAACATATAAGCTTTTCTTAAACTAACTGGAAATCATTAATGTAAAATATAAATTAAACATTGTGAAGCTCGCTCAGTTGTGTCCGACTCTTTGGAACCCCATGGACTGTAGCCTACCATGCTCCTCCGTCTGTGGGCTTCTCCAGGCAAGAACACTGGAGTGAGTTGCCATTTCCTTCTCCAGAAATTAAACATTAAAAAAATAGAAATTAAATTAAGATTTCCTAGTTATTCCAGGAATTATTTATTTAAGAGTCCTCATTCTATGAGGACCTCTGAAATCACTTACTTTGAAAGAGAGAATAGCAAAATGTGTGTTTTTGCAGTCAAACTTGTTGACACTTTTATAGAATCAAGCCTATGCAACATTAGTGAGGAAAATGACTTCCTGAAGTCAAAGGTGGCAATTTTCTGTACTTTGCTTTACTCTGAGCACATAGCTTTTAATCAAGCAGTAATCTCTGATGAAAAAAAAAAATTCTAATGAAAAACATTCACAGTGTCAGCAGACCTAGACTCCT